>MU388816.1:1212490-1586924 GCA_022578795.1 Xylariaceae sp. FL0255 | reverse complement strand
GTGAAGTACTCCCTCTAGTGCGGCCCTTAGCGCGCCTTGGCGATACATTCGTTGAAGGGCAGAAGGTCAGAAACAGCCCAGAGGACACGCCCTAAGTAGTCCATTGCCTGCAGGGTCGGAAGCCGAGTGGGGGCTTCTAGGGGCACAACGTCAACAGTTCAGGCAGCTACCGAATCCAGTTAGTACTTTGTTTTGTGGTAAAATATTGCTATGTACGAAGAATAAAACTATCTGTACAAAGATCATCTCATACTTAGATCCCAGTATGCCATAAGCAAATCATACGAGAGTATGTGACGCCTCATTCTTACCCGCAGAGGAAGATTGCTTTTTGTCGTACCGCCTTATGGATTTGGAGGAATTAGCGCGTTCTTTGAGGAATTCTAGACCATCATCTAAATTCCTATTTCAATTGGCATCTTCAGCCAACGACTCCTCAGCAGCGGCCTATCAGCTGTTGAAACACCCCATTATACTAAACGGACCGTACTTTCCCAACATACCTGCATGTACATGATGAATTCTTCGCTGTTGCCCTTTCTGTGTGTGTGTTTGCCGGTTGTGCTGGTCGAATTTTGTTTTAATTTGCCTGTCCCGTGTGATGGACTTTCCTTGACCTTCATCACCATTTCGTCACTCCTTGAAAATCCCACTATCCTCACTCACAAACGTGTCTCTATCCCAGTCACAAATATTGCTCTTGTTAGAGTGACTCAGAAACTGAGTTTTCTTCTGATCACTTATTTACCCGAAGCCAGGATCAAATCTCAACCTCGCCGAAATTCATTAGCAGCGTGGATTGTGTCGCAGAAACCCTCTCACTAATACACATGGTTGCCACGCATGTGTTTTCTTCGTAGGTATTGCCACATCGACACAAGGGCAAGACTCGTTGTTTGATCAGCTCGAGGTGTACTGTGGGTATCATTCGACTCCAATATACTAGACAAGAGATCTACATACTTTACTGTTCCACGACCACACTGCAATTGCCTTGGCCCTCTACGGTCCAAACCCGGACGACCTCCAAGTGTGACAAAACTTTGGTCAGTGTGTTCGGGTTTGCTGTCTCAGATCAACCGCATACCTCTGGCCTCTTGTTTGAATTAGAATCGGCTCTTCTATCGTACAATGGTAGGGCTCATTGAACGCGAGAAGAAGCCAAAGCCACCGATTGTTCTTGGATCACCGCCAAAAGAAGGACTAGCACGTCACCAGCCTGCCTCTGGGCTACATAGACGCACAACTCATACCGTACAAAACTTTTCTTACCCCACACGTGTCTCGGCTCGATATCTTGCTTCCTCGGCCGCGACTTCGCAGGAACAGGGGCCGAGCACCTGGGATCAGCTCGGTGAAATTTGTACCTTTTCGTCTGACTCTGCATCACGGACAGGCCGAGTGAAGACCCCTGGCTTGAGAGATCCTTTCTTCTACACGACGGAGCGTGCCTCGTACGACCAACCGGTTGACCAGGAGGACAGAGTCCATCCTGTAACTGGGTTGAAGGGGCTCGTTCATCCGCTCCCGCTCCTACAGCCCGCTGCTCAAGGAAAGAGACAGCGTCGAAGCACGTTACTCGGGCTGCCATCTTCCCAATCCCAATCTTCTCTCTTTTAGAAAAACGTAGAGAAGGGGGAATCGAAGGGGAAAGCGGCAAAACTTCTCAGAGGTTATTCCATTAGTGACCATATACTTACTCAGAAGACAAACATCTCTGCGAGACTTAAACGAAACTCGCTTGGGAGGCATAAGGCATCATCGTCTTTTGATGCCGCTCGTGTCCTTTTCCAGCCACCCGACAACCCTGAACGCCCGTTGTCAAGTTCTGGAGTGCCTTTGATCGATAAAAGACTTAAGCATTGCTCTGCCTCGATCCCAATTACAGCAATCCCACCGTCATTCTCACTGGGTAAAGACGCAAAAGATCTTTCTACATCAACTGGCTTAAGGGAGGCCAGTGGATCTCATACGATGCCAACCTCGCGACCATTCCAGATGGACAAAATGTGGTCCAGGAACGGCAGCTCCCAAGGATTTCAAGGGGAAAATGTGGAATCGCACGACTTTGCTGAGAACCGATCGCTCTCCACCCGAAGTTCGGTTTCCGTAAGCACCAGGAATCAGGAAGGGAAATCTGGCTGGTTTACTCAACTGAAAAAGTGGATGTCTGTTTCCGAGCCATCAACGCAAGCTCTCAAGAACTATAAGCACCAGACATACAAGAAGGCAGGTGTTGCACTTGACGATCCCCAAGCCAACGCAAAACTCCATCTCCCTGTTGGCACATTGCCCCCAGAAGCGGTCAGACCTGGAGGTCGTGGCCCAGATCCCGAGGAAATCGCGCTTCATCGAGCTGCGCAGCGAAGAAAGGCACGCGAATCCTTATGCCTGACAAGCACTTCTCAAGGTTCCCGCTCGAGTGCGAGCCACTATTCTTCTTCGAGTAGTGTTGGCGGGACGAAGGACGGGGTATGATGTCTGCCCCACTGCGTTTACAATCTTATTTGCTTTGTTCATGGCGTTCAACATAGGTTCAGATGGGCTTATCAGCTTTGTTTGAGCTCAGACTCGACTTATACCCTATCAGCGACTTCCCTATCTCCATTTTGTTATTTGAGAGTTATTGTAACCACTGCGGTCCAAAGAGACCGCAGGAAACTAGGCTGACATTAATGCGCACCTGAGGTCTCATATTGACGACACATGAAGTGTGCTACCTCTGAATTCTTGCTTTGTACGGTGTATACACACGCGGCCAGTGATACATACATAGGTACATGTAGTTAATCAGGTTCTCTGGAGTGTTTAACGATACAATTGTAAATTTACTCTAGGAAAGTTCAGATTGAAATAAAGACAATCAACCAATCTTCGATATCTGATATGTTGCCAATTTAGAAACGTCGTTTTGTATATTCTACCGTCTACCGAAGTGTCTTTGATGAGATGATGTGCGACCCAACTCGGAATACCAGCGGGTCTAAGCGGAGGCTATTATCGATAGTTAACGCAGTTGACTCTATTTGTAATAGGGAAAATTTCCGCATTCCAATCTGCTATGGGACAAGTTTTCTCTGTTTAGCTCTGGGTTTAGTCGATTCTGAAAGGCTCTGAAACCCGATACGCGTGATGAAATTGTAGTACTATCGATGCCTCGCCTATGCATGTTGCCCAAGGCATGGAATGTAGTGGCACTTTGGACGCGATCTACACCACTGCAATTCACCATATGAATGAGGCAAGCGGCGGCTTAGTGAAGAGAATATTGAGCAGCTTGGCTCACCCACTTTAGAGTTCAGAGGTGGTAGAAGAAATAGGGAGGGGTTGAGGGCTATTGTGAACTTGATGTGCAGGTGATCAATCATTAGCACCGCAGATCCTTCGGGACAAGGACCTGGATTTCGCTGGCATGTTTGTGGTCTGGACAAAGTATCGGATGCTAATGGCCAGATCGAGAATCCCAGCTGATGAACTACAGTCTGGGCTAGTGATGTCTGGGTGCTGGGAGGGGTCGGCATGATTGATACAAAACGCGGAGCATATCTTTACTCAATCAGAAGCCCAATCAGAAAAATTTCAGTCGCACCATCACATAGTATTACCTTACCCCCAAAATGGACGCCACCATCCTAAAAATCGAGGTTGTGAATGCAGCTGTGGTCATTGTCGTCATCCCGCTGGTCCAAGCATTAGCGCCACAACTAACCAAGGCAGTTCGCCATTATATAAGCTGCCAACAAGAACAACACCATCAACCTGTCTTTGTCAACTGAATGGACCCGAATTCCTCGCAATCATAATGAAGAAGCTCTGGGGAAACCAAAATAACGGCGACGGTCGCTCGGCCGCTGCCACTGATGGCGAACAGGACTCGGGGCTCCCCCCGGATGAGCACACCCGCCTGCTCCCAAATCGTGTCGAATCCACAAGCTATCTGAGCCCCGATGACCCAGCTGTATGTCACCTATTTCTATTGATCAACCTAATGATGACCCCCTTTTGCCGATCTGTATTGACGCGTAGGCATAGGTGTCACCGTACAACCTATGGACTGTCCGCATTACTAGATACTTTACGGTGTTCTTCACAGCCGTCGCCTTGATCTGGTGGCTTGCTCTCCTCATAACTGCCTTCGTCACGCCGCCAGGCTTTCATACCCGAGGCTCGGGGTTCTTCTCCTTCAGCTTCGCAAGCCTTGCGCTTGTCAACCTACTGTTCACTCTACTCTTCTTCTCTATCCCGTCGAAGGCCGTGAGGATCTTGAGTTTTGTTATCAGTGCTATTCTGCTCATCGATACCGTGCTCTTGCTCTCGGTGCAAAAGACGAGAATTGAGGAAGGATGGGTGGGTATTGCAAGTATTCTATGTAAGTGATTTAATTTGCAGGCCATGCCGATTTAGCATGCTGACTATATTGACTCCAGGGGCTTTCGCAATGGCCATTTGGACGCTTGTGACTGACCGTCTGGTTGCATGGGGTAAGAGTGAAGAAGAGGAACGATTGACAGGAAGGGCCGAAAGCAGACGAACTTTGACAGAGTGGGTTGCCGTTCTTGCGGCAACTTTCGTTATGATTATTCTTACCATTGTCGTCATCCTGATGACTTGCACTTTGATCCTGCGTGCTCTTGATGCCGGCCTAGCGCCACCTGGGAAGACATACTGGGTCGATGACAAGAGATACAAGATCCATGTCTATTGCGAGGGCAATGCGACCAACTCACACGGGGTCGAAATTCCGACTGTCTTGCTGGATGGCGATGGACCTGTCGAGCATGGGTTGTGGGATTTTGTGAATCATGCAGTCAAGAACGGCTCGATCAGCCGATACTGCTTTGTAGATCGCCCCGGATTTGCTTGGGTAAGTTGCCCCAGAAAAGACTGTTTCTTGGTGTTATGAAGCTTACAAAACGCGTAGAGTGATACTGCACCTTCACCTCTCTCTGCCGGCATGGCTGTGGAGGCTATCGAGGAAGCCCTCGCGCGGGCTGGTGAGGAAGGGCCTTGGGGTGCGTTTTCCTTCATCAGATATCTATATAGAAGAACACTAACAGTCAACTGATAGTTCTCATGAGTGCGGGCATTGGATCAATCTATTCTCGTATTCTATCTGCCCGCCTTGGCAGAAGAGTCAAGGGTATTCTCCTCGTCGACCCACTCCACGAAGATTACCTCAAAGATGTCGCCAACCCGGGGCACGGCTTCTTACTTTGGCTCCGAGGTATCATATCGCCACTTGGACTGGATCGCGTACCTGGAGCTCTCTTCAAGGGCCGGACGAAGGAAGACCGAGTTTGGGGGCGATCCGCATACCAGACAGGCAAATACATTTATGCCAAGCTGCAAGAGAACTTAGTGGCAGAGACGCTTTCGAGACGCGATGTGGCTAGCAGCAGGGCAATTCAAAGGCCAGATGTCCCGCTTTCACTTATCACGTCTGGACAGCAACTTCGCGAGGATGAGGATTGGGAGAATAAGCAGAGAGATCTTAGCCACCTCACCCACCAGCTTCAGCATTGGGACGTTGTGAACAAGGCACCGCATGAAGTGTGGAGGACATTGGAGGGCCGTGAGACTATGGAGAAGAGGCTGAGACAGTTGGTCCATGGTTAATCAGGGGAGCGTCCGCATGAAGTGAAGAGTAATAAAGTCATGCCTGGTGGCATTTTCAAGGGGCGTTTAGCGGCATAAGCCTTTTGACAGATTGAGAACGCTTTATGATATTTGTTTGTTCTGCATTTTTTTAAGACATTCATGATAGCAACATCTTTACGAGCAATGAAAATATATCATCTTCTCTTCAAGCAGACAGCTGATCTTCATGGTACCTAAATACAATTGTTGTGAGAATTACTGTAGCTGATGAGGACCAAATGCTTTGTATGATGTCAACACTGAGGTATCTTAGGTTTGTCAGTCAGTTAAGGTAGGTAAGTTTCAGCAGCTGTTGGAGCCTACCTAGGGATGAACTTACAGGTACCATAGAGTGGGCCGGGTTGGCGGGGGTCACGGTTGCACTTTACGCGAAAAACGCGGGTTGCTGCAGCCCATACCGCGTTGTACTTAGACCTCAAAAAACCATCCTTCGAGTTTCTCTATTCCTGGCAGATATTAACAACAGAACCCCTCTCTCTGCGCAAACGAATGCATAATCTGCAAACTTGACAGAGATCAACAGACTGACCCTGGAAAATACTGTCATTTGTGGCCTGCAAATGGCGAGTTTCTTCGATATCAAGGCGCGCAAAGCCGCCGCTACAAATGGTACTGCTGCAAAAGGTGCTGAACCGAAGCAGGCTACTAGAAAACAGCCATGGGTTGAAAAATAGTAAGTGGAAATATCACCAGGTATACTGTAGAAGCTACTGACAAGTTTGCAAAGCCGTCCCAAGACACTCAGCGACGTAACAGCCCAAGACCACACAGTCAATGTTCTACAACGCACATTACAAGCATCAAATGCGAGTCCTCCCAAACATATCTAGACACCATGAATTATTGCTCGTAGCTAACAAGAATGCTGGTGAATAGCTTCCTCACATGTTGTTCTACGGCCCACCTGGTACCGGCAAAACATCCACCATCCTCGCCCTCGCGAAAGAACTGTACGGACCCGAGATGATGAAGGCCCGCGTCCTTGAGCTCAACGCCTCCGACGAGCGCGGTATCAGCATAGTGCGGGAGAAAGTGAAAGATTTCGCACGCATGCAGCTGACGAACCCGCCCCCGGGCTACCGCGACCGGTATCCGTGCCCGCCCTTCAAGATCATCATCCTCGACGAGGCCGACTCAATGACGCAGGACGCCCAGAGCGCGCTACGACGCACGATGGAGACGTACAGCAAGATCACGCGGTTCTGTTTGATTTGCAACTACGTCACGCGCATCATTGATCCGCTGGCGAGTCGATGCTCCAAGTTCCGGTTCAAGAGCCTTGATCAGGGGAATGCGAAGAAGAGGCTGGAGGAGATTGCTAGTCGGGAGGGTGTTAGTCTGGAGGATGGTGCTGTCGATGCTCTGATCCGGTGCAGTGAGGGCGATCTGCGGAAGGCCATCACATTTCTGCAAAGTGCGGCGCGGCTTGTGGGCGCTGTCGAGATGACGGAGGAGGACGGAGATGCAATGGATGTAGATGGGGCTGAGGCTCCAAAACCTATCTCTGTCAAGGTCGTGGAGGATATTGCGGGTGTTATCCCTGCGTCTACGATTGAGAGACTGCAAAAGGCTATGCAGCCCAAGGCAGCCGGAGCTACGTACCAAGCGATTGCGAAGGTCGTTGAGGATATGGTTGCGGATGGCTGGAGTGCTGGGCAGGTTGTCACACAGGTATTTGGCTTCCCCCGTTTATGATTTCAACACATGTTCAAAGCTAACCTGACCATTCTAGCTCTACCAAACTGTGATTAGCGACGAACTCATACCGGATCTTGCGAAGAATAAGATCACGCTGGTATTCTCGGAGGTTGATAAGCGGCTCGTTGATGGCGCCGATGAGCACCTATCGATCCTTGACTTGGCATTAAGAATATCGAATATTCTGGCCAGTAAGGGATGAGACTTTGAATGAATAGACTGGACTGTACAAAAGATGGATTTAGCCGCAAAGCAAAAGTATGATACCAATTGCACGAGGGAGATGACAACACCAATGGTGGTGGCATTCGACGACATAGAACCTGGTAGCTTTAATTCGCTGCAGCTATGACTCAAAGAGCTACTTTATGAAGTGCATCAGAGGGAACGAGTTCACAGCTCGTACTGATCCGTTTACTCGTTGATCAAACCTAGATTTCCGTCGAGCATGGACCAAATGCTCTTCCTTTCCACATTGATAGATTTCTTCCTTGCGTGACCTTCGCTCCATTGCTCGTCTTCCTTCGGCTCCGAAGTCACCTCACCAGGCAGCTGGAGTTCGCCCTTGTTCTGTAGGCGATGCACCTCGTCAAGCGCCTGCATCGCGTCGTCTATGGCAATTTGTCCTGCGTCGACTGATTCTGCGACGGACTCGAGCGTGGCAATCTTGGCCGAGTCCGCGGCGAACAACCAGGGTTGGACCTGACTTTCAACGGTCGATCTCTTGCCGCCTAGTTGCAGTCTCCCATCTTCTTGTGACCGAGACTTTTCGGACTGGGATGGTGAGGGATATTTTGACAATAATTCGCTCTCCTGGGCGAAGCGACGTAGCGTGTCTCTTGTTTCTTGCTGTTGGCGGGCGATCATGGAGTTTATATACCCCTTTTCCTGGATCATTCCTTTTTGCTCGCGCGAGAGTGCGGCAATTTTGTTCAAGTATGGCGTTAAAAGGTAGGTTTGCGGTTCCCGTTGAGGAGAAGCTGGTTCTGTAGATAGTCTCTGTGACCTTGGTTGCTGTGGCTCCTCTTCGGCAGCCATGATTGAGGCACGCAGGCTCTGGACCTCGGCCATGTTTGCCTCGATCTGCCTGCGCAGTTGGATATGTCGCTGCCATTCCCCCTCGAACTGAGCGAGGCGAGTTTTGTAGTCAAAGTCCTCTCCTTTCACTGTGCCACTCCCTGGTTTTGTTGGTGATAGATCGCCGTCTGGCTCTTCCGCCTCTCCTTCGCCTGCCTTGCTCAACATGGTTTCTATCCAGTTGACCAGAGATGTTTTAACCGCCTTGAGGGCCTCGACCTGTACTTCGAGGGGAGCATCATTAGGATCGACTTGACCTGTCCTCGCCTTCAACTCCTCTAGTCTACGCTCATCTCGCTGTAGCACTAGTTTTTGTCGGAGGTTCGCCCTCCGGAATCGCGAAACGAGCTCCTGGATCTCTTGGTCGGGCGATTGCTGTTTCGTGAAGCCCTCGACGAGTTCCCTGGCTAGCTGTGGGAACGGTACGCAGTCTTTGAAGGCATGCTTGGGATCGAGATAGCCCGGTGAGGCCGCTGGCATGCGGTCGAGCTTCTTAAAGTAAGATTGCAGGACTTCTAAGCGACTGCATTCTTTCTCTAGCTGGTTGACCTCAAGTTGTGCCTCGAGGAGCTTCTTTTCAGCTTCAGCCCGGGAACTCTTTGCACTCGTCGAGGATCGAGTTGGGACTGAATCTTCGAGACCCACGGCACTTAGCTGGGCTCGTTGATCGGCTAATTTCTTTTGAAGCGTGACGTTTTTCTGGATAGCCTCGAGGAGAGCCTCATGTTGCCCTTCTGGGACTTTCGATAGATCAATGATGGTCGCTGGATCGATGAGAGAGATAGGCTGGAGGAGCTGTCTTTGTCCGAGACTTTGAGCTAGTTTGTCTGTCATTGTTCGCTCTACAGCTGATAGCTCGCCTTGGGAGGGAAGCAACCGCATCAACGATCTATGGGCTCGCTGGTGTAGTGACTCTTCTTGTTCATGTGACATTTGCTCTGTCATGATTTCTTGTTGTGAGAAAACTGGGTAAAAACCAGCACGGTATTCTTTTGAAACTTATCGACTAGGACAAACAAGGTCTACAGCATGAGGTGCACAATGTTTACTTTAACCATCCGAACAATAATAGAATCTTCAATCATGCCCGAATATCAACAAGTTTATGCCGGTACTTACACGCGCCGTGAGGTAACCTACAACTGCACTAGGACTAGCAGGGATGGCGGGTAGAAGTAAGATACAAGCTCTGATTGGCAGATGGCTATAGTAACCCGCCCCGCCACCTGCCTGAGCTGCAGCATTGATATTAGCTTTGATGCCTGCTGATGAACTTCGAAATTTTTGAAGGCCCATTGACCGTGTTATCACAATAACACTTCCTGCCTCAACAACATCAGCCCCACCGAGACTCGAGAGGGGACGTGCAAAGAAATAGAGACCGTGTGCTTGGAAGATTCAAATGGTCTGAACGCGTCAGCTAACGGCGCACACGTCCATTTGATCGATCAAATAGGACCAGCCGTCAACCCGGTCTACCTCCCTGCCGAACAACCAGCGCCGTGAGCGCTGCTGGAGCGCACCGATAATCAGCCCACCATGTCTTCCAACGATCACTACCGAGATGTGTCGCAGTACAAGTACTCGGCCATGTCCAACCTGGTCCTCCAGGCCGACCGCCGTTTCATCACGCGACGCTCCGACGAGGCTACAGGCGATCCAGAATCCCTTGCCGGCAGACTCAATGTCACTGACATGGGATCGAGGATAACACGAGACGATGCCCCCAAATCCAAGAAGAAGACCGGCGGCCTAAATGTCGAGAGAGGCGATGCGCGAGAAGGACAAGATATCCTGGCGCGCGAGCAAAGGAAGCGCAAAGCCGAGCCGAAGGGAACTGGTATCCTTGGCCAAGCAGACTTGCTAGTCGAGGGACTGAGATATCGACCAAGGACTCCTGCTACGCGCGCTACCTTCGACCTCATACTACATCTTGTCGCCAACAACCTGGGCGATGTCCCCCATGAAGTCGTGCTGAGCGCTGCTGATGCCGCTCTTGAATATCTGAAAGACGAAGATTTGAAAGACATAGAAAAGAAGAAGGAGATTGATGACTTGGTTGGAATAAGTCTCAGCCCCAAGCAGTTCAACGAGTTGGTAAACCTTGGTAAGAAAATCACAGATTATGATGCTCAAGATGACGACGAGATGGACACGGGCGCCGACCGAGATGAGAATGGCGAAGAACTGGACGACCGTCAGGGTGTGGCCGTGGTTTTCGATGAAGAAGACGAGGACGAAGATGCCGCAATGGTCAACGAAGTCCGTGACGAATCTTCCGATGACGAAGCTGCTTCAGACAACGATGAAGAAGATCTTGCTGGGCTGGAGGAGCGAGCAACCGCCGGAGGCGCAGGTGAAGACCGCGTTGAGGAAGAAGCCGATTTGACTGACGGTGAAGCGATGGTCCTTGATTCCGGCTCACTGGGCAAGAAGAAAGATTCTGCCCAAGAAAAGAACTACATTCCTGCTCGCGATATAGACGCCTACTGGTTACAGCGTGAAATCGGAAGCATCTATTCGGATGCACATACCCAGCACGATAAGACTGGCAACGCGCTGCACATCCTCTCTGGAGAACCTGATGAACCTGGTGGCGAAGAGAAGCCACTGCGAGAGATTGAAAACGATTTGATGGAGCTATTCGACTATGAGCACCATGAATTGGTTCAACAATTTATTGAAAACCGTGAGAAGATTGTCTGGCTGACTAAACTTGCGAAAACGGAAAACGACGAAAGTCGTGGAGTTATCGAGCGAGAAATGGCCTCCGAGGGTCTACGCTGGATACTGGATGAGTTACACGGCAAGAAGGCGGGCGATGCCGCCAAGAAAATGGAAATCAAGATGGATATCGATGTCCCAGCATCGCTCAACGACGCACCCAAAGCTGAGCGGGCGGAAGGTCAACTTGTAGGTGGCTTACAACCACGGAAACTCATTAATCTAGAGAACTTGGTTTTCGACCAAGGCAATCATCTCATGACAAACCCCAAAGTACGTCTACCCGAAGGATCCACCAAAAGGACTTTCAAAGGATACGAGGAAATCCATGTACCAGCCCCAAAGAAACGCAACCAACCGGACGATGTCAGCATCCCGATCACAGACATGCCTGGGTGGGCGCAAGGCCCGTTCAGCTCCTCTAAGGCGCTCAATAAGATACAGTCGAAGTGCTACCCATCAGCTTTCGAAGATGATGGCAATATGCTGATCTGCGCTCCCACTGGTAGTGGTAAAACGAACGTCGCCATGTTAACGATCCTGCGTGAGATTGGAAAGCACAGAAACTCCAAAACCGGAGATATTGACCTCGACTCCTTCAAGATTGTCTACATCGCGCCCCTAAAGGCTTTGGTCCAAGAACAAGTCGGTAATTTTGGTGCTCGTCTTAAACCCTTCGGAATTACTGTTTCAGAATTGACGGGTGACCGCCAACTCACTAAACAGCAGATTACGGAAACCCAGGTTATCGTTACGACACCAGAGAAGTGGGATGTTATCACGAGAAAAGCTACGGATTTGACTTATACCAACCTCGTACGACTCATCATCATTGATGAAATTCACTTGTTGCATGATGATAGAGGACCAGTCCTTGAAAGCATCGTTAGTCGAACTATTCGAAAGACCGAACAAACAGGCGATCCAGTTCGACTTATTGGATTATCAGCCACATTGCCGAACTACCGGGATGTTGCCAGTTTCCTGCGAGTAGATCCAAACAAGGGACTTTTCCACTTTGATGGATCTTTCCGTCCATGTCCGTTGAAACAGGAGTTTATTGGTGTGACCGATAAGAAGGCGATTAAGCAACTGAAGACTATGAACGACATTACATACAACAAAGTCATAGAGCATGTCGGCACGCATCACAACCAAATGCTGATTTTTGTACACTCCCGTAAGGAAACAGCAAAGACTGCTCGGTACATCCGTGACAAGGCGCTTGAGATGGAAACCATTAACCAGATCCTCAAACACGACTCAGGATCTAGGGAAGCCCTGAATGAGATTGTCAATGACATTACTAACACGGATCTCAAGGACCTGCTTCCCTATGGTTTCGGTATTCATCATGCCGGTATGAACAGAGTTGACCGCGATGAAGTGGAGGGCCTTTTCTCCGCTGGTCTGATTCAAGTACTCGTGTGTACCGCAACGTTGGCTTGGGGTGTCAATTTACCGGCTCACACAGTCATCATTAAAGGGACCCAAGTTTATTCACCAGAGAAAGGTAGCTGGGTTGAGCTTAGTCCCCAGGACGTCCTTCAAATGCTGGGTCGTGCTGGACGTCCCCAATATGATACCTACGGTGAAGGCATCATCATCACTTCCCAGAATGAGATGCAATACTATCTTTCTCTCCTTAATCAACAACTGCCCATTGAAAGTCAGTTTGCGAGCAAATTGGTGGACAATTTGAACGCTGAGATAGTCCTGGGCAATGTACGCAGCCGAGACGAGGGAGTGGAGTGGCTTGGCTACACATACCTCTTTGTCAGAATGTTACGATCCCCTGGATTGTATAGTGTTGGCGCTGATTACTCGGACGATGAAGCTCTGGAACAAAAGCGCGTGGACTTGATCCATTCGGCGGCAACTGTCCTGAAGAAATCCAATCTCATCACATACGATGAAAAGACTGGAAAACTCAAAGGGACAGAGCTTGGAAGAATCGCTTCCCATTATTACATTACACATGGATCGATGGACACATACAACAAGCTTATCCAACCCTCGATCACCACGATAGAGCTCTTCCGAGTATTCGCACTTAGTGCTGAGTTTAAGTATATCCCCGTCCGGCAGGATGAGAAGCTTGAGCTTGCCAAACTTCTAGGAAGAGTCCCGATACCTGTCAAGGAAGGCATTGAGGAGCCGCACGCAAAGATCAATGTCCTTCTACAGGCCTACATATCACGACTCAAATTAGACGGTCTTGCATTGATGGCTGACATGGTTTATGTCACTCAATCTGCTGGCCGTATTCTTCGCGCTATCTTCGAAATTACTCTTCAGAAGGGATGGGCTCATGTCTGCAAGACTGCTTTAGACCTATGTAAAATGGCAGAAAAGCGAATGTGGCCGACAATGACACCTCTACGGCAATTTGCTCGCTGCTCGCGAGATATTGTCGCCAAAGCTGAAAGAATCGATGTGCCTTGGAGTAGTTACTTTGACCTTGACCCTCCGAGAATGGGAGAGTTATTGGGGCTACCCAAAGCTGGTCGAACGGTGTGTGACCTCGTATCCAAATTTCCCCGGCTTGAAATCCAAGCTCATGCGCAACCAATCACACGATCAATGTTGCGGGTTGAGCTGTCGATCGCACCTAATTTTGAGTGGGATGACGAGGTTCACGGAACAGCAGAGAGCTTCTGGATTATGGTAGAGGACTGTGATGGCGAGGATATTCTCTTCCAAGATCAGTTCCTCCTCCGGAAAGACTACGCGGTATCAGACTCTAACGAGCACTTGGTCGATTTCTTCGTCCCTATTACCGACCCTACGCCTCCTAACTATTTCATTTCCGTCGTATCAGACCGATGGATGCACTCAGAGACAAGATTGCCTGTTTCGTTCCAGAAACTCATATTACCAGAGAAATTCCCGCCTCATACGCAACTTCTTGACTTACAGCCTCTCCCTGTCGCTGCTCTGAAGACCAAGGATTACACGAGCATCTACGAGGGGTGGGATCTTTTCAATAAGATCCAAACCCAAACTTTCAATTCACTGTACAATACCGATGACAATGTATTTGTTGGCGCCCCGACCGGTAGTGGCAAGACTATTTGCGCAGAATTCGCGATCTTAAGACTTTGGTCGAAGCCGGAAATAGGCCGAGCCGTGTACATTGCCCCCTATCAAGAACTCGTTGATGCAAGACATCAGGACTGGCAGAAGCGTCTCGAACATCTGCGCGGTGGTAAAGAGATTGTGAAGCTCACAGGTGAGATGACAACGGATCTTAAACTTCTCGAAAAGGGCGATCTCATCCTGGCTACACCGAGCCAGTGGGATGTTCTGTCAAGGCAGTGGCGGAGGCGCAAGAATGTCTCGACTGTTGAGCTTTTCATCGTCGATGAAGTCCACCTGTTGGGCGGCCCTCTTGGGTACATTTATGAGGTTATCGTCTCCCGCATGAATTCCATCCGGGACGCAACAAGTCTGGACATGAGGATCATCGCGTTAAGCGTGTCCCTTGCTAATGCTCGAGATCTTGGTGAATGGATCGGCGCCAAAAAGAAGGATATCTACAACTTTAGTCCACACGTTCGGCCAGTCCCTCTAGAGCTAAGGATCCAGTCTTACAACATTCCCCATTTTCCGTCCTTGATGCTTGCCATGGCAAAACCAACGTACCTTGCGGTAACGGAACTATCGCCTGACCAGCCTGCCTTGGTATTTGTGCCTAATCGAAAACAGACAAGGTCTACCGCTAGAGACATTCTTGCGGCTTGTCTGGCTGATGATGACGAAGACCGCTTCTTGCATGTGGACGTTGAACAGCTTCGCCCTCTTCTGGAGAGAATACAAGAGGAAGCCCTAGCTGAAGCACTCTCGCACGGTGTTGGCTACTATCACGAGGCTCTCAGCCAGAGCGACAAGCGCATTGTTATGCATCTTTACAATCAAGGTGCAATCCAAGTCCTCGTGGCTTCTCGTGACACATGCTGGGAGTTAACCTGTGTGGCCCACCTGGTCGTTGTGATGGGCACTCAGCATTTCGAGGGTCGCGAGCATCGATACATCGATTACCAGCTTAGTGAACTCTTGCAAATGTTTGGCAAAGCCCTCCGGTCCAAAGATGGTCGAAGTCGTGGAGTGCTCATGACTTCATCCGTCAAAAGAGAGTATTTCAAAAAGTTCCTAAATGAGGCTCTGCCAGTAGAATCTCATCTTCACAATTACGTACATGACGCATTTGTGACAGAAGTTAGCACCAAAACCATCAGCTCCACCGAAGAAGCTATCCTCTGGACAACATTTACCTATTTCTATCGTCGGTTGGTTGCCAATCCGAGCTTTTACAGTCTCACAGATCCTACACATGACGGACTGAGCACCTATCTATCAGATCTTGTCGAAACAACGATCAAGGAACTCACTGAGTCTAAGATTATCGACTATGACGAGGATGATGAAACCATTGCGCCGCAGAATGCGGCCATGATTGCGGCCTACTACAACATTTCGTATATCACGATGCAAACCTTCCTATTGTCGCTGAGCGCGAGAACTAAGCTCAAAGGCATCCTCGAGATTGTCACTTCAGCGACAGAGTTCGAGTCGATCCAAATCCGTCGTCATGAGGACAGCCTGCTTCGTCGCATCTACGACCGAGTGCCTGTGAAGATGTCGGAACCAGTCTACGACTCTCCACATTTCAAGGCCTTTGTGCTCTTGCAGGCGCACTTCTCCCGCATGCAATTACCCATTGACTTGGCCAAGGATCAGGAAATTGTTGTCTCCAAAGTATTAAGCCTCTTCAGCGCAACTGTTGATGTTCTCTCATCTGATGGGCATCTCAATGCGATGAATGCCATGACTATGTCACAAATGGTGGTTCAGGCTATGTGGGATCGCGACAGTCCTCTAAAGCAAATTCCGCATTTCACGCCAGATGTTGTCAAGGTCGCCAACGAGCTTGGGTATGTATTCCTTCCCCATCATCGACATATACAAGTCATAACTAACATCATTTTTTAGTATCAACGACATTGACGACTTCATTTCGAACCACGAGACATTAGTCAAGCGCTTGGAGTTCTCGCAAGCTCAATTAGCACAGGCTGTGGACTTTGTGAATAATAAATATCCTGATGTGACTCTCATGGCACCGGAGCTGGAGGATGAGGATAGTATTCACGCAGGGGAGCCGGCGTACCTCAAGGTACGGGTTGAACGAGGGGAGACAGAGGGTGAAGTGGACACAACGGTGCACGCTCCGTTCTACCCAGCTAAAAAGATGGAGAACTGGTGGCTCGTAGTGGGCGAGGAGAGCACGAAGACGCTCCTAGCGATCAAGCGAGTGACGATCGGGCAAGAGCTAGAAGTGCGGCTCGAATACACGGTGCCAACACCTGGCAAACACGACCTCAAGTTGTTCCTAATGAGCGATAGCTACGTGGGAGTGGATCAGGAGGAAGAATTCTCGGTGGATGTGGCCGAAGGGATGGACGTTGACGATGATGAAGACGAAGACGAGGAGGAAGAGTAGGAGTGAAGCAAGGTAGGAGAATCTGCCAGTCATCGTTCGTTCCGACTTACTGTAGGCATAAGGGTTTTCGGTAGGAAAATGAAAGAAGACCTTGAGGTTCTACTGGTGAATGAGGAGGTCGAGGTTCAACGCTGGTGAAGTAGCATCAAGCTCACGATGAGAGGGAGGCAACGACAACGATGGTGTGCCGGAGCGTATAGTGTTGGCAGTATGACTTACGGGGGTCGTTCCGTGGTGTGAGTAGCTGGCAGCAGAGGCACGGCAGCAACGGATGCATGGTGGTGGTGGTGGTGGTGGTGGTAGGCGCGGTGAGATGGATGGATCAGCGCACCTGCCAATGTAAACTAGCTTGAGTTACCTCGCACCTACTAGAACCAACCTTGCCTACCGATCGATCCATGCCAATGAGTGACCTCGTCTGCTTTACAACAAGGCAACCCGTCAAGAATTGAGTCACGTGCAGCTAGTCCTTCAACCAACAAGCTCGATTGGACTGGGCAGGACAGGACTGGATTGATTGATTACAGCTCCTTCTCCAATCCGTTCTCATAGTTCTCATCATCTCTCTTTTACAACTCGACAACTCCAACTTCCCCCCATCTCTCATCATCTCTCCCCCCATTGTCATCCGCCCCCATTGCGCGTCAATAGATTATCGATTAAAACATCCTCGTTCATTTTGCACGTCACAGCCACACTGATTCCATCTCACTATCCGGAGGTGGATGTTATTGGCGCCTGCCAACCACCACCAGTGCTCCACCTCTCCGAAGTCACCCTGACGCGTTTTCGACTTTTTGTGTCATAGTTCCTAGTTCCTGTTCCTGCTCCTCCTCCACCTTCACACATCACAGACATAGATACGCCACCCACATCAATCCTCCCAACGCGCACTTCCATCCATTGAGTGCATCTCGTCAACATCATGTCTGATGACGCATCTGCTGCAAAGTCTGCCGCAGAGGCTGCACCTGCCGCCCCCGTCGCTGATTCCTCAAACTCGGCTGAGGCCAATGCGCCCACCACCACAACCACAGAAGCTCCAGGTATCTATCTACTCTCATCGTGCATACGCGAACAATAGTGAGGCTGATCTGTCCTTTTCTCCCAGCTTCTAAGCCCGAGCCCTCTGCCGACGCACCTACTACCGACACCGCTGCCCCTGCGGACTCAGCCCAGGCCGACATAGAGATGAAGGACGAGCCTGCTGAAGCGGCCCCTGAACCTGCTGTTGACTCAGAGAAGGCCGATGAGCCCGCCGCAGCAGCTGCTGAGGTCGCTGCCGAAACTGCTGCAACCCCGGCAAAGTCGCAAGCGCGTCGCAAGTCTACAAGCGCCGCCGATAAGAGCAAGAAGCTTAGCAAGAAAGCCTCCAAGGCCAAGATCCTAAATCTCGATGCCGTCCCAGGCAACCATTACTTTGCCAAGCTCAAGGGCTTCCCTCCGTGGCCTGTAGTTATCTGCGAGGAGTCCATGCTTCCCCAGAACATGTTGAACAGCCGACCTGTCACTGCCGCACGCCCAGATGGTACATACCGAGAAGACTTTGCTAATGGCGGCAAGCGTGCTGCTGATCGCACATTCCCTGTCATGTACCTCCACACCAACGAATTGTAAGACGACTACCCCTCGTGTTTTTCTACCATGTTTACTGACACTGTATGTACAGCTCGTGGACCCCCAACACTGATCTTAGCGAACTTGATCCCAGCACCGTTAAGGATTTGGTCACGGCCAAGATGCGCAAGGATCTGCAGGCTGCTCACCATCTTGCTGCTGAGAGTCATGATCTAGATTATTATAAGAATGTGCTACAAGAATTTGAGGAGCAACGCCTCGCCAAGCTTGAGGCGAAGAAGGCCAAGGCCAAGACTCCCAAGAAATCGGTCAAGACGGCAGATGAAGATGGCGACGTCGATATGGAAGACGTCGACGACGAATCCGGCGAGAAGAAGGCAAAGTCCAAGAAGCGCAAAGCCGAAGACGACGCAAGCGTAAGAACCCAGTGGTGCCATCCACATCCGCTACCTCTATACTAACTATATTGGTCACACAGACTCCCCAGCGATCAGATTCTGTCAAGAAGCCCAAGTTTAAGTTGACGGGCACTTCGACACCGAAGGCAGCGGCCAATGGCGTTCAGACATCTAGCTCGTCCAAGGACTCAGCCAAGCCCGTTAAGGTCAAGGCCAAGTCGTCGAAGGGAGGCGATAAGAAGGAGAAGGAGACGGCAGCTAAGGAGCCGGAGTTGACGCCTGAAGAGAGAAGAGTTCGCAAAGAGGTAATTAACTTGCTCGCCTGGACACTCTTGGTAGATGACTGACATGGACTATAGAAAGAGATATTGTTCCTGCGACACCGACTGCAGAGAGGCCTCCTACCGCGCGAGGGACAGCCGGATCCGGACGAGATGAAGCAGGTTTCCGACTTCCTCGCTAAGCTCGAGACATTCCCGGACTTGGATGTCCACATCATCCGGGCAACGAAGATCAACAAGGTGCTCAAGGCGATTCTCAAGCTAGACACAATTCCCAAGGAGGACGAGTTCAAATTCAAGCCACGATCTCAGACACTACTGGACAAATGGAATGCTCTGCTCAACAGCGACGCAGCTGCAGCTCCGGCAGGCGAAGCTTCTTCGGGGGCGACTAACGGGGTGAACGGAACGAAGAGCCAGAAGGAGACGACCAATGGAGTCAAAGACGAGGCCAAGACGGAAACTGAGAAGGAGGCGGCCAAGACCAAGAGTTCGGAGCAGGAAGCAGACAAGGAAGAGGCAACAGAGTCGACAGAGAGTGCAAAGGTAGGTGTCTAAGAGAGAGTATGAGTTGAGTGATTGATGAGTTATGGGCTGACAAGAGATGTGGGGGTACAGGCTACTACAGAGGTAGCAGAGACAGTTTCAGGCAGTGCTTGAGCACAGTAGAGGGGAGAAAGCACACAAAGCTATCAGTCTGTATTCACTCTATGTAAACTAGGCACGCGATTCGGTTTTCCTTTCGGAATGTTCACGCTAGGGCAGGGGCGAGGGAAAGAGGATGATGAGGATCTTTGGAGCAGGGTACAGGCTCTTTGTGAGAGTATAGGGCTCTTCCTGCATCAGTCAGTTAATGAAGGGTTTATCTGTTAAGGGAGTTTCGAGAAATCGGCTGTATCTTCTGCAAATAAAAAGTCATTTTTATCTTTCTTCTTTCTTTCTATCTCATTCTACACTATTTATTGTAAGTGACTTGGGATGACAGGATGGATGGTCTTGCCACACATACGCCCGGCGTGTGGGTAATGTACCTGGAAAGAGGTAATAAGCAAGCACCCCACCACCATTCAGTGGTAGCGCGTCATCAGATTCAGTGCCTGAACACCACTTACTTCATTCAATTAGTATCTACCTCTTTACTACCTCCCTCTCCCGCAGGCCGCCTTACTTTACACCGCGCATACCACCACGGTATTCTTATTGTTTCTGCCTCACGAGTACCACAAGTCCTCCTTCGCCGTGGATGCTCAAGAAGTTCCTCCTCTCTCTACATTAATTCTCACAACACATAAGTGCCTACCATGCTGCTCCGACTGCGAGGCCCGGATGGCATGATCCGGATCACCATCGACAAAAATGACACCTTTGCAGAGCTGGGCCGTCAGGTGAGCCACTCCTTCAAGGATGGCTTCTTCTCATCTGCACAGTCTACTAACAGGCCAAACAGCTAGTACCACAGCTGCCCTCGACCGTCGACCCTTCCACGATCACCATGTCCCCCAACCCCCAGGCCAAGGACTCTCGGAAGATGAAGGATATAGCCAAGGTCAAGCTGGCTCAGATAGGACTGAAGTATGTAAATCATACTATTCTCTATGGATACTGCTAACATATACCCGCCGCCAATAGTCATGGCGATGTCATCTTCATCAGCTATCAGCACCAAGACACCCTCACAAACGGCCACACCAACGGCACTCAACCCACAGCCAACCGCCTCAACGGACGGCCCATTCTGCCCACCGAAGACTTGCCCATCGACCCTCCGCCTCTACTCTCCCCCTCACAGGTCATCAAGAACCCCTGGGAGGTCGTCCGCCAGTCCGCTCTCGACGACCGCCTGGACAAGAAGGATGGCAAGATCCCCCGAGGCCGCGACCGCATGTGCAAGCACGGTCCCAAGGGCATGTGTGACTATTGCATGCCGCTTGATCCCTTCAATCCCCAGTACCTGGCCGACAAGAAGATCAAATACTTGTCATTCCACTCCCACCTGCGCAAAATCAACTCGGCCACCAACAAGCCCGAGCTCGGCAGCTCCTTTATACCCCCCTTAAAGGAGCCCTACTTCCGTGTCAAGCGCGACTGCCCCTCAGGCCACCCTCAGTGGCCCGAGGGTATCTGCACAAAGTGCCAGCCAAGTGCTATTACCCTCCAACCTCAGACCTTCCGCATGGTCGATCACGTCGAGTTTGCCTCTTTTGATCTGGTCAACACCTTTATTGACGCTTGGCGGAAGACGGGTGCTCAACGGATAGGTTATCTGTACGGCCGCTACGAAGAATACACCGAGGTCCCGCTTGGAGTGAAGGCTGTCGTTGAGGCCATCTACGAGGCGCCTCAGGTTGACGAGATCGACGGCGTATCACTAAATGCCTGGGAGAACGAGACGGCCATCAATGAGGTTGCCACATTATGCGGTCTTGAGCAGGTCGGCGTCATTTTCACTGATCTCCTCGACTCAGGAAAAGGCGATGGAAGTGTTGTATGCAAGAGGCACGCCGATTCATATTTCCTATCTTCTCTAGAGCTATGCTTTGCTGCTCGCTTGCAGAATCAGCATCTCAAGCCCACCAAATGGAGCGACACGGGAAGATTTGGCTCCAACTTCGTTACCTGCATTATCTCAGGTGACGAGACGGGACAGATCGCCATATCATCATACCAGGTTTCTAACGAAGCCATGGAGATGGTTCGCGCCGATCTGATCGAGCCCTCGGCTGATCCCAACGTCATGCTCGTGCGTGAGGAAGAGGAAGATGACGGGTCGACTAGCCGAACACGCTACATACCTGAAGTCTTCTACCGTATCATCAACGAATACGGCGCAAATGTGCAAGAGAACGCCAAACCAGACTTCCCCGTCGAGTATCTGTTTGTGACTTTGACACATGGTTTCCCAGCTGAACCCAAACCTCTGTTCAACACCCCTAAATTCCCCATAGAAAACCGCGAGGCCATGGGCGAGAGCCAGCAGTACAGAGATGTTGCCAAGGCTATCAGCACAACCCGGGATAGCAAAACCGGATCTATGTCAGATTTCCATTTCCTCACCTTCGTCCATGCGATGAACGTTCTATCCAAGGTACGGTTTCCTGCTTTCCAGAATACCTTCATTAGCGTGAGCTGACTGATAATGTGCCATGACAGAAAGAAGAGGCGTTACTCTGCAAGGCCGCCAAGAGTCACGATCTCGCCGATACTTATCAATTACTATCGACACCCGGCTGGCAGACGCTGGAGACGATACTACAAGCGACTGGTGAGACAATTTCTAAAAATGGCCCGCAGTATGGTGGGAGGAGCCCCAAAAAGCGCTCTCGAAGTCCAAGTGGCAACGAGGGTGACGCGCCCGTCGGTCAAGCGAACGGCGGTAAACACGCGTCGACGACTTCAGCTTACGTCACCACTGTTAATACTCCATCATCATCACCATCACCTACTTTTGCTTCTGATTATTCTACCACCAACCCCAAGCGTCAGAAGTCCGGTGAACCGCTTGCTAAGCGCCTTGCCGCCGTTAGGCTGAATGACCGAACCGATGACCGACCGACCTTTGACCGTGCCGAATTCGAAGAGATTTGACATGGAACCATCAACTGCAAAAACAGAAAATGAACTCGAGAGACACAGCATAGGACCGTAAAAAAACATTTTAGACAGGCGGTCGGGTCTCAGGAGAGAGATGTGAAGGCCGCTCGCTCTGGATAGCACCCGCTAAGCTTTGCCCATCATTCTGTGGGACATGAACATACCCGCTTAACGAATGACTTCTCTTCTCACCTAACAGGGGCTAGGCGATAGGAACATAAGAGGATATTGCACACGCAATGGAACCGCCGATCACAGAAAGGATCGACTGGCCATGGTCTATGACTGCTAACAGGGAGAAGGGATTATTAGATGGGTCATGTTCCTCTAGCTATCATACTGCATATTCACTACTTAGATAGCTAGGAATGTGAGACATTACGATGCCTTCGAGACTCTACTATATCAATAATCCAGTTCATCTTAGGTCACATCCTTTTGATCGCTTTCTCGGAATGTCATCAACCATCCAGGATTGATGACTAATTGCATGATTTCTTATGGCTGCAAATCGGAAGTCATCATTTATACACAATCATAATACTCTATACAGGTCTAAAAGATATAATGTTCAAGTTTTTGTTTATTTGTATTTCTTCACTGTCCTCACGCTACGGGATATGAGAGTACTACTTACTGCCCGGTACTCACTACGTAAATACTTGTTCGCTCAACTGGAAACCGTACCTGTTTTTTACCTCCAAACTTTTCTAAATACTACGTGTGATGTGGTCTATCTTAGCTTTTGAACGACACAACAGATAGACGTCGAGATAAAAACGAGGAATATGTCAAGAAAAACAATTTTGAGAACCCGTTCGCCCTTCCCGTCGCCCACATTCGTGTTTTGAAACTCCCTGAAAAGGAGAAGAGGGAGACATTGACTGTGACTTCGACGTCAGAAGGAGGAAATCAACAAAATCAGGAAAATAGAAATTCATGGGGGGATATCGTGGTCGTGAGACGCAGCAGAAACTTTGTTCTTTTTTGCTTTTCCTTCCTGTTTGCCTTATTTCGAAGAAGATGGAATCCCTTTTTGCTGAGAAATGAGTCAAAGTTTTACAAGGGCTTGCCACCGATGAAGTCGGACCATCGGCGGACCTCGGAGGGAATGCCTTCCTGGCGGGGTAGCTTCTCGCTCATACATTGCGCGAAAAGCATGGCAGTCTAGTGAGTGTGTCAGTGATCATCATGTTAGAGTACAGGGGTAATCACATACCTGAGGTTCCATGAATAGAGGTACTCCGAAGTCGACCGCGTTTCGGCGCATGACGTAGTCGACATCCATGGTTGTCTTACCGCGCGCGAGTGCTAGGTTGAATACACCTCGGATATTGTATTTTTGGAAGACTTCACGAAGAGCACGCTTGTCTTCTTTGGGGAATTCAATCACCTCGACCCTGGAGCTATCCTTAGTAGTCGACTCAAGATGTTTCGCAACATCCTCACCAGCGGCATAAAACTTGTAGCCGAGGGGAGAAAGATAATTCGCGATGGTGGTGAGCCATGGTTTCGAGAGCTCACCACCAAAAAGTATGCCCTCCCCGGGTTCGGGCATGCGGAAGTTCATGGTGGACTGAAGAGAGGTCCAATAGGCGTCGACGAGATCCTTGCCGAAGCAGGCCATCTCACCCGTGCTGGCCATCTCCACACCGAGGAAGGGGTCGGCACCTGCAAGACGAGTCCATGAAAACTGAGGAACTTTCGTAGCAAGGTAGTCTCGCTTGACTGCCATGAGGTCGGTGGGTTCTGGTACATCTTGACCGACAAGAGCCTTGGTAGCAGCATCAATGAAGTTGGTACCAAGAACCTTACTGACGAATGGGAATGATCGAGAGGCTCGCAAATTACACTCAATGACTTTGAGGAGAGGCTCACCACCTTCGGGGTTTTCGGCCTTGATGATTTGCATGTTGAAAGGTCCCGTGATGCTCCAGGCCTTGGCGACCTTTTGAGCAATCTCCTTTAGGCGACCCATGACTTGGTCATCTAGGTTCACAGGAGGAAGGATCAGGGTAGCATCACCTGAGTGAACACCAGCTTGTTCGACGTGTTCGCTGACCGCATGGATGATGAGTTTGCCGTCAGAAGCAACACCGTCAACATCAATCTCTTGCGCACCCTCAATGAACTTGGTGATAACAACGGGGTGGTCAGGAGAAACATTGCTGGCAGCCTCGAGTTTCTCCTTCAGGTCCTCTTGACTACGGATGACCGTCATAGCGGCACCAGATAGGACATAGCTGGGACGGACAAGAACTGGGTAGCCAACATCTTCGGCAAATCTCTCCGCGTCAGCAACAGACGTCAATTCCTTCCAAGCAGGTTGGTCAACTCCGATACTGTCCAAAATCTCAGAAAATTTCTGTCGGTCTTCAGCCTTGTCGATATCCTTGGGGTCGGTGCCCAGCACGTTGGCTTTGCCGGTTTCTTGGAGACGGAGCGCAATGTTCTGTGGAAGTTGACCACCAACTGAGACTACGACGCCAGATGCGCTCTCAAGCTCGTAAATGTCCATCACTCGCTCGTAGCTCAACTCCTCGAAATAAAGCTTATCGGCGTAGTCGAAGTCGGTAGACATGGTCTCCGGGTTGTACTTGAATGACGATTAGTACGATACTGAGAGAAAAGGAAGTGTAGGGGAGATCCATAAGATTGAGGGCGGGGGCTTAGCTTACGTTAATCATGACTGTCTTCTGTCCCATTTTCCTGAGCGCTTGTGTTGTACTGACAGCACACCAGTCAAATTCAACAGAGCTGCCAATTCTGTATACACCGCTACCCAAAATGACAGTTCCGTTATCCTCAAAGGTGACATCATGAGAGCTAGCATTGTATGTTGTGTACAGGTAGTTAGTATCAGCAGGGAACTCGGCAGCAAGGGTATCGATCTTCTTGACCCAAGGTGTTATACCCATGCTCTTACGCAGAGCGCGGACCGAATCCTCATCACTGTTCACGGCCTTGGCAATCTGCTTGTCAGAAAAGCCCATTTTCTTTGCCTTCAGGACGAGCTCCTTCTTGAGGCTCTGTAGACTGCCGACAGCTTCCATTTCCCTCGTGCAATCAACAAGGTTCTGGAGCTTGTGCAAAAACCATTTATCAATCTTGCTAAGTTCGTGGATCTTATCCACTGAGTAGCCCTCATGAAGCATGGCCTGGCCTACTGCTAACCACCTTCGATCTGTGGGGTTTGCAAGCTCAAAATCGAGATCGTCAAACTTATCACCTTGGAAACCAACAAATTTAGGGTCAACTTGACGAATGGCCTTCTGGAAAGATTCCTCAAATGTACGTCCGATGGCCATGACCTCGCCGACTGACTTCATAGCACTACCAATATCACGCTTGACGTGCTGGAATTTGGACAGATCCCATCGTGGGATCTTAGTGACTATATAGTCCAGTGAAGGTTCGAAGTTGGCAGTGGTCGTCTTTGTGACAGCGTTTGGAAGTTCAGGAAGGCTGTGTCCAAGGCCAATCTTGGCAGCGGTATATGCCAGAGGATAGCCGGTGGCTTTAGAAGCAAGAGCAGAAGAACGAGAGAGACGAGCGTTCACCTCGATAACTCGGTAATCCAAGCCATCTGGTTGAAGAGCGTACTGAACGTTACATTCGCCAACGACACCGAGATGGCGCACAATTTTTATAGCGGCTGATCGAAGCATGTGGTACTCTTCGTCGCTCAGGGTTTGACTAGGGGCAACAACGATGGAGTCTCCAGTGTGAGTGCCCAAAGGATCGAAATTCTCCATGTTACACACCGTGATGCAATTGTTATTGGCGTCCCGGACAACCTCATATTCGACCTCTTTCCATCCCTTCAGGGACTTCTCAACCAAGATTTGGGGCGAAAGCGTCAATGACCTGGCAGCCATATTTCGCAGCTCCTCTTCGTTATTGGCAAAGCCGGATCCCAATCCACCAAGCGCATAAGCAGCACGGACAATGATGGGATATCCGACCTTGGAGGCGGCATCGAGCGCGTCTTCTATCGTTCCCACAGCTATGGACTTAGCAATTGGGATGTTGATTTCGTTCAGCGCCTTGGCGAAAAGATCACGGTCCTCACTTAGCTCCAGAGTGTGCACACTGGTACCAAGGACCTTGACGCCGTACTTTTCGAACAAGCCCATGCGCTGCATCTGCACACCCAGGTTGAGCGCCGTCTGACCACCAAATGATAGGAAGATGCCGTCAGGCTTCTCCTTCTCAATTACGTATGATACATATTCGGGGGTGACCGGAAGATAATAAATCTCATCGGCCAATGTGTGGTTGGTTTGAATTGTCGCAATGTTGGGATTTATGAGGACGGAGGCTACTCCAGCCTCCTTGAGAGCCTTCAACGCTTGGGCACCTGAGCCGGGAGGAGTTAGTATAAAGGCCAATGCACACACGATGAGAGTAGCAACATACCCGAGTAGTCGAACTCGCCGGCTTGTCCAATGGCTAAGCCGCCACTACCAATGACTAGCACCTTCTTGACATCGACAAGATCTTTCGGTTTGATCACACCGCTCTCAAGGTATGCCTTGGGGTTGGGGGCCTGCTGAGTAGCAGCTCCGGCAGCGCTGCAGCAAGTAGCGGAAGACAAGAAGTTCCGTTTTTGCGACAACGAACCAGTCCGGTTAGAGGAGAGGAGCTGAGAGGGTAATCGCACCGAGGCGGCAGTGAAGGGCCTGCGAGGCAGAGCGAGGGGCAATCGTCGGCCATGGCGGAGGAGAGCCGGTGCTCTGCCGGCAATCATCTTGGCAGGGAAAGGCATTACGGCGACGAGGTGCAAAGGGATATATAGGGGGAGAATAAGAATACAATGGGTGTCGCCAGATGGCAATTGAGTGCCCCGGCTCCCAATCGAGGTCAATCGAGCGTCTAGAAGATTGAAAACTCGTGAGGAGAGAAGGAATATGAGTTTGGGGGAGCCGGTGTGGTGGTATAAGTCGAAATCTAAAAATGCCCAGGGCAGCTCTTCACCGCACTATAGTACCTAATCTTTAAGTACCCCTACACGCAAACCGTGTTGCTAGTCACACCCCCGATAAGCCCGATAAGCCATAAAAAATTCCTAGCTTGCCCACTAGAGCTGCGATCACCGGAGGCGGCGGGCCGCCGAGGGGCATTAGCCGGCCAATCCTATCACCGACAAATATTCTAAGTGACTCCCAACGAAGCTATAATGACCCACTTGCCATCTTTGTTCCGTTCCGACATGGCGGAAGACAAGCTTGACCTACGCCCGAGGGAAAAAAGAACAGAAAAAAAAAAAAACAGATTTTGAGTCATGCGAGTAGATGGATAGGTTAATGGATACCAGTCTATAATCAGGGTCTAATTGTGACCATACCGTGACTTCATTGCCCTCATTATCTGCGTAGCTACCGCTTTTCCTCTGTTTAGATCCTTAATCTTTGTCTAGCCTTACCGCTGGATTGCTCTCGATGAAGTTGAGGTCCACTTTGTGCCCCAACAATTCTCGGATATTCGATATCTTATACTCTGTAGCACCGTATCATCAGTAAAAGAATGGCAAGACATCAGATAAGCGACAGGACAACTTACTGATCATAGTTGGTCTTTCAAGACTCAATCCCCATCCATAGACCTTCAAGTCGCTGGGAAGACCCGCAGCCTCAAGCACTTCCGGTCTGAACATCCCACTGTTTCCGATCTCAACAAGCTTGTTCAGCCCCTTGTGGTAGCTGAAGATCTCAAGACTTGGTTCGGTGTACGGATTATACGCCGGTTTAAATCGCAGGTTCTCTATTCCCATCTTGCCAAAGAAGATCTTCATGAACTCCATTAAACCACCCAGAGTAAGGTCATAATCTGCGATCACGCCCTCGACCTGGTGGAATTCGGCAAGATGAGTGGCATCTACCGACTCATTCCGGAACACCCGATCAATAGAAAAGTATCTTGCTGGAGGAGGTCGGCAATCCGGTCCTCTTTTTGAAGCGAGCTTGTGCATCATGGCGCTCGAAACGGCTGTCGTGTGCGTCCGGAGCACAAGTCGCAAAGACTCTTCCGGGTTCCACGGATATCGGTATCCAATGGAGCCGTATTTTCCTATCTGGTGGACCTGTCGAATATTATCCCAATACGCATTGTAGTCTTTCGTATCCGTCTCGTTTTCAGCATGCGGCTTATCAGCCACTTTAGGGTCAGAGATGTAAAAGGTGTCTTGAAGATCACGAGCAGGGTGTTGCTAGGCATCTCAAGATTAGTCCTCGAACCATACGTATCATTTCATCAAAATGAGCCTACCTGTGGCACGAATAGGGCATCGAAATTCCAAAAGCCGCTTTCTACGAAGTTGGAGGTATCCATTTCCTCAAATCCCAGCTGGTGAGAGTTAGCCAATTATCTAATTATAACACCGTAGATTCTTCTGTCGGAAGAAGAAACAAGGGGGACTAGGGCGAAACATCTATCGCCGGTTGGCGACGTCCAGTGAGCAAGTGATCAACAATTTAAACTGACCTCGAAGAAAATGTCGCGGAACTCCTTTCGAACCTTCAGGAGAGGATGAAGAGCTCCAGCATGCTGGTCAGCTCCTAAAGCGTTGAAGTTATACGGTTTGAAAGTTGCAGTTTTCCAAGACCCCGAGGCAAGCATCTCAGCGGTAAGGTCTGTTTCTTCCTTGACCATCTCCAATGCGAACTTCGGTCCTTTTTCTATGCTGAAGCTGATGGTCTTTTGCATCTTCAAAAGCTTACGCTTCTTAAGCTCGGTGACAACCTTGGGGTCGGGATGTGTGTGAGTGGCTTGTATCGTCTGGAGCTGTTCACGAGTCACATCTTTGACCGAGTCGACCTTGTTAGGGGAGTAAGCTTGAGGGGATCTGCGAGGTAGGCCCGAAAGTATGTAGTTACCGATGCGACGAGTTTTCCGTCCTTGCTCTTCGTTATCCACTTTTCCTTGAACGCCTTTCTATGCCAGAGTCAGCGCAGTCCGCGGCACACTTCTAAGTCTGCGTGTGCACATACCCTTGTCCCAACTTCGTAACTGTCTTGTCTCCGATGGATGTTTCCTGGGATAATCTTGATCAGCGCCAGGTTTGATGTGACGGAGGTTTCATAGTAAGCTCGGACATACAAGCTCAGCGATGGTGAGACCGTCGACAGCTTTATGCAATGCTTCGAAGACACGAGCTTCATGGGAGCCCTTCTCGGCGATGAGCTGGCCTTCGGGTTCTAGTATGGGGATTTCTTGGTCGATTTGCTTGTAGATGACCATCGAGCGCGAAGACAATTTGTCGAGGGCGGCCTTTAAGTCAGCGAACTTGGCGCTGGGAAAG
The DNA here is from genome assembly GCA_022578795.1 of Xylariaceae sp. FL0255. NCBI lineage: Eukaryota > Fungi > Ascomycota > Sordariomycetes > Xylariales > Xylariaceae > Xylariaceae sp. FL0255. The sequence continues at coordinate 1,557,116 of MU388816.1, read as the reverse complement.
GCATCGGCGGAGGAAATGGAGGAATCGGCTTTGGATAGGGCAGACAAGATGTCGGAGAGCAGGTCTCCAGAGCCAGTCGTTGCTGTCGCCATGGCTAATTTCTAGTGTTGTCAGGGCCAAATTTACAATGGTCTGGTCAGTCTGAGTCAACTTCAATTCCGATGTTGACAAAAGGCCCCTCCATAAATTTAATGCAGTACTGTGACGGCAGGTGGGGGATTACCCGCTATTAGCCTTATGCTGGAAAAGTCAATTAGGTACCCTCAACATTGAATTGAGCCCAAGTCTTTCAACCGAATATGTATCTAGCCATCATGGTAACCCTTTCTAATAACGTCTTAGACATGTTGGTGTAGACTTTGATCTGATTATACGGCGAGTTAGGCATGGTGTGTGACATTTGTCAGAATCCCGTGGTAAGAAAAGAAATCCTAGATGGCTAATCAATATTTTGAGACCATCATCCCAGCCGTCTTCCGTATCTCGCATATAGATATCCATCTCGTCTGCCCTGTTAATTCAAAGATTTTACGCTGGGCCTAAGAAACGGTAACCTGTTGTGACACCCAGAGTTTCAAATAGGGATTAGCAGAAACTGTCTTTATAGACACCCAACAGCCGCATTCAAGAGGAATAAGTTCAGGTTGCCTTATTTCAACGATACGCCTTCCCCAGGTTTGTTCGAATGGCCTTTTAAGCAGCCTTGCAACTCGTGTGTGCCAGTCTTCCGATGACTTGTTTGACCTGATCCGTGGCAAGTCCCTTTTGAGATCACTCCTGACCTATTGCAAGACATCACCGTAACCGCTGTCGCTTGTTTGCCAATCGCTTAAAAATAGCGTCAATCAAGTCTTTCCGTAGTCCATGACGTTTCTTTGCGATTTCTGTTGGGCAACTACCTCATCCACCGGTATCGTAGTGTCTCATTTTCGCAAAATCGCAGGACTGTCTCTATGAAAGCGTCGACTACAGAGCTAACTATCTCAGAATTGCGGGAAGAATCTCGAACGCCGTCTTGTCGGCTGGCGTCTATAACAAAATCTTTATAGATCAAGAATTAAATCCGACTAATCATACAGGAAGAAATACGAAGAGATCTTGAAGTAAAATTTCTACGGCCTGTGCCTCAGATAGAGAAAAAGTAAACACGACCTTGGACTTTGCATACACCTGATCTGGTCAACAACCTCGGAGTATGTTCTATTTCATTCATTAGGAGGCTTGCAGCTCTATATATTGTAATATAGAAGTATTCGATACTTTTTCAAGTCCTACCTTTCAAGGTACAGGTAGTCTTGTCCAGTATTACGTTGATACCACGTAGACGTCTAAAATGAAAGGCCGTAAACTACATGTACTTTGACATCTTGTCGTAGAAAGCGACACACATCTTTCTTAGATTCTTCACAAACAAAAGGATTTTACCTCCCAGTTCCTCTTCCAACTGTTTCCGAATAGACTCACAGACCTTAGGGAATAATTCGGCGGTTCTGCTCTTACATTTGTGTAAGTAAAGTATAAGCCTTATCAATAGAATAGAAATTCTTTGTCGGTCTCCTCCCATATTGGGGCAATCATTCTCGTTATACAACCACCGGGGTAAAAATTTCACGAAATTGAAAAGGCACTCGATTAAACGTAAGCTTTTAAGGCAGCCATAAAGATAGACTTGAGGCCTACCCTTTCTCCGATACACTTAAGCCTTGCACTCCAGTCTTGGAACTCTTACCTACAACACAGATCGCTCGAGATTTTGATCCTTTAAAATATCCTCATCACGTTAAAAAACAATTCATCAAGTATATGCGTAGAAAGACACATGCGGAACCCTTTTTAGTGTTTCCGCCCTACTAAACACATCGTCATTGGCATTCTGAAATAGTTCAAATATGACTCAAGCAAATTGAGTAGAAATTCTTGAAGCAGTTTGAAAACATGTCAAAGAAACACGCTTTCTTGACTGTTACGGCGAGGGGAACATACCTAATCACACTGTGTCTAGTATCTGATTTTTTCTTGAGAACTGATTTTTCGAATCCACGCCGAAGCTCTGAGTACAAAACTCCGAGGCGTTCAAATTTCTCGGGATTGATATAGCCAAGATCCTTTGAGATGTTGCGCACCGGCTCAAGCTCGCTCGCGTGGGTGTCGGAGATTGCCCGTTATTAAGCTGTTAAGAGCATTCTCAGACTTATATTAGAAAGTATTCCCCACTCAAACCTGAACGTAGTCTGATGCCTATCCTGAAGGCTAGTGTGTAATACTCTTCGAGATTTAGAAGACAGTAGTTTGGGAAACTTCAAGAACTCGAAAATACCACCTAGCTACCTGTTTCCATGGCTTATGAGACCTGTTGCTCAGAAGCCCTGGCATTCTCACCTACTAAGCGCCTATGAATTTCTTTTGATGTCGACCTATGAAATCTGCGTCTCAATCCGTTTTGGAAGACGCTCCCATTCAGAGTGTTTAATGATATGCATCTTCTTAGAGATGTGAAAACAACAATGATTTGAGCCCTCCGATGGCTTCGTCTCAGCCGCTTTATCCTTGGGCAGCCTGTCTAGCACAACAACCCAGATTCTGGTTAGGCGTTTGCTGGATGTTGCGATGATGCTCTAGCATCATCGATGTAATCTCAGTCTTGTGCTGAAGAGTATTGTGACCTCTATTCTGAAGCACCGTCCCTAAACTTTACCTGCTTTGTACCACGGCTGTGTACGAAGTACAGTATCTTGCTGGAGAGAACTGGAGCATAGTCAGATATTCCGGGTAGGCGCTAATAGGGTATTAGTAAAGGGGTAGAAAGCTCCACTGGCAGCAACTTCTTGAAATCTCCAATTCAGTAAAAGTAACATCACCATCAACTTTCCCGTATTCGAGTACTTAATGCTCACCGGCATCCTTTGAAATACAGCGCGTTGTGAAATATTTCAACAAATGAAAAGACGTCCCACAGTATGTGAGAGCACACAACCACCTCTCTCTCTCACATCGCCACTGAGTCGTCGTTCGAATGAGGCGGAGCTATGAACCATGATTCCTCCCCGACCTTGCCGGCCAACCCTCTCCTCTCTTCTCACCAGCCTTCCGACGACACCGGCGATTCGCGATCCGCTAACGACCATGGCTCTTCCGATACGCATACGCATTCGCTCTTGGCAGAGGCGAAGGAAGGGTTGTTGAAGAAGCTGCAATTCCTCGTGCAGCTTGCGCTCAACATAGATAGCTTGGTGTTTGCCGAACTTTGTATACTGTACTATTTAGAGTATGCCTTTGTCTCATGCTCTCATCGTCCACAGCTAATAATCCCTATGTGCTGCAGCTGCTCTTTTTTTCGCTTGTCCGTACGATGGATTGCCCAAACTCTTTTCGTCAGCCCGAAGAACGAGGACGCGGTTTTGATTGTGCCCAACTACCACGTCTCCGCTGTCGTCATCCCGAATCTGTTATGCATGTTCTTACATCTAATATCGCCGCTCCCCGAGGCAGGTGAGGCCACCAGAGGCTACCTCCATGGTGGCATCATGGTCGATTTTGTCGGCCAGCAACCCCCATCGTCGAGGTTCACATTACTTTTGCTTGACTCGGTTGTTCTGGCGCTTCAATGCTTCATGATTACGGTGAATATGGATAGAGAAAGAATTCGAAAAGTGGTGAAACCTTCTCGACGTAATGCGACCTCCGGGGTTTCCGTTGAACCGGCTGTCTCGACGAGCCAAGATCACGACGCAGAGGAACGAGGAGTCTTGCGAGATGCTCCAACAACAGATGAGACACATGATATCGAAATGAGACCTATGGAAGACGACGATGCTGGGGACAGCGGTCGGCACACCAACGGCGAAGAGGCTGGACTTCTGAGGCCATCGAGGGCATCGCAAGTCGATGCGTATGAAGGTCTAGCCGACGTCCTACGATCAGGCAATGGTATACTAGGAGAGTTCCATATTCCTCAGGCTCTTCGCACTGCTTGGCACAGCCGAGAAAACACTTCCGAGGGCGCAGCTACATTTGCTATTCAAAATGTCGGATACAGCGCGAGGCGCGCCGCAGCAGCTGCCCAGAGAAGGGCAAGATTGGCCTCGGCACAGCAACGGCAGACAGGAGATCATTAGGAACGTCATTCATTACACAAATAATAGGATATTGTATGATACATCATGCGACCTTTCGGCTTACATTACCCATGCCAGTACCCTTAATGGAGACAATGATATCATCTGTCTCTTCCTCGTCTATATCTCTTATACCCCAGGTGCTTGCGCCGAACTTCTTCAAGTCTCTCGCCAGTTCAATGACCTCTTCGCTGCCGATTATGTCTCTCCCGAGCCGTAGGCGACCGACATCCTCGGACCCCATGGCCATTAACGTTAATATTGTTCCAGCAGCAGCTCTGCTAACACAGCCACCAGCGTTGATTGACTCTAGGAGCTGGTAGGCACAGAGTTTTCCGATCTCCTCTGGTACAACGCCTCCTTTGGATGGCACTACCATATCTGCCGAGAATATTACACCTGGGACGTTGGATTCGGCCACTAGGCTCAGACCGAAACCGATTCCCATCCTCTTCTTCCCGCCAGCCTTGTCTGCCGGGTCGGCGACCAGTGGTGCCTGATCGTACTGTGCGGCAACATGTATGTCGGAGCAGAATGTATTCAGAATCTCCCTCGCGGAATGGATCATGCGGGCGTTATTGGATGCCGACACCCCAGTAGCATAGGCGACACCGCGTATCCGTTTTATCCGACCTGGATTCCTGTGCAGATGCAGGGTTTTAGGCAAACGCACTTGGCTGCCGAACCTCAATTCAACAATACCAGCGCCGCCATTACCCCTTTGCCCTGTACATGAGCGCTGTAAGACTCTCACCTCGATGCGCAAGGCGGGTATGCCGAAAAGTTGGTATATGGGGAGAATGGCGGTTCGGAAGGAGTCGATGGAGAGGTCTCCTGTCTCTGTGGCTGATGTGATGACGCCTGGGCCGGAAAAGCGCACATTCATATGGGCCTTGGAGAAAGGGGCTAATATGCACAGAGGTAGCAGGAAGTATGTGATGCCGCGTGTACAGGTTGCAGGAATATTGTGTTGTAGAAGGTCGCCGTCACTGGTTCCGTAGCCTGGCACAGCACCGGTTATGAGACCTGGTTGATATGTTATGGTGGTACCTGTGTAGGAAATCTGCATGGAGCTGCCATTGGTGACAGCCTCGAGCAGACGAAGAAACGAGACCTCATGCGGGGCGAGGCCAGGACTTGTCGGGGAGTTGGGACGGATTTTGGATATATGGAGGGGCCGGCCGGTGAGAGTGGATAAGACGAGGCGCTGTGTGAAGTTCTCATGACCTGTCAATTTGACAAACTCAGGCCGAGAGGCAGACATCGTGCCTCTTTTATTCGGGTTGCTATGTGAGCTTTTCGCAAGTTGGCTGCTGCTCAGTTGATAAATGCGAAGGGTTCTGCCAGTAAAATTTAGGCGGTGACGGCACTGGAGAGGGACTTTACTTTGAGATCCACAGGTACTTCGAGGTCTCGCATGTGGACCTATAAGCTACCGCCTGCGCCACAATTCAGCAGATACCTGTATGTATGTACATACCCTAAGCAATGAAAGTTAAATACATGTATGTGGCCGTGCGAGGACTACAAAACATGGATCCATCCATTCTTTCCTAAAGGTACCTTAGGTAATTGGGATGAATGAAACAGGTGGGATTGTAAAAGTGTCAAGATCCCACATGTCACTTCTATGCTACAAAGTCGAGTCCTTCGTTTTTACTTTATCTTTCCACCCACAACCACGGTCCCTCTCGCGCGAACCGGTTTTATTAAGTGGACAACATGTTTGAGGTCGACTGGATGAGCCTCGCGCTCCCATTTGCCTACATAACTGTTCTTTTCGGCTCCTTATACACATTCTCGACCATCTACAGGAAAAGGAAAGCTGGTGAGCACCCTCCATCTAAATGCCCACATCGACTCACCACTATTGTAACTGACACTCTCCCTCGCCCAACAGCCCAAAATGCAAATCTAGAACCTTGGTTCCCGCCGCATCTCCAGCGAAATGTTTACTTATCGCTTCTCCACATGGAGCCTGAAGACGGAAAAGAGAAAGCCCCAAAGGTACCTGACAGCATTGTCCGCGCCGCCCTGCTCCGTCGAGCCGTCGAGGATATTCGTCGCATCATACAGATTCGCGCATCAAAGCAAGCACTCAACACCCTGCTACAGCGAGGTAGCGTCGGCGAGGACCTAAACCAGAGGTTCCTGGCAGCCGAGAAGGAGATTCAAGACGAATTGGCAGATGTTGTAGCTGAGGTACTTTCAAATTGCTCTGTGCTCCTTCAGAGTCTGTCTTGCTAATCATGACGGTGACAGGCAAACGCGCTCGCACCGGGCTGGGGAAACACCATCTTCCAATCCGCCAACGAAATAGCAGCCAACGCGGCGCTGCGCACGCGGCTCGAGGAGATCGAGGCCAACACAGAATCAGAAAAGAAGTGGTGGGAGAAGCGACGGGAGACTATCCAGAAGGACTTCATGAAGGAGTTGGACGAGGATGCAGAAAAGGCAGAGTCTACCAAGGCCGGCAGTGACGACGAGGTAGTCCATGTCGATCCCAACACTCCCGTGGCTACACCAGGTGGCTCCAAGAAGAAGAAGAAGGGCAAACACTGAGCACTTGATGCTCCGTTTGTGTCTGCGCGCGCTCGTGTTTCTCTAATGCCTGGGCGGGCTCTCTGTACAAATACTTATTAGGGCGGATTGGCCCCGGGTAGATTTGGCATTTTCATCAGAGGGATAAATCATGATCAGGTGCATCGGGCGTTTGAGGCGCTGGGGTGATACCGTATGAAAAGGGCATCCGTAAATAAAAGCACCGTTATGAGAGCAAACCCGAGACTTGGATGCATACACCTACCTGCTGCGCAATCAAAGGTTCAGGAACATACCTCCCAAGTGAATCTATAGCTTGTGGCTACATGAATCGATGATATCATATTCAAAATCCTTACAGATATTCTGAGGGTAACCTGCTGTAGTCTAGATTGCACCCTGAATGGCAAACATCTTTTAGAATAGCAGTTATAGGTGCAGTAGGTAGGTAGGTAGGTACATATAGGCAACAGTAGCAGGCTGCTTTTTGGAGTTGCAAAACGGCAGGAACATAGCCGACCCGTATTTTGTAGTCTTGGTGGGTCGCGACCGACTTCCCAAGCTGTGTTTACAGTTAGGAATGTTTACTTTCCGTCTTTAAATTCCCTAGGTTTACAAGAGACCAAGAACGAACCTGTTTCCCCTCTTGCATCGTACACATCTGCCTGTACCTGGTTGCTCCGAACCAAAGGTAAGCAGGTAGAACACCATGGCGGAGCGTCAGCCTCTTCCCCTAGACCCGGACGAGTTCAACAGCGACGACCGTATCTCGTTCTCGCGCCTCGACAACAAGCACATCGGCGTGCTTGATGATGGCTCCGAGTTTGAGTGGGATGTTCAGCTGCGCCGCTGGGTCCCCCTCATAGACGAGGAGCTTCGTGCGCAGCAACAGTCTGCGTACGGCGGACCTGCTCCCGATAGTGCAACACCATCTGACACCACCACCAACGACGACCGACCCAACAACCGCAAGCGCAAGGCCAATAACAACGGCAACGGAAACCCCAATAACAAGAAACCCCGTGCGCCTCCCCAAAACACGGCGATCTATGTGACTGGGTTGCCGCTGGACGTCACAGTCGACGAAGTCCACGAGGTCTTCTCGCGCAAAGCCGGTGTCATCGCCGAAGAGATCGACAGCGGCCGACCGCGCATCAAGCTCTACTCGGACGAGAAGGGAAACCTGCAAGGCGACGGGCTGATCGTCTTCTTCAAGCCCCAGAGCGTCGAGATGGCCATCATGCTCCTCGACGACACCGAGTTCCGCTATACCTCGTCGGGGCTCTCGAGCGGACGAATGCGCGTGCAGGCTGCAGACTCGAAATACAAGAAGACGCAGTACGATACGACTGAGGATAAGGAAAGTGGGAATGGTGGCGGTGCTCCTGCCAATACTACTGCTAATGCCGGGACCGGCATTACGGGCAGCAAGCCGCCCCGCGACAAGGCTCGCGAGCAAGACAAGCAGAAGATCATCAAGCGGACGCAAAAGCTCGACGCCAAGCTAGCAGACTGGGACGACGACGACGAGTCCCCCTTCGCCGCCGCGGCCGCCCTCGAATCCAGCAATAACAACAACTCCCGCGTCGTGATCCTGCGCCACATGTTCACACTGCAGGAGCTCGACGAGGATCCCGCCGCCATGCTCGAGATCAAAGAGGACATCCGAGACGAGTGCTCGAAGCTCGGCGTCGTGACCAACGTCGTGCTCTACGACCTCGAGGAAGACGGCATCGCGAGCGTCAAGTTCAAGGATCCCGAAGCCGCCGTTGCTTGCGTCGATCTCATGGACGGGCGCGCTTTCGATGGCCGCATCGTTCGTGCCACTGTTGCTTCCAGTAAGGAGAAGTTCCGTCGGTCCGACAAGAATCAGGACGATGATGGAGATTGAGAGAGAGAGGGCATGAGAGGTTGCTTGTTTACGTTGTGTGTTGTGTTGCATTGCGTAGATGAAATCATGATTCTTAGGACAGCATTACGGCTAGTATCTAAGCCAGCTTGTTATTCTTCAACGAGGCAAGTTCATGATAATGTATGCTCCTTACGATACGCATGCTACCACAAAGCTCCGTTAGGCATTGTTGTACAGTCTGATGATTGTCTTGTTATGTCAAGCGCCGTCCATATGTGCCATCTTCCTTACGACAACTGACCATTATCGACATGGTTGTGGCGGAAGAGCATATACGCCTGGGAGACATCTACATGCAGAGAAGAAAGAGAAGTGCTGAAAGCAGACATGCTGAGTGGCTGCAGAGATTCATTCACGTTCTGTATGTACATGAGAAACCACACTTTCTCAAAGAACATCTCTTGAGGTCAAAGTTGCGGATGACCTCGATCAACCGCCAGATTCGTTCACCAGATCCGGAACATAGTCACTGCAATGCGAAGAATAGGTTCCTATTTCCCAGAGACCAAGTCTAGTAAGGAATAGAACTGCTAGATACACACCGAATAAATGAATTCGAACCAGTCCTCATCTTCCAAGTCGCATACCACATGCTTTTGACATATGAGGCCTTGGAGCAACTATTCAATTCGTCACAGAAGACGATTTCGTGGTAGAATGTGGATAGATTCATAGGCATTGCAGAGGTAGACTTCTGTTGCTTTGTTCTCTGTAAATATACCGCAGTGATTTATATGCATATGGGCCCCTTATCGTAGTCAAACAATCATTTCAGGCTTTCACAGATAGCCCTCGTTCCCTATTACCATTTACTCGCTTGCTTGCTCATGTTTGTAGCAAGCATTCGGCAGCTATATGTACTTGAACCATTCAGTCCATGTTCCATCCACAGGCAGTCATTAGTTACACAAGCAACTTATTCCATGTACACAAATGGACGCATACAATCCCAATGCAGCAAAAGCACATACAAAACACCTCGATGATGCCTTCCCTCATTAACCCAAACGCCATAATGTGCCAGGCCCCTTTTTATATAAAGGTAGGAGGAAAGGTATTATATGTTTGCAAAAGAGAAAAGCCCATGGCTTGCAGCTTCTCCTTCATTCTTGCTGAGCGCGCTTCTCCGATTATGCTGCAGGGTCGGACTCAGGTATCTCGGTATTGGAAGGGGCTTCCTCCACAGGAAGCACAACATCCTTGATGGGGTGAAGAAGCATAGGAGGGAGGCACATGCGACCCTCGCCACCGCGCATCTGACCAACAGTTGTACCATTCTTGCTCTGGTCAACGACGAGTTCATACTCCTCGCCTCCATCGTTGTTGACGGTCAGACCAAGCCACCGGCGATATAGATTTGGTGCAAACCCAGATCTGTAGAACCAGCTTAGGCCCTCAAGGTTGTGTTCCCGATCGCCGAAGACCGAAGTGCGGGCGCCGCCACTGGCACCATTCTTCCCGTTGTTGAGGGTCTGGGCAAATACCTCTGTTGGCCATTCTCGATCGACGTACAAAGGGTGTGGCACAAATACGGCTTTGAAGCCGTGTTGCAAGGCCATGGTGGCAGGCCACATCTCGGGGAAGGCGTGGTGCTTGAAGAAGGCCGTCTCTTTGTGCATTGTCAAAAGAAGACGGCGGGACATGCGTGAGGCGGTAATGATCTGTGCGCGACGTGGTGGTTTGCCATGCTCCGTCTCATTATAGCCAGTGATGTCATCGGCAAGACCCCAGGTTGTGCTTTCAGGGTTAAACATGGGATTGAAGGTGATATAGTCAGCTTCCTCATCCACACCCCAGACATACTTGTCTTTTTCGTATGTTGTTGGAGGTTCAGGATCATTCTCAGGCTGGAACCAATCCTTGGGGTCGAAGGGCCGTTCTGGTCCCCAAACAGTCTTGTCACTACGAGTCGAACCGGTCTTTTCCGCACCTGGGAGGCCATCCCAAATGTTGTCAGCACCTTTGACGCCCATTTCATTTTGGACCCGAGCCATCTGCGTAAAATCTTCCCATGTACCGTGAACAGAGGGCAAATAAAATCGAGCATTTCGTTCCCAAAGTCCCTTTCTTGGTTGTTTCTTGGTCCATTGTTCAATCTTCGTCAATAAATCGTAGTAGTGGCCAGTATAGCGAATGTCCATTTCCCATTGCCAGAAGTAATCATACTCTGGATGCTGGTAGGCAAAATATTGCATGGCCATCTGCAGTCCACGATAAACGCCATGAACAGGAAGGTCGGGCCCTCGAGAGAACAAATCATAGATGCCTTGGTAGAGAGCCAGCATCTGCGTCTCGGTCCACAGGGTCACAAGACCACGAAACTCTGCAGGGATAGCCTCTTCGATTCGTCGGTAGTAAGTATCTGCATCGGCCCAGATCGGATGAACCGCATCGTTCTTAATCTGGACTAAGAGATGAACATCATAGCGACCACCCGAAGCAAGAGATAGCTCGGTGATGAGAGACCGCATGTTCATAACATCCTCCTCCCGCCAAAGAAATTCGTCCCAACATCGCACGACGATAGCCGTGCGCGGCAAAGTTGACAGTAACTTTCCGTCAGGAGAGACCGGCATTTCCTTCTCTTCTTCATCTGTAATTGAGCTGGCGGACTGTAGTGACTCGATAAGATCGGAGTCCCGAGATACGAGTTTCACAGTAGCATTGCCTTCATCGATGTAGAAGCCTCGAGGGTTTGGCTGCCTTGGGGGAAGAGGATTGTAACGAGCGGTATTATCCTGGTAGCACTGTCTTTGGGCGTTGGCCCAGTTCATTGACTTCCAGTCAACCTGAGGAATCTTCTCCCAGGTGGATTCGAGTCCCTCAGTGTCTCCATGCTGGCCGGTGCCCAACCCTCCAGATCTTTGGGAATAACCCAACCCATAAGGAGCGTATTTGCCATAGCGCTCGAAGCAGATATCTTCGGGAAGATTGAGAAGCTCATATGAGCCCAAGATAGCATCGGGAAAGCCATTTGGCCGTCCATCAAGATACCGGATTGGGGGAACGCGAACCTGTCTCGTGGTATCCAGAAAGCACTCTCGCACATTATGTGGTGATGTCTTGAATATACCCTGTGGGTGAGATAAGAATTCCTTGCTAGTAGGGAGATCTCGCTTTTCAGGCTGTGCAACGTCGGGAATTTCAAGACCCTCGACGAACCCTAATTTGTCCAGAGGTTGTTCATCTATGGGACGAGGGTATTCTGGCGCATTTTGGGATAATGACACCAGGTTCCTCACACCACCGTAATATCTGGTGAGGAAAGGATAGTTCTCCCATAGTCGCGGAGCTGGCTTCTTTACATACGTGCCGCCCGATTCGATTGCTTTGTTCTCGTTCTGGCTGGCACGAACCAGCGTGAGCATCAATAAGAGGACGATGCCGGCGATACCGAAACAGAGATACCGTATCACCTTGTTAGGCAGGCGGTATATGTGTGCGCGTGCGGCTCGTCTTTGGACGGTAGGTATGCGCTTGGCTAGGATGGGGAGGGAAGAGGAGGTAGATGTGTGGCGCGAGCCTGGAGAGGAGGAGACAGAATAGTCGTCGTAATCGGAGGCATCATAAGAGTCGCTGGAAATGCGCTCTTTGGTGGGAGAACGGGTGGGAGAACGAGTGGCAGACTCGTACACAGGCAACGTGTCGCGGGAACGGCCTCCAGGTATGGAAAGGAGGCCGGCCATGATGGAGGGGCCGCTAATGAGCTGTGAACGGTCGCAACGGTCAGAGCTTGTTCGATATTGTCTTTTTTCCTTTTTGAGTAGTGTGGGTGTAGGATGGGGAATATACGAACCGGATTGACTTTCTCTTTGGTCAAAGAGTTGTCGGCTTCTCGTCTTCTTCAGGGTTTGTGTTTCAAGGCGTGGTAATGCGACCGAAATCTAATATCTCTCCTTTTTTCTTGTTTGAGGTAGATAGTACATAGAGGCTACCGACTTTTATCCTGCACATGCAAGGTCTTCCTATTGCATTCAAAACAAAATGAAAACAATGAACAGCAAGAAAGGGTGATATGTACAGAATAGTAGAGGATAGGAAACCCAACAAAAAGGAGACGACGACTTTGCCGCAGGCGAGATGAGGCGGTTGTATTGGGGGGCGGTTGCTGCATGGCCCTGTTTAGGTACCCCTGCTCCATAGACGACGTAATCGTCCAACCACAGTGTCGAGTCAACAACAAAACAACAACACAACGCCGCAGCCACTCACCGTTACCTCCCACCTACCATTGCCATGAGCAACGGCGGGCACTTGTGCTCCTCTGTCAGCCCAGTGTTTATTAGTGCTTTTGACCCGACTCGATATATGTATGTAATTAAGCTATTGAAATCTAATACCTTTCATTGGATACATTAGGTTATGTACATGACCATCTTTTCTCCCTAGTATCTTTTTTACCTTCTCAAGCGTTTGGCTACCTGGGAGGCAAAGAGCAGTGACAGTGTATCTTCATGTTTATTCATACTGTGTTTGGAGCTTTTTAGTCCATTCCTCTATCGATTGTTTGAGATAGAGATGGCGAAGGGTTACATTTCAACTATATTCATTTATTATTACACCTTCAACCGAGCAAAGAAGACAGTAATGAACACAAATAACAAGAGTATCCCAGAACAATACAAGAGGTATTAGTCCAAATTGGTACAGTCCCTGCCTGGGGTTGCATCTCCTTATTTAGGTGCCCAACCTATCAAATGACCTCTCGACTTTTCCAACCAATAATGCTATTGCATGCAACTGACCACAACTTATCACGCCTCCTCGAGTAGCGGTATGCATAGGCCATATGCAACAACGCCCGTTATCTGTCCACCTCTACTAGAAGACCCAATTGGTACAAAGTGTATCCCGGTCCGGGAACTCCCTCAGCTTTCTAGGTCTCTGGTTGTGTGCATGCTTTCACGTAATAGGCCACTCCGAACACGGCTTAAGTTGCATCGAAGCATGTCACCGTCTGATTCTCTGTCAGGCCATTCGTTTGGTTAGGAGTACGGCATACGGCTTCAAGAGACCCCTGTGCTGGTTGTAAATGGCAACATCGCTCATGAAACCTGGTGCCTGCCGATATATTTATTTCCATTGTTAGATGCTTTATCTGTCTACACCATCTCCCTCCTTTCTCACACTCGACGGAAAACACATAAAAAGGTGAAAATCCCCAAACTTGAACTGCTCAAAGTAAGTAGGAGAACTGTTGCTGCCCAGTTCCACAACCTCATGACCCTCAAACTATGCAAACTGGTCTGGCCGTAACCGTGCGAGAGGCTCTTTTCTCTTGGCCCAATCATGCCTGCCATGACAGCACACAAACAACCGGTCTCGCACCATGACCGGGCCCAACATCGTCATTTGACCTTGTACAGGAAGTATTGGCCCGCAGATTGAGGCAAACCTTGAAGAGTACCCTGCCCGCCTACAAAAGGCTGTCCCGGCCAGATTGCTCCTGCTCATTCGCTTCCCCTGTCTTATGAGAATGTCCAAACGTTCCATGCCCCTCCTTTCCTCTAAGTCAAAGTGAACCTCTTCTCCACCATCTCCATTCCTAAATACACATATGCAGACTTAATGCTCGTTTCCCCTTCGACCAGCACGCCTACCTCGAATTGAGCATCATCATCAGCATGGCGTGTTCCGCCACCCCGTCCCATATGAGCAGCACTCCGTCGCTCGTTGCGGAAGAGTCTCCCTTCAGTCCAAGCGGCGACTCAATACCCATCAGCATCACCATTAGGCAAGATCCCTTATCCATTACGTTGGATGGCGCAGCCCTCTTGGTACTCTCTCTGTCTCTCATCTTCACCGTCCATTTCTTTCAGGCCTACGTTGTAGTTCTGCTGATAGCCTTCGTCACTGTGGTCATCTTCATCCACAATGACTACCGAAACTATCTAAATCTCGGCCCCGGTGGCACGCCCGCGACCTTTTCGGGCTACACTCGCATCAACTGGCTGAAGCTTTGGGCCCTGCGAGATCCCTTCGAGCCCGTCCCCTCGGACCCATCCATACAGCCTAGCAGTGGCATCCTACGCAAGCAACCGCTCCCCTACCGTTGTGGGCCCTGGCCTCGCGTTGTAGGTATCGCGCCGCAGCGCCAGGTCAATCAGTTCGGGTCTCGGGAGTGCTACTTAGCTCTGCGGCGGATCTTGGAGAACCATGGCCAAGCTCACAGCAACGAAATCGGTGTTGGCACGTCGTGCTTCGAGAAACACGGTCTCGGCCTATTCTCTCGCTATCCATTCAACAAGACCTGCCAGGGCGAGATCTGTCACGTACATAACTCAGACCACTCATTACATCTGAGCTTGCACCCGGACGACGCCAAAGAAGTTCTGGAGAAGGGCTGGGGCCAACGACATCCCCTCACCAGCCGATGTTTTGGTCTCCTGAAGATGCCTGTCCCCCGCCAGTTTACCATGGTCTACGCCCCCCGGTCCCGTGACGAGCTCAAGGTTGTCTGCCAGATCATCGACGCCGCTGGCTGGTGGGTTACGGCCAAGGAAACTCCAATGGACTTGCTCGGTGAGATTTGAGAATGCCGGGTTTGCAAGAGATTGGGAATCAAGGGAAGGTTTGCTGATAGCTTGGGTATTTTTCTTCACCCATACTCTCTTTCCTTTTTCCCTTTGTCTTTGTTACATAGCATTGGGAGGTAACCAAAAGTGTCTAGGTACTACTGTCTATGGGTTAATTGAGAAATGGCACACAAAATCAAGAATAAGAATGCAAGCTTTAGGTTCTCCAAGATAGCCCTTACATAGTTACTGTAAAATAAAATTTCAGCGCCTTACTATGAATAAATCTCATGTATGCAATATACCAACCAAATATCCCCGTTAAAAGATTGCATGTAATCTTGGATATTCGTTGAGGATGATGACTACCTGGTTCCCCCGAGACGCCACAGATGTTGAATATATCCAATATTTGGATGCCGTTGACCGCCTAGAGAAAAAGAAAAACCTCCATGGAGACTAAGTAAAAGCAATCAAGGCTGTCCGTCCCAAGTTTCAAATCTAAGTGGAAGATGTACACAGACTTTCTGTTTCCTATCTTTCCACCATGCCCTTAATCTATTCTTCTTCTATCTCTCACCACCCTCTTGATGTATTCAGAAAGAGGCTTTTTTTTTTTTTACGCCGGTGCAGTCCCCTTCCAGTACTTCGAAGGTACGAAAGGCATCTTCGTGACAACGGCCTTCCTCGGCTTGCCTCTCACCAGAACATTGATCTCAGTACCCACCTTGTGCAAGCCGTCCTTGACATACCCCATAGCAATATTTTGACCGAGAGTAGGGGAAGGGCATCCACTGGTGACGACACCGATCTTCTCCCCCGATGCGCCATCCACGATCTCAGCACCTTCTCTCGCCGGGGCGCCTCTCTCAATAACGAGACCCACGCGCCGCCGGGAGACGCCGGACCCGCCCTTTGATTTCGGCGTAAGCTGCGAGACGATGACGTCGGCGCCGTGGAACGAGCCCGGGGCTCGTCGGTCCTTGCCTACGATCCAGGCTAAGCCACCCTCGACGGGGGTGGTCGTGTCGTCGAGGTCGTGGCCGTAGAGACACATACCGGCCTCGAGACGGAGGGAATCTCGCGCGCCGAGGCCCGCCCAAGCGACATCCTGTCCGCCAGCCGCGAGCAACGCCTCAGTGACAGAGACGGTGTCAGCGGGCGCGATGGAGATCTCAAAGCCGTCTTCGCCGGTATAGCCTCCTCGGCTGATCAAGACATCCTGCTCGCCGCCTTGGAGTTTGGCGAAGCGGGACTGGCCGAAATACAGCTCGTTCAGATTTGCAGCCTCGGGATCAGCGAGGACGCGACCGAGGACTTCAGCGGACAACGGGCCCTGCAGCGCAACGAGTCCCCACCCATCGAGCGTCTCATGGCGGACCTCAGCGCCGTCCCACCGGGCCAACTGTTCGCTGAGATACTTCAGGTCCTTCTCGCGGCACGCAGCATTCGTGACGACGTAGAAACACTCCGGCCCCAGCCTCGTGACGACCGTGTCGTCGACGATGCCGCCCGTCTCGGGCCACAGGAGCGCCGAGAGGGTGCTCTGGTGTGCAGGCAGCGACTCGAGGCTCGCGGGCGTGATGCTCTGCAGGAAAGCCGTGGCGCCGGGCCCCTCGAAGCGGTGCTGCACCATATGCCCTACGTCGAACAGCGAGGACTTCTGGCGCGTGAAGTGGTGCGATTCGCTCACGCTGAGACCGGCGTACAGGACGGGCATCTCGAAGCCGCCGAAGGGGACCATCTTGGCGCCGTGAGCGATGTGGAGGTCGTAGAGGGCGGTTTTATTGAGAGGTCCATTGTCTGGCGATGGAGATGAGGCATAGGTCTTGCGGCCTTGTCGCAGTATGAATTGTGAGTTATTTCTGGGCGAAGATGTGAGGCATGATGATGGGGTTCGAGGGGTTGGGACCGTAGTACAGTAGCTCGAGTTCGAGATGGCCGACGACGATAAAGCTCGCAAAAGGGCAGGATTCTGCGATTTAGCCGCGCAAAAAGCATTGAAGCTCTTCTGGGCCTTCGGTATAGCTCTTTGAAGCTTCATCTTGAGTCAATTGATATGGTTTGTGGTTGTAAGTCCAAAACAATTGGAAACGGATAAGAGCTCAATTTATTTTACATGTTCGGTTGCCGTCGGCGAGTGGCCGATCGCGGCGGGGCGGGGCAGATCCTGCTGGACAACGACAACCTCCAATCAGCGGAGCCATCCTGAATACTCAGGTTCGTCCAGGTTAGTGGTGAGTAATGAGCATGTGATGCCAGGAAACAATCATGCTGGATGAGGTATTTTACAACTCAATAACCAGTTCATCATCTTTGGAATGTAACCTAAACAGACTGCATTTAGGTGTAATTGAGTTTGAAGTTGATTGAGATTGTTGAAGATATATATCTCTTCGGGCTGAGACCATGTCTATCTTGATACGAACTCACCATACACCTCAAACACTGAATTAAGATACCAAACCCCAAAGATATTTATTTGCCTTGCCATGTTGTTACGGTTTCACAAAGTGAGGACACAAAGATATTTGTACGACTCAATATCATAAGGAGGAAAAAAGAAGGTCTTTCAAATTAAGGACTGGGTACGACAGGGAACACCTTGATATAGCGACGTCAGGTCAACGATGGACCTCCCGCGCCCGGACCAGACAGGACAGACTGAAAAAACGCAGGGAGATCTCTTTTGCTGTCTGTAACACCAATTCATACAAGTTCCGTCCCGTACGCCCACTCCCCTATTCTTTCCGAAATCAGACTTCTTGAATAGGCATGCTGTTGCTTCACTTGGCAGCGACGACACCACCACTACTAGAGAAAAAGGGTACCGAGATGATGCGTAATTTTATCACTATATCGCCTGCTCCCGGACGTCACCGTATACGAACTACAACGCCGCCGTCGTTTGTTCGCCCTGGCTCCCACATCTGACCGTCTACTGGTGTCCCGCCTTGCGTAGGGTCGTGGCGAGCCACTCGAGACCCTCATACAGACCATCACCCGAAGTGGCGCAGGTAGATTGGATGTACTGAATACTGATTAGCAATTATACCAGCATAAGATACGAAGGATAAAACATACCCAAGCACGCTGTCGCAGGCTGTGGAGACCAAGCTTATCAGTGATCTCGGCGGCGTTCATGGCGTTCTGTAGCACATTCCGACATCAGCAAATACAATCCTCTTATCATTGCTCACTGGGGTAGACTCACAGGCAAATCCTGCTTGTTGGCGAAGACCAAGAGGATAGCATCGCGGAGCTCGTCCTCGTTGAGCATGCGCTGCAATTCCTCACGGGCCTCGACGATACGATCTCTATCGTTGCTGTCGACGACGAAGATGATACCCTGAGTATTCTGGAAGTAGTGGCGCCAGAGAGGGCGGATCTTGTCCTGACCGCCGACATCCCAGACGGTAAACTGGATGTTCTTGTACTCGACGGTCTCGACATTAAACCCTAAAAGAGGGCGGGAAGGCATCAGCAATTGGACGTGTGTGGATGGGACGCAGCAGAAGACATACCGATGGTGGGGATGGTCGTGACAATTTCACCGAGCTTGAGCTTGTAGAGGATGGTGGTCTTTCCGGCGGCGTCCAAACCAACCATCAGGATTCGCATCTCCTTCTTCCCCCACAGCTTGTCGAACAACTTGGAGAATGTGAGACCCATGGTGGCGACTGATTAATGACAACAAAGTATAGACCCTGGTAAAAGAGAAATGTCCGTAAAATCTAGCGAGCGATGAGAAGAGTTAGTCTCGTGATGTGGTGTGTCGGTGGTTGACGACGTTGGCGCCGAGTCGATAGCGGCAGCAGCACCACCACCGGTAGGGTGCTTATATAGGATAGAGGATGGCGCGACGGGAGAGGACAGATCGATTGATGGATGGTCTGCGATCAGCAGTGCAGGGCAGACAATAGACGATGGTCGGATCTAGCGTGGACGCCTCCTAGGCTGCCGCAATAGGGGAAGCCAAAGTGAACAGGTGGGCAAGTGCGAGAGAGAGTGGGCCTTGGGTGGTGGTTGATGGAGTCTTTGTCGGGTCCAAGGGAGGCAGAGTGTTAAAGGAAGAGGGCGGACTTACAATACGGCAAACAATGAGACCTGCTCGGTGAAGGAGAGATCTCGTGGGTTTGATGGGGGGGGTGTGCTGTTGTGGTTGTGTCTGTGATGTAGTTGAGATCGGTGAAGGAGACAGATAGAAGTGTGGACTAAAAAGAAGGCCTTTTTCGCTGGCCGCCTGTCTGATGAGCCGTGTGGCTGGAGAATGCAAGTCCCAAGGTCAGATGTATGTACTCCCTACCATTTGCAGGGGACCGCTCGCCCTCCCCTGACTCCGATAAGCACAGTGTATCTCACTTATCATCAATCAATCGTGACTGCTGTGGCAACAATTCATCTTTCCATTGGAGGCCCTGCATGATGCGCCATTGTCTTTACGTACATGTATATGTAGGCTTATTAGACCCTACGTACCTAATTCAATGTACCCATTTCATTGCGCATGGAGAGACGGCCTTGGACAACATAATTAATTTGGATACTATCTGGAGTGGACATGGACAATTGGGAATTGCGACAATCACAGTCTCACATGTCAAGGCCCAATACTGTATCTTACTTACCTAACATCACCTAATATCGAACTAGTAAGAGGCAACTGGATGTTCTACACAGTACGAATCGAAAAGCCTCTCCGTCTCATAATGTAATATACCTAATAATTCCGAACAAGCGCAAGTACCATATCGCCTTATTAGCGGCTCTCAGCCAATAGGTTACCGGTCATACTAAGTAGAGGCCAAAGCCAGCCCCAAGAATCCACGCTAAGCCCTCCCGAGCTCAAGCCTCTTTAGGAAAGAAACCACCTATCAATCATCGTCAAAAGTGTCATCTCCTTGGGTGGTGGTGCTCAATGTCAAATCCCAGACACTCGTTTTAAGATCTACAGTCGACAACAAGAACACACCCGGGCGCAGGCAGCAATGAAATTCTCTACCGCCACGCTACTGGTCGCCGCCGGTCTGATTCAGACCGTGTTAGGCCACAACATACAGCTCCCTGGCCACGGACGGGAGTGCTTTCACGAGGAACTCCACAAGGACGATGTCATGACCGTCACCTTCCAGGTCGGCGATAGAGAATTCGGCAGTGCAGGCAATCTCGACATAGACTTTTGGGTATGACGAACTGAGGTAAATCAATGAACAAAAAAAAAAACTGACCAACCCACACAGATCACAAACCCCCAAGGCGGCAAAGAGACAGACCAAAAATCCGTCTCCAACGGCGACTACTCCTTCACCGCCAGGCACGACGGCAGATATCTTTACTGCTTCGGCAACGAGCACTGGGGAGCTACCAGCAAAGAGGTGTCCTTCAACGTCCACGGCATTGTATACGTCTCGGAAGAGGATGCTCCCCAAGATCCCATCGACGCTGAACGTACGAACAAATCCCACATCCAAGAAATACACTATCAAGAGAGATGAGACATATACCGTGCTAACAAGTTGGGCCAAACAACAGTCAAAAAACTCAACGAACTGGTCAGCCAAGTAAAAGACGAACAGTCCTACATCGTCGTCCGCGAGCGCATCCACCGAAACACCGCCGAGAGCACAAACAGCCGCGTCAAGTGGTGGAATCTCTTCGTCATCGGAGTCGTCATTGGCGAGTCCCTCTTCCAGGTCTGGTGGCTCCGTCGTTTCTTCGAGGTCAAGCGGGTTGTCTAGAATAAAGAAACTAGAAGCGGGGGGGAGATAGTGAAAACGACATGAAGGACCTTCAATCACGGTGGACCAGGCTCGTTCGGCGCATAGAGAGAGGGTTTATCTAGCATAAGGAAATGGCCGTTTTCTCCAAAAGGGCTATCCAGCAGGGAGTCAGTCAGCTTTTACATTTACAAAAATAAAAATCTTTCGAAAAGAAAGCACGTCGTGTATGATGTGGCCAACAAAGACTATGTGAGAGGACAACACATAGTAATGGAGCCTCAGTGACGCTGGTTTCAGAATCAGACATAATTATACTAGATAACTACCAATGGCCAGGTACTATGTTGCCAGAGCAAATTGCGACAAATGTCCATGTATGTAATCCCAATGACCAAGTAGGTAGCAACACTATACACCTATGTGCGCGGGATACAAATATTACCAGTATGTGTCAATAAGGCCAAGATCGCTAATTCCTTGTCTAAGTAAATATGCCAAATACCACCAGCCCAAACCGCATGCCATGTTTTATTTAACCGATCCTTATCCATGCTACGGATTTAGAGTGAGGAAAACCTTTGAGCTTTGTCACTATGAACAGTCAGGTATCATTCAGTTTCCAACTGCTGAAATGTAGCTTGTCATGGCGTTCATCCGTTCTGTGGTTAACTTGAGCGAGACGCGGAGAAGCTCCTGTGCAACATCGTTGTGCTCAGCTTGAAGCCGGTCCCAACTCTCGGTATCCATGACCCATGCAACACAGTCTCTGACAGCCCGTACGGTTGCCGTACGGCTGGTTTCTGAGAAGAATGGGAGTTCACCGCATGTTGTACCCTGTACGATTGGCTCTGCCAGTCGGCCTTGTGCCGTCTCATATTCCGCATGAAGCTCGCCGCGTTCCAATAGGTAAAAACCATTGGCCTCCTCACCTCGATGGTACAAGATAGTATTGGCAGAGAACTCCTTACGCACAAAGAAGGGAACTGCTTGGAACCAGAAATCCTCGTTCTTCTGGCTCACGTCATGGAAAACTTGGAGCATAAGCCTCAGGGGTTCACTGATGCTTTGCCACCTCGTGACCCGTCTGACCTCTTGCTGTGTCAAGACGTTTTTTGCGGCCTGATGAAGATGGTGTCTCCGAGGAGATTGTGACAAGAAGTCTAAAGGTTGACTGGCGGTACCATTGTTACTGGGCACGTCAAGGTTGTTGGTTTGCGTCGGTCGTGTCACCCTGAGAGCATCTTGGCGAGCGTAGAAAGTCTTGAGCTGCTCGTTCTCGCAGCTCTCCAGCGCCGAATTCAGATCCGGCATAAATTTCACATTAATTTCGTCAGATCCAAGACCAACAGCTCTGAGGTCTAAGCCAACACTGCTATCTGAGTCTTTGCCGCTCAGGAGAAGATCCACTCCTTTCTTGTGCAATAGTCGACTGATAGTGCTGAATCCCTCAGCAGCAGAGAAATCAATTCCTGTGACATGCCATAAATCAAGAATCATGTATCGTATGGGAGATCGCTCAAAGGAATCTTCAGATATGAGCTTCCGAATCTTCTCCTCAACACCGACAATAGTGCCGAAGAAGAGAAACCCAGATAATTTGATAACATAAGTCTGTGATCCGACCTGCTCTAGATAGTGATGTTGCGAGGGATTTCGTCGAACCATGGAACCAACTTGATCACCTGTGTAGGTAGCTCGGATGGCAGACACTCGCGATGCGTGGAAGATGGCGGAAATGAAGGCAAGTATCATGCCCACAAAGATACCTACCACAAAGTCGTATATCCCCATTGTCAGCACAATTATAATAATCTGGGAATAAGGTTAGCTCCAATTCCTGTCTTTGTCACTGTTTATACTCACTGTAAGGTATTCCGCCACTTTCAATTTTCGTCGAGGTGCTACAAGGGCATCCAGTAGCAACTCAAATCCGAGAACGAAGATCAAGGCGCCTACCATCATGACGGGTATGTATCCAATCGTAGCTGGCCCAACGGTCATAACCACGAAGGTGAGCGCGGCAAGGAGAAGTCCGGCAAGCCGGCTATCACCCCCGGATCTCATAAAGAAAATGGTGTTGGCAAATACCAAGTAATTCTGAATGCTCCCCGCCAGTCCAGACAGAAAATTGGAGTATCCGTGAAGCTTAAGCTCATGATTGAGATTCAAGTTATCTTCGCCAGCATTCTGGGCTAATGCCGGTACGTTGATAGGGACATGCAGTAGACTGAAGAATGTCAGAGCCAGCATGGCTCCTACGGTCTCGCCAATAGCTCCCCAATGAACTAAATCAAACCCTACTCAACGATCAGTAATGCGACGCAGCTCTGGTCATGTAAAGAGACTGACTGTAGAGAGTCCAGAAATACCACCACGGCTGACCAGCCTCGGGTGCCTCAAAAATCCAACCTTTCTTTCGTAGATCACCAGGATCCAACTGGTCAAGTGATAATACGAAAAAATAGAATACAATAGGAATACACAAGATGTAGGCCGGAAGGAAGTAGCGTGATGTGATTTTTCTCTGAAGTCCAAGCAGAAGGACAGCGAGACCCAGGGGAATCAACCATAGAGGAAGTGTATCTGGCTCAAAGAGTTTTTTGCCAGTCTCGAGATCATATTGAAACTCGCCGAGTCGAGCCGATACCTCAAAGCCAGTGGCGATGAGGAACCAACCCACACCGCCAATGCATCCGATGAGGATGTGACGGGGAATGAAACCTACAATATATCCTAATTTGAAATGGCCCATGAGGTAGAACACGATACCAGTCAGCAAAGAGCTAACGGCAAAAGCGGTGATGGTCGTCGCGATTACAGCGTCCGGCTGATCTTCACCAACAGTCGACGTGATTGTAGCTGCCATGCTATGGAAGAAGGGTACTACTTCGATCTAGTACCTGTCAGCAAAGAATACAAATCATTGGAATGCTCAACTTACAAGTTCAGATCCAATCCCGCCCTTGAATATACTCCCGAATGAAAAGGTCAACTGAGCAACAATAGTGCTCACGTAGAATATGGAGATACCGGCAGGACCGAGGTTGGCGAAGATGGGATTACCGAGAGGGAATAATATCATACCTATAGAAAGTTAGGTTACAGTTCACAACGAGGTAGTGGACTGCAACGCCCACCGTATGAAAGAGCGTCAAGGACGTTCAGTAATAATCCGACAATGACGGCTGGTAAACACTGAACTAGATCTTTGATGGCTCTGTCCCAGATAACCCTCCTATCCCATGACTTTGGATTCGCAATGATTGCAAGATGATGCATTTGGTTACTTGCGCCATTACGGAGCGCTGACCATGTATATTTTCTAGGTGCTGCGGGTTTCTGGCCCTCAAGATCCTCCAACTCGTCGGACGAATGGGACCTTGGAGAGTTCGAGCGTCCCAGTAGAGGCGTTGTCTCACCAACTTGACGTCTTGTGCCGTGAACCGATGTGCGACCGTCGTCATCGGCATGGGGCAGCCCTGACGAAGCTCGTAGTGATATAGAATGGGCCGTGTCGCCAGACAGAGCATTGTCCCTGTTTGGCTTTTGGGGAGATCTTTTGAACATGCTGGTCAGCATAGAAGGGCCGGCATCTTCTACAGGGTCGGTGTCACTGCCCGGCGATGGCTCCGAGCCTTCGTCGATTCTACTGTCGATGGATTCCAGGGCGTCATTTACAGGGACGATTTCGTGGGAGTCATGGCCAGAAGGCCGGTTGAGAAATAAAGGTTTCCGCTTGTCTTTCTTGTCAGACAGCACATACGACGCCAGCTCGGCAGTATCCTCGCGAACGCTCCTAGCAAAACTGGCACTATCTATGTGAGCTAATGGGAATATACGGTCAGCATCTGCATAGAAGGTAAGAGCACGGATAACACACACAGATATGGTCCTGTACAGAGCCGGGGATGAAGGACCGCGTCGGCTCTCGATGAGCGGGGGCACTGAGAGAGGAAGAGAGTTGCTTTGGGTCGGGAGAAGCAGTTCTATGGCGGGATGGCTGAGGATGGCTTGGGCTAAGACCGCGAGCAGACTCTTGGTCGTTATCCTGGCGCGAGTTGGCGGAAGCAGACCTTCGGCTCCATGAGAAGCCAAAGCCGGGAGCAGACATGGTGGGGTGGATAGAGCCTGGGAGCTGCTATATACACATGCTCTTGACACTCACAGGCGCATGCTACAGCTTCTATGAATACATGAGGCGAAGAGGTCGGTTGATCGAAGAAGACGAAGAAGTCGGCTCCGTGGGGACCTGGAGGGGCGCGGCTCGGAAGGTTATCGTAGATGTAAGTGCGATAGCACGACCGATTTAGGTATTAGGTCCTGGCAGGGCTTAATTGTCTGGGTCCCTTCGTTTTGACATCCAAGCTGCTATTACGACCAATTACCTTTTAGACGGCAACAGTCAATTGCAAGTTCTATAGAAGCATACGAGTTGAAGCCAGAACAACGGAGTACACATTGGATATCATCTGCCGGCAAAGACGATGGCAACACAATTGCGATATATCATGGAGCCAATGTGGGTACCAGCAATTTGTTAGTTTATGTAAAGGTGCAGGGATCTGAGAGTCTAGCTGCAGCTACGAAGTGCAGGCCTAGGAGCCGCCTGCAGCGAAGTTCGGAGAGGCGAGCAAGAAAAGATTGGTCTGGAGGCGAAAGACAGGGATGCAAGCTAGACACGAGGCAAGAAAAAAAAGAAAGAAAAAAAAAAAACGGCCCCGCGTCAAAGCGACAGGGATTCAGACAAGTTGCATCATTACTGTAAAGTACTTGCATCCCACTAGGCACTGGCTTCTGGTATACTATCTACATGTAGTTTTGACAGGTATTTCAATTCTTTACTATGCCACGTTTTGATACCACAAAGAACCGTTTGTATCCGTCTGTGTACCGGACTGGATTCTAAAAACTCCTGCAGTACAAGGTAAGGACGACAGTTCTCTTCTTTGATAGGTCAACAATCTGTTTTCAAAGAACAAGGTTGAAATGATCAAGCAGAGGTCATGTCACGGAATGCATTGGGCAATATTGATGATATTGAACTGGTTCCTAGTCAGTATAAATGGGGCTCAACCCTCAATTCATCAACTACTAGGTAAATAGCACCATCTGTGAATGACACAGCGTACTGCTTTGGATGACGTGAAGTCGGACGTAAGTCTCCAATGTGCATTATCATTGGCGATTGGAAATCTGCACCACGCTACCATGCATGGTCCAACTAGCACCTGCATCTTGATGAGACGTTCTCTTTGCCGAACCTCTCTCACCTCTTACAACTCTTACATCATCATTAACTGTGTATGACTAGAACTATGGTCACAGTATTCAACTCCTTTTATAACGTTGTTCAGTTCGGACTAAGCATGGAAATTTGTTTGCTTTGATATACTGGAATGGACTGATACGAAATGGATGATGCGGCAGATGCACATCTATACGCAACATTCAATAATTCTTCTTAGGAAGGCATCACATGAACCAAATATGCTCAATTGAGATCGAACGCATTGGGTTGCTACAAGGGAAGTTCCATTCTGTTACGTATAACCAGCGTTCCACATTGGATATACTCCTCTTCCCCACACGCACACCTCCAACGGAACGGTCCTCAAGCCCCCTAGCTTTCTTACCGCGGTGGGAATTGGACGTCTCACATGCATCAACCGCCGTACTTTTGGGGTCTTCCAATCCTTGCTTCGTTGGTCCTCCGTTGTACATCCCCCACGACCAATTTGAGCGGCTCATGAGGACTCTAGCCCGGTGAAATTCAATTCGCTGGACGTGTATTGGGATCTCCACCAGTTTGGGGCCGAAAATGCAAGTGGTCTTGGAGCTGTAAAAGAAGAGCCATGCTTACACACATCAGGTGCAATGGGACATCCGATGATCGCTGTCACTTTCGATATCGGAGCTCTCCTGTCCTTGTCTAGGTGACGGGAAGGACAAAGTCCTTCGATGAGCATTGTCTCTTTTGTCTCAACGGTAAAAAGGTTCCGTGCATGATTCAAAGCTACAGCTGTGCTGAGGTCAGTATTGATAGCTCTATTCAAAAGATACCTGCGGGTAAGACCCTGCTGACGCAAGCTCTGGATGTATGAGGATATTTATAGCGTGACGATCTCCTTCTCTCAGTCTGTTCAGCTGAGTTTTTGCAAATAGCCTTGTGCAATTAGGCGTTCGACGTCACCCTGTCGCACATAGAACTGACTGTTCTTCGTCAAGTTGATAGCCCTGGAAAATTATATGAGTTATAGACTGTTCTACTGCCAGGTCGGGGGGTTGACAGATCTCACCCGTATTCGGTTTGTATCTCTCCGGCATCTTTCAAGACTCGGACGTCAATGAATAGATCGCGGGGAGGCTCGAGGCTTCCGGTCAGATCAATATCTGTCCACTGTCCCTTGTAAGCAGCAAGCAAGTCGCTATACTGGCGTACATAGTCTTCCTCTTGTGGGCTTAGACTTCCAGTGTTGGAGTCGCCGTTGGCGGCATTTGACGTGTTGGCGCCGTCGCGGACTTGCTGGCCGGCAAGGTCGACAACATCATAGCCTTTCCAGACAAGTTCTTCAAGTCGATCGGTTCGTGTATGGTGGTATGCCAGTAGACATCGCTTGTTCCTCCGCATAGATAGATGGTTCACGAGTAAGGTACAAGCAGTGGCTTGGTCGTCGGCGGGATGGAAAGAGCCTTGAAAGGGCTCTAGAAGAGCAGCTACATCTTTGTCTAAATCGCGTACTTCTCGGGTGACGGCGCGCACCAATTCGGTTTGGTAGGGTGGCAGGTGTGCTAGATTCTGGGTTCGCTTGGCTTGTTGCACCTATCGGCGCGCCGTTCAGTCTCAGTTCATCAACCAGTTTGGGCGCACTGTCTTGCTCACGAGTTTATTCCCAAGATCTCCGTACATATTCAATCCGTGCAACACCGACGCAAGGTCTATGGCGCGACGTAGACGTGAATATCGTAGCTTGACAACTCAGAATGTGTATTTTTCTGGAAACAGGTTCAGCGTAACCCATAAAGATTGACGCGTCGAGCTGCTAGGTTATTAGTAGGTAGGTGTAGCTGCTTGACAAACGCCGATGTGAGTGGGGTTGCAATGCGGGGTTCTTCGAGTCTCTTTTCACTCCTACTCGATTTCTTAGTGGGGTTCGGCTATCAGAGGTTTACATATGATACAAAAGCATCAAGAAGCAGAAGCATCATTGAGACTTTATGATTTACTGCTTTGGTACAAAAGAAATGTATTCGTAACTAGGATTAGCCTCGTGTTGGCAACTCGGTATCATTTGCTTTCGTCGTCTAAGTAGCAGGCCCATTCCTTTTCGAGGAAAGACTTTTTACCGGTGCCTATCCCCTTACCCAGTCCTCATCACATTCGTAAACCATTTTTCCCGTATGGTCCTGCATCATTCCTTCATGCAACGTATTGAGTTCATCCCCGCAGACTACGATTTAAGCATTCTACAGCTTCGACATGGCAGCCTGTTTATATTGGTTAGTATCTGGCTTGACAACTTCTTCACGGTTGTACTCACAACATCGGTGGACTGGACGTAGTCCTCGAAATCCTGAATCTTCTCCTGTAGCTCATCGGTGGAAACCTTGTCGTCCTCGACGACCAGATTGATTTGCAGCTTCTTGATACCGAAACCAACAGCCACCAATTGAGAAGCACCCCAGAGCAGACCATCCTGCTCAATGGATCGTACGGCAGCCTCTAGCGCCTTCATGTCGGTCTCATCATCTGTAAAAGCGTTATATTAGTAACGTGTGGAATCAATGAATAACCATCCTGGCGATATCCTTACCCCATGGCTTGATGTCCAGAGTGACAAGAGACTTGGCGGCCACCTGGGGCTTGGCGGCCTTCTTCTCGCGGTAGGCGGCAAGACGCTCCTCGCGGATACGGACAGCTTCAGCGTCCTCCTCCTCGTCGTCACTTCCGAACAGGTCGATGTCATCGTCACCGCCCTCTTCAGCGTCCGGCGCCTTGGCGGGGTTCAGAGTCACCTCGGCAACCTCAGGTCCGTAGACAGTGTAGGGCTTTGAGGCATCGCCAGGGAGGGTGGCAAACTCGTCCTCGAAAGAGGCGATGTGCTTGTACCAACGAGCGGCGTGAGGGTACTTGGCAGCGTCAGGGGCCGAGGTGATGGCCTTGAAGACGGCAATATCGGCTTGGGAGGGGGAGTAGCTGTTCGGTATCAGTGCCACCTGTCTGATATCATAATATGTAACAACAGGAAATGTTGGGGTTTGAAATAATCAGAGTTGCACAGAGTGCTATTGTATGTCTCCTCATTGTACAGGGTCTTAAGCTGCTCAGAAACACGGACCAATTGTTCTCATCATGATACCAACGAAAGGCGAACAGATATCGCAGGGGGCTGACATGTCACTTGATTATGTCGCGATCGAGGAAGCGAGGCTCGCAAACGTAAACAGAGCAATGTTGGACTTACGAAGCGACGTAGGATCGGGTGGTCAACCAGCTGTTGAGCACTGTATACGGTGTGTCAGCCGTGACCAGGCGTAGCAAGAAGGCAAGCGACAATAATGCCGCCGGATGAATTGCAGGACCGTTTCGAATGAATTAGGAACAGGCTCCGAGCTTACCAGACAGACCAGTATCGCTGAGCAGATCGGTGAAACCCATTGTGACTCGAGAATAGAATGAATTTGAGGAGTAGCCGAAAAGAAGTAGTCAGGGTATCTTGAGTGTGAAAGAGGGAAAGAAAAAGCTGGTGAAGAAGTGAGGAAGAAAAAGGAAGGATAGGTGGGGTTTTGAGTAGAGGAGGTGAAATCTGTATTTTGGAAATTTTTTGCGGACCTCGTTGGGCTTGGGTTGCCAAAACGACGGGGGACCACAAACATCTACCCCTCCCCGCCCCTCCTAGGTAGGTCCTGTACGTCCAATGCTACCTTCATTTTAAGCAGCAGCCATCATTCATCCGCCTTACCCTGTTAGGTCGTTTTAGAGTCTAGACATCGGACCGGGGCATCTCGAACCGTTTCGATATGGTATCGATAAAAGATAAGAGAGCTGCTTGCAGCATCACCATGACATTTCGAGAAAGCTCTAGAGCTTGCTGCCACCCATCATCTTTTATTATAACCACCACAGCTTTTTTTGCCTTTTTAGATTCTTCTTCGTGGTATGTCCTCGTATCAATCGAATGCTAATCTTCTAATTTTCTTATTCTCTTCACTCGTGCGTATCTAGTCATCCTCATCGCAATGTTGGTGAGGCGGAATCTAGTGACGTCTTCAAGACGGGCTATCAATACAGCTACTAGACTCACCCGACCAGATACAAAAATCTTTGTTCCAACTACCCAAGTTCTTTTCAATACAAAGTATGCCGCTCGTCAAGTCTCCTTTCCCTCACAACCTTCAAGAGGCTATGCGAGTGGTCGACCACACCCACCCGGCGGTACTCATCGCATGAATCTTGGTGGCGAGCCCGAAAAGCCTGCGCTAGAACAGTTCGGTGTCGATCTGACAGCGAAAGCACGCGACGGAAAACTCGATCCCGTCATAGGTCGAGACAGCGAGATACAACGAACCATTCAGGTTCTATCCCGGCGCACTAAAAACAATCCCGTTTTAATAGGAAGTGCCGGCACAGGAAAGACGGCAGTTCTTGAAGGCCTCGCTTCCAGAATAGTCCGAGGAGATGTCCCAGAGAGCATAAAGAATAAAAGAGTCATTTCCTTGGACCTAGGCTCTCTGATAGCAGGCGCCAAGTTCAGAGGTGACTTCGAAGAGCGCCTAAAAAAGGTCTTAACTGAGGTTGAGCAGGCTGATGGACAGGTCATCCTTTTCATTGATGAGCTACACATTCTTCTGGGACTTGGAAAAGCCGAAGGATCCATAGATGCCTCGAATCTTTTGAAGCCCGCGCTCTCCCGAGGAGAATTGCAATGTTGTGGTGCCACCACACTTGCCGAGTACAGGCTCATTGAGAAGGACGTTGCGCTAGCGAGGCGCTTTCAACCTATTCTTGTCAACGAGCCAAGCGTCGAGGATACAATCAGTATCCTCAGAGGCATCAAAGACAAATATGAGGTTCACCACGGTGTTCGTATAACAGATGGGGCTCTCGTGGCAGCTGCCACATACTCAAACCGTTATATAACGGACCGCTTCCTCCCAGACAAAGCTATTGATTTGATGGATGAGGCTGCGAGTTCTCTGCGCCTTCAGCAGGAAAGCAAACCAGAGGATATCATGCGCCTTGACCAGAAGATCATGACAATTCAGATCGAGCTCGAAAGCTTGCGAAAGGAGAAGGATGTTGCGAGTCGCGAACGCCGGGAAAAGCTGGAAGCAGATCTGAAGCGATACCAGGAGGAGGAGAAGGCTCTAACTGAGAGATGGGACAAAGAACGAGGTGAAATAGAGGCCTTGAAGAAAGTGCAAGCCGAGCTGGATAAGGCGAGGATTGAGCTCGAGCAAGCTCAACGGGACGGCCATTTTGGTCGAGCCTCTGAGCTTCGTTTTGGGGTTATCCCTAATCTCGAACAGAAGCTACCGAAGGAAGGAGAAGCAGGTTCTGACATTCAAGGCCCAGATACCTTGATCCATGACTCCGTAACCTCGGATGATATCGCGAATGTGGTTTCAAGAGTCACTGGCATACCGGTGTCGAAGCTCACAAGTGGACATATCGAAAAGCTTATCACCATGGAAGACACGCTTCGAGCATCCGTACGAGGACAGGACGAAGCTTTAAAGGCTGTTGCCGATGCTGTTCGGATGCAGCGCGCTGGCTTGAGTGGAGATAATCGCCCTTTGGCATCGTTTTTCTTCTTGGGTCCTACAGGCGTTGGCAAAACCGAGCTCTGCAAAAAGCTTGCCAGCTTCCTGTTCTCGACAGAACAAGCTGTTGTCAGATTTGACATGAGTGAATTCCAGGAAAAACATACCATCTCTAGGCTCATTGGCGCCCCGTCGGGTTACGTCGGTTATGACGACGCTGGCCAACTCACTGAGGCTGTTCGTCGAAAGCCTTACGCGGTTTTATTGTTTGACGAATTCGAGAAGGCACACCGAGATATCTCAGCTCTGTTGTTACAGGTGCTGGACGAGGGCTATCTCACAGATGCTCAGGGACACAAGGTCGACTTCCGTAACACCATCATCGTGCTTACATCCAATCTAGGAGCCGACATCCTTGTAGGCCAAAATCCCATGATCCCGTACAGTGAAAAATCGGATGGTGAAATCAGTCCAGGTGTGCGCAAGGCTGTCATGGATGTCGTGACTGCAAACTACGCTCCCGAGTTCCTGAATCGTATCGACTCTTTCATCATATTCAAGCGTCTTGCTCTCGACGCTCTGCGGGATATTGTCGACATTCGGCTAGATGAACTCCAGAAACGCCTGGATGATAAACGTATCACGCTTCACGTCTCCGATGAGATACGCATGTGGCTTGCTGAGCGCGGTTACGATCCTAAATTCGGTGCAAGACCACTCAACCGTCTCATCACGACCGAGATCAGTAATGGCCTTGCGGACAAGATTATACGGGGTGAGTTGAAACGTGGTGATGCCGCGAGTGTCCGCATCAAAGAGGACAAGAGTGGTCTCGAAGTCTTTGCAAAAACTCGTGCGTCTTAGTACGATGTTTCCTATTGACGCCTATGAATTAATGAGTTGAAAATCGGCTGTAAATTATGTATTCTACCAAAAGCATGGAGGGCGTTGATGTGGATACACAGTTCATCAATTGATGGACAGGCGTTAGTTGTGTACGATACTGTACAAACGATACGGTTTCTGGGTCTCTCAGCTCAATGGAGCTACAAATGTCATAGGGCACTGTACATAGTATAATATATCCCAATCTCAATTAATCTTTTTCATACATAACAAACTTTGGAAACAGTACTCACTGTGAAACGGAAGATTGGTTATCATGGTCATTGTTGCAGTCTATATGCGTCAAATTCCAGTCTGAGAAGTATAGAGCAGAACAGTCGATCAGGTTGACAATGCAACCTCTTGTGTTGAGTCAAAACAAAAACGTTTAACACCGAAGGATTTCCACCAAATGGAAGTGTGGCCGTAGCTTCTTCTCTACCCATCCCATGTTGTCCAGTCCCCACCTTACTTGTAGTGTGCGCCGAAATGCCATTATCCCCCATTGATGCATGTAGATGATAAGAGGGAAGCAGGAGGCAGGAATAAGAAAAAAGTGTCAGGATGGCCTCCTTCAATCCAAAAATCGACGGAATTGCGGATCAACCATGCTTGCATAGTATATGCTCTCTTTTACTCTCTTCTTCCAAGCAAGAAAATTCGGGATACTTTCCCGTTCCATGTGACTTTCTTTCCGCTATCTTGATTCCTCTCTTATTCTTCTCGTTTCGCTCTAACATGCCTCTGTATGTACTATGCATACCCTCTTTGTTCTTAGCGAACATATCGATGCACGCGAATTACGTCTCACGAAGAAGTACTGGGATGTCCTAGCTCCGAATCCACTTCGCCATCTCCCGGATCCTTTTCGAAGTTGCGAGATACAGGCCGGGATGGCGGCGGTGTCGAGACTCCGCCCATGAGCGCTCGCCTTAGGTCGATGCCATGGAAACTCCGCTCACGGAGTCCTACAAGGTATGCCGAGCTACCAAAGGATTTGCGGTGCGTCTGGAGCCCTGGATGTGAAAGAGCTCTAGGAAGTACTGGTGGTACATCTAACCCCTGGTCTGCTTCCTCTTTTGCTAGTAGGTTCGAATCTGTAGGGATCGCTTCTTGGAGGTTCGAGGGAGTAACGAGTATGTCCGCTTTGTCTTGTGCTTCATTCTCCTCCGATAATGGAAGATCTATCGGCGCGAGCTCAACCTTTGCTAGCAGAGGAGATGCTTCGCTTTCTTCAGAGGATGTGACATCTGGTGGCGATGAGAAATCGAAGTATGGCTTGGATTGGGAAAAGTCCTCTATCTCCGGTGACGGAATACCCTGTTCTTTCCCACTTGCATGAAGACCCCGCTCTGCAGGTGTAATGAACTCTGCAGTTTGTTCCTCCACAAGTTTGATGGTAGAGCAACTCTCATTGTGTGATTCGAGCCCGTTGTTCCTGGAGTTGTCAGGCGTAGAACTGCATTCGGCTTTGTTGGGTGTAACATCATCGTTCCTTGATACAGTCTCGCCTCGGCCGTTCACGGTTGCACTTGAATCCTCATGTGCGGGTGACGTTTCTTTTTTCGCTGATTGCCGTTGTGACCGAAGAGAAGAGACCGATCGTCGTATGAACGATCTTTCCAAGCTCTTAACCACCTTGTCAGATTTTCTGTCGCTCATATTATCAGAATTGGGAACAGATCTTCGGAGCGTGTCAGTTTCGCCCCTGGCCAACGGTCCTTGCGAAACGGGAGTGACTATAATACTGCTTTTAACAGACGGACTATCATTGAATTCAAGACTTGGTGTGTGTGGCCGCTCTGAAGAAGAATCCTCGTTGGTACTTGCTTCGTGCCTGGATTTAGTAGACTCAAAAATCACAAGTGAGTCATTCTGCAACAACTGGCCCTGTCGATAGGCCCCTGGAGTTAAACTGTCTCGCTCAGGTGATTGTATAGATAGTTTATGGACAGGATCGCTCGCAGTGTCTTTTGCAAGATTATCTCTCAATTTGTCATCACTCAAAGAGCGCGCTAGCCGGCGAGCTCTCAATTTTACCATGCTCACAGAGCTAGCCAGGCGGGGGCGAATAACCTGTGGCGCCAATGGAAACAATCGCAGACCAGTCTCTGGATCCCGGATCGCAGCGGCAGACTTCGGACGTATGGGGATAGGCGAGAATGTCTTTGGTACCTCAAACAGCTCTTCGGGTTCATGCTTTTCAGAGCTGAGCATATAAGCTGGTGAAGATCGAGCATCGTCACTCAAATTCTCTGATGGCGTGTTGAAACGACTGAGTTCTCGGGGCGTTATCAGACTAACGCCTGTTCGAGGAGTCGTGTCCTCAGGAGAAAGCTGGGGAGCGTTCAGTGTAGTTGGTGCTCCGTTATCTCGGTCGGTGATCGCAAAAGTGTCCTTGCAAATCATCTCAAGATCACGCTCGATACGCTGCCTCAGACGGGTCAAAACATGCACTTGAGCTTTGGCCGGCGATGGTTTCTTCCTGCTTCTTGCCTTTTCAAATGGCTCTCGGGCGACCAGAGTCTTGTCTAAAATGAAGTGTCCTCGCTTGTGAGCTGTCATACGCACAGCCATGGCGTTCCCGCGAAGGATGTCTGCCACACCTGTTTGTAATCGGTCAAGAATGGCAACGACGTTTCTCTGACTCAGGGAGTATCTTGAGTCTAATGTGAAGACGAGTGGCTCATTTAGCGCCCATCCCCGGCCACGGAGTTCTGTTATGCGGAAATCAAAGTCATTGATGCCAGAAATCTTTTCGTCTGCATCTGAACGGACCTGCACCAGGGCCTCCTTGACTCGTTCCACAAACTCGGCGCAATCTTTGCCATTAGTCTGCATGAATAGGTTTGTGCTGGCTTTAGTCGTCCTCTCCAAGCTTGTGAATTGAGGACCGAGGTTGTTCTTGACCAACAAAGTAATCTCTATCCCATCACCTTCGGTATGGCGGCAGTTATTACAGATAGAATTGGTGCAATGCTTGTGTAAGGCTTCAAAATTCCGCCTCTCCAACCGGAAGACACCATCCAAAGCATAGCATGCCTCGAAGAACAGGCTCTCTGCAGCTGCTAGTGTAAGTGGCGATGATTGTTTGCTGTTAACTTCCAGTGTGTCGTGCCAATCAGGGGGATTGCGATGGTGGTTGCGGCTCGTAAACGACAATGTGATGGTATATCCAGGTGTTGATTCGAAATCTTGCTTCTTTTCAAGAAAGTAGGAGCGAGGTATACTCGACAACGGCTGAACGCGTCCTGGGCGATATGGAAAGGTTTCTTGATCCTGAGATGGATCGTCCCGGACTGGGCCGTCCTTCCACACGAAACCCTCGTCATGATATCTCATGAATAGTCCAACCATGGCGTGTGCTGTCAGGATGATTTCTCGGGCGTCCTCAGATCCGACAGGCAGCCTCTGGAAAGATCTAAAATCTCTAGAAGCCCAAGTCTCCGTTTCGACCCCGAATTCATTCCGAAGGATTTGCACTGAGATGGCGTATCTCATAGGCTTGGCCAAGCCATCGCTTCCCGTACGATCCGACGCTGCGGTGTCTTTTCTCGTGATGAGTTCCCGAGCGCAATGGTCAAACCTATGAAGCAAAGCTTCGCAAAGGGCCTCGGTAGGTTGGAGTGAAGATGAACCCTCGTAATCCCGACTGTAAGAGTAATTCAAGGGCTCGCAGAAATTCAGTGTGACCCGGACACACAGACTTCTCACGTGGGGAGCATCCAAAAGTACGGAATTCCTACAGAGTACTACAGGAGACTCTTCTTGTTGGGTAGCAGGCCGGTCGACAGACAATGATTCCTTCAGCTTGACCTGCTCACTCTTGGTGCCTCGTCGATGAGAGTTGACGAAATGTCGAATTCGACTTCCCAATCCTGTTTTACTCCGAAAGCTATTGGGCGCCATTTCTGGGGACCAATTGGAATGCAGCTATCCGATCGACCAGATCCCTGCAACAGGTGCCCGTTGAAGGTGTCCACCGCGAGGCTTTACTTGATAATCTGATGGGTGAAAGAAAGAAAGGAAAGAAGGAAGAAAGAGCTTGGTCGCTACACGTTTTTTCCAACAAAGACTAGCAACAACCGCCCGCGTACCTGACTAGCTATTATACATGTATGCGGTATGCTATAGACGCCGATGGGCACTACTAGGTGCTGCATGATTCTTTGATTTCTGGCATGACACGCTTTGTTCAAACAGCCCACAATTGCCCGACGTAGTCCCCGGTCGCGTCGCAGTGTTGTTCCAATGATCTGAGTTACATTGACCAATGTCAGATCCTTACCGCTTAGTGGGTAGTGTTAAGGACTAGGTACAGCTGTGAGTGCACGCGGTGGCCTTTGATTTGATCCTGGGTTTGCTTGTTTTTGATGCCCGGTGCATTGCATTGCCGCGCAGCAACGCCTTTCCCATAGGGCAATTTGTGGCTAGCTGGCGGCCCACGACTCTGCACCCAATCAAGATGAGATGGTACCTCTCCAACATTTTATGAATCATTAATATCATTCCTGTTTTGTTGACATGATATAGGATAGCTATTTATAAATTTGCTACGATGATAAGACGGAAATGTGAGGCTATGTATTTTCTGATCTTAGATGAACGTCGCCCTACTTAGCTGCCCTTTTCCCGCACCCGCACTAGAGCCATAGTGATAAGTTCCCATGGAGACAGGTACAAAATAATATTGGTGCTTTGGGCTCTGGAATGGAAAATGTTAGACGTGATTGTGAGGTGGTGAATGGAGTAGCTGGGATTGAGCTGGGATTGAGCTGGGCATGCTGTTGTCATTGGCATCAAACTTCAAGATAACACTTTTGAAGATCTAGCTCTAGCCATGAGAGCGTTTTACTAAAGAAGGTACGGAATAAACGAAATGTGAGTGAAATAGACTATCAAATTCAACGCGGCTCTATTTGAAACAAAAACAGTTGGCATCGCATAAATGCTCTTTGTAGTGTCTGCCAGAGTTAGGATGTGGATTACATCTGCCGATATCATATTGTGAAGAAAAAGGACAAACTGCGACAGCTCATATCCTGACTTGTCGATGGAAGCTAAAGAGGTATCTCGTAGGTATCGCTTCCACGATCTTCCAAATGCAAATCACAAATAGCCTTACAGAGTGGACTTGGTAGATATGTTTCTATTTTGACAACCACACGGGTTTGTAACACCTCATCCCAGTTGGCTCCTCCCTCAAATGATAAGACTTTCAAGATCATCTTGAGAGAGCCAGATTCTGAAGTGGACAGAAAGGATTATATGCATACAAACTAGGCTCAAATCTAGGTATGTGTTGGAGGGCAGTAAGAATCACACATCGAATAAAGCATTTTTGTCTTTGTGTTGAACATGTTCACACAATTGAACTCGCTCCGCTGTCCAACAAAGAGACTGTAAACATGCATTCTTCCTATCAGCTCTTTACTCATAGACATACTCATGCATCTAGATACTGACGAATTAAGGTGATCCTGTTTACCCAAGGCCAGCAAGGATGTGGCAGACTCTTCGTTTGCTCTAGAAGAAGAGTAGCCAACCAGGTCTAAGATTCCATGCGGCAATGCAGGATGCCTACAGGAGAAACCGAGACTAATTTTATACAATGAACGTGAGATTCTTCTGTTTGAGGGGTTGCAAACACTTTAGAGCAGAAAACTCCCCTACTCCGAAGCTGCTTGATATTTGAACATATATTCAACTCTCACTCCTGTGGTCAATGTCTTCAAACCCATCCAGCTGGTCAGGAAAGGCTTCATTCTAAACACAATCATCACATTCCTCGATCTCGGGCTCAGCTCAACCAAACCTAAAGCTATGGCGAAAAAGAAGAAGAAGAAGAAGAAGGCACAACAAGCCAAGAACAAGACCCATAACGCTTTCACCCCTAATTTGGTCAGCGCTCAAGTCGAGGCAACTTCAAATAGTCCCCCACCGAAATTACCAAAACAGCCCCGAGTTGTCAAGGACTGGGCAAATTACCTGGGACAGGGAAGCCTTGAAGATTGGCAACGTCTGATGCGTGACTTGGGCTTCACGGAAGACTTCCCAAGCAAGACGCAGTGCAGAAAGGTACAGTGCACCTCTCTCCTACTTACCAAAGCAACTCTAAGCTAGCAATTCTTATCCATATCTCAAGTGTTTGAGAAAAGCATCCAGTCCGCTAACAAGTAGATGAACATTCATAGATGCTTAAAACTGTCTGGGTAAACATCTACGACTTCCTGAGCGCCGTCAAACGAGGAGAACCGGTCACTTTCTTTGACAGCCGGACCGCACTTGCACGTTACACCGTTAAGAAGAGAAAGTTCTACCCAAAGAATAGCATCGAGAAGGACAGTCCACTCCGAGAACTGTTAGCTCCATTGTCTTTCAACCGAAGAGCTGCAGCATAGAGCTGGTGATATGGGCAGACTAACCCAGGATATTTTCGAGTCGATTGGGAAATCAGTTTGTTTGTTGAACTTGGTGATGTATTTGATAGTCTATTTTAGCACCTAATTTCCCATATTCTGATCTTCCCATTATCATTGCCAACCGCCAGCATATCACTGTTGTTCCCAAATGCGATGGCATCTATCCGGCCTAGAGGCGTCTGTTGCGTCGGCCAATTTCTGTATATAGTACAGCTAGGTAGGTGAACCAACTTGAGCGCATCTTTTTTGAACCGTGAAGCGGCAGCCAGTAGCTGCCCATCGGGACTGAACGTTAGCAGCGTAATTGGAGTTGTGAGTTGCATCAAAGCACGCGTTGGCACTGGTCGTGATTTGAGCTCTATTTCATCTTCGTTCGATGCGACAATCAACGAGTGTCGATCGTAAACATTGGTGACACCAGAGTTCGAACCCACAGCTACCCAACGATCCTGGCCAAGGAGTTCAGGACCACCAGAACCACCTAGCGCTAGGGCTGTCCCGCCGTTTGAACCCTCGTCATTCCATACGGCGAGAAAGCGGCGGGCAACCATGCTGTATTCTCCAACTTGGCCCCCTTTGCCCAGGATTGTTAAACCGTTGCCTGTCCGCCACCAGCAAAAATCTATGATGCCACCTCGGCTGTCTAGTCTGGCGGCGTTGATCCACTGCATCGTGTGAGCGTTCAGGAGATTCACAACACCACCACCCTTTCTCGTAGAAGCGATGAGACCGAGGTAGCGGCCACATGGACTCAGTCTAAACCGCTCCCATGTTTTCTGTTCTTCGTTGTGCCCTTGTATCCGGTTGGTCTTCTGTATCGTTCCACTCTCTATGTCCCATGAATGTATGTATTTTCGACGACCAGCAACGAATATTTTCTTCCCATCGGCTGTAAACTGGGCGCGTCGGACGCCTACCTGTTTGATTTGCGCCGAGGTCAGGAGAGGGTTCGGTGTAGGGTGTGTGGTCGGTGCGATGTGGTGCAGATAGAGCATCGATGACGTGCTTGAGGAAAGAAGGACTGGGTATTGTGGATGGAAGGCCAGAGATGTAATGTCTTTGTGGGTGTCTGGTATGTCTCTAGATCTCTGGATGTCGATAACTTCGGGGCGGAGTTTCCTTGCTCTGGAGAATTTGGCGCCCTTCATGGCACTGGCATCGCGGAGCAGCTTGTCTAAAGGCAGTGCATGAGGTTCCAGATCTTCACCTTCTGCTCCTGAGTCGGATGCGTCAGATTCATCGTTCGCAGCGGATGATCGGCGGCGGCGTTTCTTTGGGGGCTCATCTGCCTGGCGCGCCCATTCGGGAAGCGGGTTTAGGCGGAGGTATTGCTGTCGCAGACGAAACGTGTACTCGGTTCCGCTAATAATATCGTCGGCCTCGCTGGTCCGCAGTTTTCTGAGTTGCGTGACATTGGCAAGCGAGATGGTCAATCTTTCGTCGTCACTATCCTCCCATGCAGGTGCTTCTTTCGAGTCTGTGCGGCGCTCTTGTGCGGTTTCAGCAGCAACAAGCTGCTGGTCGTTTGAGGGATGGCGTTCTAAGCCTAAGTCGAAGGTGAAGAGATCGGCGTCGTCCACGTCTTCCAGCCCCGTGACCTGCTGGTTGTCTATGATGTTGCCAAATGCACTGCCGGATATTTCATCGCCTGTGTCATCTTTGAAGAGATTCTCGCGGAAATTGGCAGCATCGCCGAGGACGAATCGCTCAAGGTCCTCCTCGTCCGAGTCTTTCTCCCGGGTGTGGTGGTTGTGAGGGCCGATTTCAGTTTCTTCGTCGCTGGAGAAGGCGAGGCCTTCTTCTTCTTCTTGGCCTGAAGAAGAGCTTGTTTCTGCATCCATTGGTATATCTGATCTTGACTTGTTTACTCGGGATGATCGTGGTAATAAAACTTCGAAGTAGGACCGTGAAGATGCGATAATGATCTTTTTTCACCTTATCAGCAACATTTCTTATCCAAGCTTGGTCAATTCCAGGTTGGAGAACCGCCTGAAATGGCTGGCGGGGCAAATCGCACTAGTCGGATTCCATTGATAGGTACCAGGTACATACAAATCCGTATGTTGAGTTGTTCGTAACAGCATCAGTCGAATAGCTTTCTTGATCTGTACAGTCACGGCCTCCGTCTATATTGAATTGTTAAAACTACAAATCATCTTTCTGTTGGATATATCGCGATTCCATTATAATGAGGCGGCCGTGATCAACTCACTCTCCAATGAACCCAATTCCTCACTGACCGATTCAGTGCTTCGCAATGTCAGCACAGCAGCTTTCTGGGCCACATTGATGAGACTTTCAACACGGCCGCCCTGCGCCATACCAGCAACTAGTGTGCCCAAGAAAGTATCTCCGACTCCGTTGACGGATGCAATTTCTGATACTTGCTCTACTGATGGATACAGCCTCATATATACCCCTCCGACATGTGCATGGTCGTTGATGCATCTTGAGAGTATGAAGGGCTCATGCGCCGTGCTGTAGAGCCTTGGGTCGTCTTTCTCGAGGATCGTTGTTAGTAGAGCCCCGTCGCTTCCCATCTTCGTGATTATTGTAGGTATGTACGGTAGTAATCGGATGGCCTGTTGCGGAATGCCCGCGTCCGTCATGGCAGCCGAGGTGAGTTTCACGAAGCGGTCTCTGGCTCCTCTCATCCCGAACGCATCAATAACGCTCCACCATCCTGCATCGTCAAAATATTCGTTGCTCTGTGCCGCTTCATGCATTGCTGCTAGCTCGTATTGGTTCGGCGTTGCGAGATCGACTGTCGAGTGCGGAAACACACCGAGCGGTTCTAGCCCCTTTCCCACACAGAAGAGCCGTTGAGATTTTTCTATAGATACCGGCTCAAAAGCCACAAGAGAGTTGTATTCTTTGCCCGCCTTCATCCAGGACCGTATGTCACGGTCTTTCCAATTGCCGTCGACAACAAGCCATTTGGGCAATGAGGATTTGATAGCCGAGGTCCATACTGTCGAGAAGGGACGCGATGTAAATATGTCCATATCCGCCATAGCTAATACAAGATCCTTATTTGAGTCGTTGACGGCAACGTACTGTGCCGTACGGCTACCATGGTCCAACCGCTGGATGCATGTCGTATCCATGCCACAAGATTCCAACGATGCCAATACTGTTGTGCCAGCGCTATGACCTGTAAGCTCTAAGAAAATCCTACGTTGTGGAAGAGCAGCTTACACATCGTTGCCCACCATGCTACAAAGTTTTACTTTCGTGTTCCGATTTGCTCGATGGGCTGCGAGAGCCACATTGTGACCTACTCCGCCGATCGACTGGCTTATCAGCGCAGGGTTGGAGGTCTTGAGCTGCGGTGATGGATTTTTATGAGAGCCTAGTCCATTGTAGTCACAGCTCAAGTCCACAGCGACGGATCCGGCGACGAGGATGTCGGCTCGCGTTGGTGCTATCTATAAGCATACTTAGCTCAACTACCTAGTATTCAACGCCTATATATCCGTACGGTTATGTGAAAGTAGATATGGTCTAAACAATTGATGAGAAAAATCACCATACCTCAGTGTGCACGTGTTTGAAGTGTTTTGGAGTATCTACACCACCACCGCTAAACATCCTTAAATCGCTCTGCAGTGGCAGCTTCACCCTAGTCCAGACCGGTCAGATCAGCGCCATGAAAGGGTAGAGAAAGCCATAGCTCACGGTGTATCGGCGATGCGTCTCGAGACCGCTACTGCCAGGCCCGTTGCTTGCCTCACGTTATCTCTCACCAAAGCTTTGTTCGCCGGGGCGCTCCGGCCGTTAGATAATTCCCGTATCCGACCTAATATGAACGGTGTATTCTCATTCCCATGAGCTCCCTGCTCATTGGACTCACGAACCGCTTGCTCAATAATAGCGTTCATCTCATCTCGTGGGATGGAGTGCTCCTGTGGGATGGGATTGGCGAATAAGAGGCCCGTTTCTATGTCCAGCTTTTCTTGCGCCATGAGGATGGCAGCAGCATGGTCCACGTCCTCCACTACGAAGGGACTCTTGATGCCGCTGTCTCTTGCCCAGAAGGCCGGAAAGTCAATATTTCCCTGTCGGCCGTCAGCGAAAGTCGAGACGAAGACACCTTGGGTCTCTAGATATTCTAGAGTCCTCGGAATATCTAAAAAACCTTTACTACCAGCACAAACGACCGCCATTCTCGTTCTCCCAAGTTCAGTCAGGTCTGCACTTATGTCGAAAGAGACGTGACCATCTCTGTGAACGCCTCCCAGACCGCCAGTTCCAAAAACCCGAATACCCGCCAGTCTGGCCAGGATCATAGTGCCAGCAATAGTTGTGCCACCATGAATCTTTTTGCCCATCATGCCCTATAATCATGATTTGGTCAGCTAGTTTCATAGCATAATCCAACATTAACGTACCGATCCCGCAAGGAAGGCAAGGTCTCTCCGAGAGCACTTCTTTGGATTGCCCTCCACCATTCGAGTTATTTCCTTTGGCGTAAGACCAACGGTAGGTATTCCATCGAGAATGCCACACACAGCTGGGACGCCACCATTCCTTCGCACAACGCCCTCAAGATCCAGATCATCTCCGAGGGCACCATGGGTATATATTGTTGACTCGAGAGCAACCAGAGGCTTGTTCGTAGCTAAAGCCTCTGTCACCTCTTCCGAAATATGCAGGATATCCCTCAAACCGGTATGTCGGTGGAGATTCTGATGTGAAAAGACGCTGCTAGATATCGAAAATTTAGCGCTGTGTGGGACAACAAAAGTGCTGAGGGTATTGAGGAAACAGTGACGGTTGGCTCGCAGCTCCGTACGAGCAGCTGTATTGCGTAGCGCCTGCATAGCTAGTTCTCGAGATGAGTGAAGCTTTTTATGCAAGCGGATGAAGGAAGCGAACAGCGGCTTATTTATATACGGGCCATGAGCCAGTTCCCTATTCCAGGCAAGAGAGGCTCCCTTTGCATAGACGGAGTTTTCTTCGCCGGCCCACGCAGGACAAAGATCTTCACACCAAACCTCTGTGAGTATCGATTGGGTAAAGAAAGTTGGGGTTCCGGTGATTACATGGGCGCCCTTCTCCCGGCGTTGTGGTGTTGATCCGTAGCATAAACTCGGAGTCGGAGGGATAAGAGATCCGTGACGGTGAAGACCCACCTGGGCACGCCCTCTAGGAGATCGGATTCCTACCTGAAGGTATTACCTGTGAACAACTATAGTAGTCCCACTTCGTCACAAGTTTATCAAGAATCCCTCGTGCAGACTCCATCTTAGTAGTTTAGCCCAACAGATCCATTACTCTACATGTAGAGGAGGGTTTCATCTCAAATGCAATATCTGAAACTCCCTCCTACC
Organism: Xylariaceae sp. FL0255; assembly: GCA_022578795.1. Lineage (NCBI taxonomy): Eukaryota > Fungi > Ascomycota > Sordariomycetes > Xylariales > Xylariaceae > Xylariaceae sp. FL0255. The sequence goes on along the minus strand of MU388816.1, from coordinate 1,512,912 downwards.
ATGAAACCCAAGATTCATCATCCGAAAGTGATCACACGGGTGCAGGTTGCTTGTTTTATTAATATACAGATCGTACTTCTTTAGATACACCACTTGCTGGGATTACACCTGATCAGTCTGGGCTCGCCAAAAATTAACTATTCCCCTGCAATCTTATCATTAGTATGTGCACCTTATCTCGTTATCGTGAACAAACTCTTGGATCTAATGTCAGGGGAAACCGGAAGTTCGGTAGCGATTCCGATATCCTGCTTGTGTAATGCTTGAACGTGTTGTAGATCCTCTCTAGCCAGGTTGAATTTGAAAGCACCCCTGTCTTCTTGGTCAGAGAGTTGCATTGAAGAAGCCATCCTGTCGCCCGGTTTTTCTTGACTTGAGTTGAATCTCAATGACGACAGTTTTCCAGCTTTGAGTGCAAAGCTGGATGCTTGCCTTTACTTTCGACACTAGATTGAACTATTCTCCATCGCGACAGTATGTGACAAGATGAGGCCTTTGATTCAGGTTATTCTTTCTCTATCACTGTTTCTCACAGCGAGCTATGCCTTGGATTTCGTCATCTTCAATGGCCAGATATTCACGCCTGGTTTTGCCATAGTAGATGCGCCCCAGCCGAACACGCCGTTGGGCGGCAGTGCGTATTTCCAAGTGACCGATCGAGATAGTTTGGGTCAATAACCAAATGAGCAGGCACACTCGACGTTGCGCTCGATGTCACGGCCGACGGCAAACTAGATCAACCTCCATACAATCCGAATAGCCCGAGCCTCATATATAATATCACAATCTTCCTATACAGCTATGAAACAGGCAGGAACTTCACAGTGACGAACGGGACGGCGACATCAAACAACGCAACACTCGGCGATATCTTGCAATCAGAGCCGGGCAGTACTGTCAAGCATGTGTCTTGGACCTGGCCGCAGTGTTTAATCGGCGATGGAAATTCCAACAACACTGATCGCGGGAGCTACAATGTTAGTTAAAACTACAGCAACTTGATCAGTGCTATATATTGACGTATGCATAGATTTCGATCCGTCAGAACTTCCGGCTCAACGGCAGTAATCATTATACAATCTTTGATCTTCCCATTTCAGTGACCAACTCGATTAGTTTCGTCGGCAACAACCCTGATTGTGATTCCGTCAACAATCCACTGCTCACCCCAGAAGAAATAGATTACGATGGTGCCGATGACAGCGTTGGTATATTGTTTGCACCTGGCAACGCGACCGTGGTGCAACAATCTTCGGTCAACAGCAGCGCTGCTTTGGTGGAAGTGAATGCCGTTGTCAAATTTTCGATGCTCTGCTTTCTTTTAAAATTAATCATTTCATAGCGATCTAAACAAGAAAGAGATCATTGTTGTTAATAATGGAGATATCTTAAGTCTCCTGGTTTTGAGGGGTTTTTCCTTTGGGGTGTGATAATATTGACGAAGGTTAGACAGGGTTATTTCTCGTGGTTGTTGCATTCATTCTATGTTGTTAGTACACTTTACACACGTTTTGAGAAGATGTTTGCCAATTTAAACAAGCTAATGCCTCTCAGCAGTGGAGTAGATGTCCAAATTAAGTAAACTCTTCATTCAATCTGCGGCTAGACTCCTTGTCCAAATGCAACTTAAGATCGAATTGAACTGACAAGCGAGCTGATACCCCAAGCTGTTCCTAGCTCATCATCCCCACATTCTACCACACCCCATCATCATGGCCCTTGTAGACCTCGGCAGCCAATTCATAGACAACGCATTGGGCACGTTTACAACGTCCCGCCATAACCTAGGATGGAGAACTTCCTCGGCTGACGATCCTAATTCACCACAATTTCTACCGGTGATGAATAAGTCGCCTCAGAGACTCATTGTCTCTGAATTCAACACCTCGCTGTGAAGGACAGCTCGCGAAGCTGTCAGGATATTCATTTTAACATTTTTTAACGCGAGACTTCTTTGAAGATGCCTATCCATAATGGTTTCCTTCCGCGTGAAGGACTGACAGCCGACCCGGTCCTCAAGCTGATAGGCAAAACAGCCTTGAATCCCATGCTTTTGCTGCCGCTGCTTCTGCTCGCCAAGTTCGCCAAAAGGGGCGAGGATATGACCATGCTTCATCCTACTGCCTTCTCTCGAGTAAAGACTTTGTTCTACATTGGGCTCGCCCGCTTATTGTCTCAATATTATTCCGACGCCGTCTTCAACAATTGGTCAAGGGATAAATACGACTGGCCAAGTGAGATTGCCGTCGTAACAGGTGGTGCAGGTGGTATTGGTGGTCATGTCGTTCAACTGCTAGCGGAGCGTGGCACACATGTTGTGGTTTTGGATATTCAGCCATTGACGTTTGAAGCCGGTACATAACTACTATAGATCGGTATCTAGCTCGCTTACTGACCACTCTCCAGGGCCGAAAGTGCATTACTTCAAGTGTGACATCACATCACCTGCCAACCTTGCAGAAGTAGCAAAACGGATCCGATCTCAGGTTGGCGAGCCGACCATTCTTGTGAACAACGCTGGCGTTGCGCGTGGAAAGACGATTCTTGAGACGAGTGAGAAGGACCTCAAGTTTACTTTCGACGTTAATACATTTTCACACTTCAACACGGTGAAAGAGTTTCTTCCTTTTATGATCGAGAAGAACCATGGCAGTGAGTAAATACCAAGTCAATAATACCCCCATGTACATAGTTGGGGCATTACTTTTTCCTAACACCGGAAATATCTAAGTGATAATTGCTGACTTTAGATGTCATAGTGGTCGTCACGGTGGCAAGTTTTGCGGCCTGGATCACGGTTCCCAACATGGTCGACTATTCTATGTCGAAAGCAGCCGCTCACTCCTTCCACAACGGACTGACGGCAGAGCTGAAGACTCGCTACAACGCTCCAAAAGTTCGCACAATCATTGTCAATCAAGGTTATACCAAAACATCATTGTTTACAGGTTACCGTAACGACTCCCCATTCCTCGTGCCCTCTCTTCACCCAGAGTCCGTCGCCGATGCAATCTGCAAGCAGATCTTTAGTGGCAAAAGTGGTCATGTTATAACTCCGACATTTGGAACTGTTCTATCAGCTCTGTCAGCCATGCCAAACTGGTACTCTTACACGCTCCGATCCGGTGGCCAGAATATCATGACGAATTGGAAGGGTCGTCAGGTCGTCAAGGACTTGGATAAGTACTATACAGATCGAGATAAACCGTCAGATCCTGAGGGAAGCACAATTCTCGTGCCGAAAGCTACATGAAAAGGCCAGAATACTTTTCAATGAAAGGTGGACGAGCCTGAGATATCAAGCATCCTTGGCGAGTGGCCATAGAGCGAGGCGATTCAAGTTGACGAAGCGGCTGTTCATTAATGTCAGAGGATCTTTTATGAATGATCTTTGTTACTTCATCTCAAAAATGTAGGAAGTTTCAGAAATAAGGTCCTGTCTATGGGCACGATTCAGCAGAGGTGACTTAGCATATCAGGAATCCCTAATATTCGTTCATCTTCCTACCAGTCCTCATAGCCGTCTAATGCATCGTTAACAATATATGGCTTCCCAAGCTCTCAGCTATTCTCACAAACAGCCTCCAGATTTTGAACAACTATTCAGCATAGGGATGTATTGACTTGTCAAACATGATTATGATGCTGCGCTCTCCTCCATTGGCTTGAATATACTCAGAGGGCGGAAATCGACGACAAAGGCAAAAGACAAGGGCCCAAAGATGTTACTGAGCGTCGAGGAGCGCGATAACGCAAATATCCGCTCGATATAGCGGATAACATTGATGTTAACCTTGATATAATTGAGAAGAAAAGGTAGTCTAGAGCCTTCAGCGGATGCTTTCGAGAATGTATAGCTAGAGTTTAGCAGCCCCCTCCCCAATAGTAGTTGTCAAGGGTTTTTTAGGGGTAATTTGGCGCCTTGGAAGAAACTCTCTAAAGTAGGTACATCGGAAGTTCTTTGTCCACTAATCCTGTACCTGACAGGTGGGAGGTAAGCTTTCTAGGTTAGGCTTAAAATAGGGCGGTCGATATTAATATTATTTTACATGTATTATATAGTTAAAGGTCACTGCCCTTCTAGCCATGTAGCAGGTAGTTGGATAAGTAAACCAATAAAGGGCATTACTATCCGTAGACCGTTCTTTCCGTTGCAACCAAGTTTCCTCCGATATGTGAATACTTTCTATAGCAAAATGAAACAGTTTCAGCTTGGAACAAGACTTATCCCATTTTCCTGAGGAATATTCAAATTGAATGCAACATGAAAACATGTAGCAGCTTGCCGAAAGGAAAGCTGAACACATAGCTTTGTGGTCAATATGACAGCCACTGTTCTAAAATAATCGACATGTTAAGGGTATCTCTCCAGCTTCCTTAGTGATTCAACGAGGAGAATCATATAGATCATAATACACCCTTTGTCGTTGCTAACAGATCTAGAGTAGTATAATGAAATATCAAACAACTTGGTTGATATTGAAATTGCTTCCACAAGAAGAAAAATACACAGCTTCAACAGCCATCATGTTTCAAAAGAGGCATTAAGACTCTGCCTTTTATATATAAGCCTCTTGCTGAAGCCCAATACGGTTTGATACACCATGCACTTTGCATTCTCTACCCATGGCCAACAAACATTTTGACCAGAAAGAGACCGATTCGATATTATTGAAGCACAATAGAGTCGGAGAAGTTTTAAAACGACTATTTATCTACACAAGATGGCTAAGTACTCTGGAAAAAGCTTGAATCGCTTAAATCGTGGCATGCCACCCTTTTTTGATGATATGGGCATGGCTGACTTAATCGAGAATCGGGAACAACTAAAAAGCCGAATTAGGCGATCACGAGATCGTCGTTATGCATCCGACAGAAAAATGAGATATCTCAAGTGTATCTACGAAAACGATGGGTTCTATGCACTAGGCTGTCCGATTGAAGAAGGCTGCTGAGATGGAGTTGTGCTCCGAATGAATGAATAAAAAGATGCTGGAATCGATCGCGACCTTTCGATAGGGAGAGCCTACTACCCAGAGACGGGCTACCTCGAAGCGCCTTCATCCAGAACTCAGCTCACCACCAGGTATGTCTTGGGTGCGTGCTATGTCCAGGTAACTGATCCCAAGTTGTTCTTTTCGAATTACCAGTAGTAGTCCCAAATGTAAATTTATTTATTTGTAGATGAATACCAAAGCATTGAAACTACTTTCGCACTTCACTAGCCCCGAGAATGCAGCCTCCCTCCAATGGAATACGAATGATTTCGGCTCTATAGACTCGAATTAGACGAAGTTACTAATAATGTGTAGGTGTTTTTGTCAAGATCTTGAGAATCAATAATACGTTCCAGACCTCGTCGTCGAGACTTACGGTGCATTGGCTCAGCCGCGGCTGAGGGGCGCCTGGCTTCACGATGGCCCATCCAGACCAAGCCTCAAAGGCCCTGGTTCAGAGCACATCTCAGCTATATAGACCCACGGGAACGGTTTACTAGCTTACGGAAAAAACAAAACTTGACAGATTACATACTTACTAGCAGTGATACCCGAAATCTACTGCATGCTCACAAGATCATCGTGGGAAATCTAAGCTACTAATCTAAAGATCGTAGGTACTACATTATTCTTGATCTGTACAAGATCCTTTGGGATTACAAGAGAAGGAGACTAGATTTCTATTAACCCAGGCTTGAAAAGCTTTCAAAGATAAATAACCGGCAGGAGGATAGTTTTACCTAGACCATCGAGATGGAGACTCTCCGGCAGCTCGCCGACATACCACAAGAGCGCTTCAAGCCACGGCCGCACAATCCACACCACCCACACGTGATAACCTACGTGCACACACGCATCTTCAGCACGGCGCAACCGCCGGAGTTCTCCCAACTCGGCGCCGACGAAGTGACACTCATGAGCAAGCTCGTCTCGCTCGAGCAGCGAGTCGCAAACAACAGCACCATAGCGGCAAGCCTGACACTGGTATCCATGGGCCGGGACCAAAACGAGAACATTCTCGTCAGCAGGATGCTCTTCACGTCCGTGTTCCGGCAGTTCGGGATAGATGCGCGGTTCTTGCAGCTCATCAAGACGAACCGGTACGGTCTGCACTACGACTGGGACGCAGAGGGCGAGCGAGTGTCGTACTATGTCGGCACGGCTTTATACTCGCTCATGTGGACATTTGACAGGAAGACGCGCACTACGAAGGCGATTCTTCTGTCTCGGGACGTCATCAGCTCGAAAGAGCTCGGGTCGCTGGCCAAACTGCTCAAGCTCGAGTCCAGACGTCTCTATTCGCCGTTCTTGCTCGCGTGGGTTTCACTTGTCCACCTAAGCAACTGGATGGACTCGAGCACATATCACGCCCTGACGCGGATCCGGCATCTCGAAGAGCTGACGGGTTACGGGCCGTACGGGCAGCGGAAGGCCGCAGGCGAGGTTCCAATAGATGACTTGACGCAAGCATCAAAGGACGTGGGCTGGGTTCAAGTCAATCTCGCGAACCAGATTCGACACGTAACCATCGGAACAGCCATCGCGACACATTTCTCAACCCGAGCGCCGAAGATCACTGACTACGCCACTGGACCGTTCGTTACCCCTTGCCAACAGGAGCTTGAGGCCTTCAACGAGACGATCCCTTCGTTGCAGCGAAGTCTGAACGACTCAAGTGCGTATGTCGATTATCTGCAGGAACGAGTCCGTAGTCAGAACACTGTAGTATATGCGCTCATGACGCGCGAGGATGCACGTACCAATATCCAGCTAGCGACAGCAGCTAAGATGGACAGTGCATCAATGAAGACGATCGCTATCCTGGTAAGGCCCATGTGTCGCCTTTTCGTAAGCCCCCTTTGACTAACCCGATGTAATAGACCATGCTCTTCCTCCCCGGAACGTACTTCGCAGCATTATGGGCAGTCCCCTCATTGCAGTGGGAGCCGGTCCAGAATGAATTTTGGTGGTATTGGGCCTTTACGCTGCCGAGCACATTCTTGATATTTGTCATCTGGTTTGGCCTGCATAAGTGGGCATATCATCGGGCGGCCAAGCTGAAGTCTGGGAAAAGAAAGAATGGCTCAGAAGGGTACGAGAAACTTGACGAACCAACAACATCGCCGTTTCCAACTCCGCCAATCATGTCATTGCAAGATTATACCCAATATAGCGCTCCGTTGCCAAGATACGAGGTTCCGACGTCCGCACCTCCATCGTTCGCTTCTGACCCCTTTCAACCGCAAGTATGGTCGGCACCCGCCGCTGAGTATGATGCGCCCCCTCCCTTACCGTACGCAAAACCTTGGGTTGCTCCACCTAATACCGACGTGAGAGACTTCGCGGCCGGTCGCAACCAGCAGCCAACATCGGCGCCGGCCGGATATTTTGAATAGTTCCCTAATAGACATCAATAATTCTAAGTTTTAAGTTCTTACCTTCGCCCTTCAAATCAATATGAGAGAACTGTCGCACGTATTTGATGGTCTGTACGCAGTGAAGTGTGTAGAACGCCGAGGGAAAAAACGAGCATCGTTTAGAGCCTAGGGGATACAAAGAAGAAGATAAGGTAGTTGGATCTCTTCTTCCGGAGAACATGACTTTGTCCTTTCATGATCTCACAGTATAGCTGAGAACTGCGGATTATAACTTTGATTTCTCTTTCCGGCCAGTCTTCACGAACTTGGAGAATTCGCCCTTGAGCAAAAAGTCAGGATATTGCATATCGGCGTCACGGCCGACTCCCATGCCCTTATTCCTCCAGTCCGCCCCATCGACTACCAGGACTTCACCGTTCACGTAGTTACCCGCATCACTGAAGACGAAGACGGTCGCGTCCGCGATATCTCGGACGGAACCCCATCGGCCAGACGGGATTTGTCGACCTGTTGCCTTGACGTCATCCTTATGGCTGGCTAGACGTTCCATCCCTTCCGTTCCTGCAATTCCACCAGGGGCGATGATATTCGATGTGACGCCGAAGGGGCCAAACTCGAGGGCCACCGATGCGCTGAGGGCATCTATTGAGGCTTTGGCGGCGGATACGTGCGCTTGCATGGGCATTCCGGCGTAATGAAAAGTCGCAGAGACGTAGATGATCCGCCCACCTGTGAGACCATTTGGATTCGGGTTCGGATTTCTCTTGGCGGATTCTACTAGGTATGGCATAGTTGCTTTGATCGTGTTAAAGGTACCCAGGACGTCAATGTCCATGACTGATTTAAACGCATTTGAGCTGAGGCCATTGATGGGGGCGACGAAGTTGCCAGCCGCTCCGGCACTGAGTTGTATCAGTACATATATTTGCACGTTCGCAGAAACAATACGAGTAGTACTAACATAACAAAATCGATTGCACCCAGCTCTTTGACACAACGCTCAGCGGCGTTTTTTAGACTCTCGGGCTGATCTAGCGTCAGTTTTGAAGACTTCCTTCAAAAGCAAGGCTAACGTACATCGCGAACATCACAGCCACCGATGCCGATGACTTTGGCACCTTTGCGTGCGGTCGCAATGTCGGCCGCTACAGTTTCGGTCTTCTGCACATTGCGGCCAATAATGCAGGCGTTTGCGCCTAGATAGACCATAGCTCTGGTTTGAGCGCTGCATATTGAGCCAGCGCCGCCGGTCACGAAAATGACACGGCCATCTGTGGGATGGTGTCTTAGTCATTGATTGCATATTGAAGACTGGGATTTGGCTTACCGAATATGCCGTCTCTCCAGACATTGCTGAGGTATTCTGACCTGGGTACTGGCATTATAGTATGTGTGACGGTGAGGCAAGGAAGACACGCCTTTAATATACAAGTGCTTCATGCAGGTACGTTGTTTAAGACTAGGGTCGCTCAGATCTATTCTTCGAGATTCGACTCTGGTAGCTTGCTTCAGGAATTACCGGGATATGTTTAGGGGAAATTGAGGTGAGAATGAGAAGTTTGGGTGAGATTCCTTTCAAGATCTTATTACAGGACTGGCTGCCCTTGCTGTAACTGTTAACTGTCCATTAGCTCGTGAATCGCACACGGTGAGATGCCTCGGCCGACCCACCGTTAACTGTTTCCCAGCTGTCAAAGACCAGACTCCGTCATCTCAGGTAGGTAGGCCACGCACTAAAAACTCCATATTATCAGACATCTCTAGGTCAGCTGCGAGGTAACAATAGAACGTCTGTCCAGGAAGAAGTGGTTTTGCCTGGTGAAGCCGCCTTTTAGAGGTTAAAATACTATGCGCTTGATATAATACATCGGAATACTTAGGCCTAAGCTTACTTTCCACGCCAGGTATCTTAGGTAACCTGTGAGGGCAGAATTCAATGAGCTAGCTACTGCTCCAATACCTCAGAGCACCAGCGACGCTAGCCCGATGGAAGCTCAGTAAGAGGCATCGGCTAAGTACTCCTAGCCGAGGATGGATTCTAACCAATCAGCTGATCTCGGTACATCACCCCCAGAGAGGGCAGTTGGACAAAGTAATAGGCCCATCTCAGCTGGGGACCCTTCCCGTTTAGGCGCCTTGACTTGCTTGACCAGCTCATAGTGACCCGCAGTGCTGCCGCCTGACTCCGTCATCAGTGCCATTGGCCACTATACATCCTGACTCCCATTCTTTCATCCCCCACGCATCAAGCACACTTCCAACCAGGCATCATCACCATTCCATCTTATTTCCTTGGAGCTTGCGGGATCCTTATACCATGGCATCCAAGAAGGTCTCCGTCCTTAAGTTCGTCGGGACCGTGTCTTTGGGTCTCTTGACTGTGAGTCGCCGCCACCTCTTGATTGCGGAACCCCTCGTCAAGCTACGAACCCCGCGCATATCCAACATCGTCAATCCATCGACGCTTAGCTGACGAAATAACTATAGGGCGCTTCCTACACACTCTCCGCCCTGACCATCCCGTCGCTACTCGACTATTCAGCTTCCGATGCTGCCAAGGTCTTCCGATCGCTGTCATCGACAGCTTCCACACACCTCAGTACCCTCACCACCGTATCAGGCTCTGCCTTCCTCTTGGCCTTCGGTCTCTCGCCCTCCGGCTATCGCCACCCATATCTCCTCTACACCTCGTTGCTCTGCTTCAGCACTCGATTGACCGACTTTGTGACACCTGCCATCTTCGGTGCTCCCTCTTCTCACAGCTCTTCAGTTGCCGCATCGAGACGCGCCGCTCTCGCCCAGGCCCGAAAGGAAAAGGCTGCCGCTCGTCGTATGGAAGCCAGCTACGAGGTACTTGGCGATTCTCACAGCGAGGAGGGTGGCGCCAGCGCAAGTGGCGAGGAGCTCGAAGAAGAGCTCAACGGCGAGGAAGTTCGCAATGAGGTCGAGTTCTTCGTTAGGAACCAAATTGTCCAGACGGCCATATCCGGTCTGGGTCTTATCATGGCTGTCATTGGCATCTGGGGAGACGGTGCCCAGGGGCCCAACACGCTCGTCATCGAGCTATAGGCCGTGGGGTTGGGTACTTGTAGTTGAAGTCTCTGCCATGCCAAGCCCACCCTGCGGACATCACGACATTCTGGATTGGTTTGGAGTTAGGTAATATCAAAGGGAGTCGAAAACCCTATTGTAAAACGACCACATCGGAGTCTTCGGGAGCTGTTTCAGAAAATGGCAATGCCTGGTTCTATTGATGCTTCTCAATCTCTCCTCAAACTATTTCCGAGGTTTATGATACACGTATGTAGGACATGTTACGCGTAAAGACAAAACCATATAAACATAATCATACTCACATGCTCCATTTGTTGACCATGCTCTGACCTATACCATGGTTGGCTATAAGCTTGCCGACCAGATCTCAGGTGAACTTATTCATCATGATTTGACAAGAGCTCACCCGAAGACTCTGTATTTCTGTTTTCGTTACCCCAAAACCAACACATGTCAAAGTTAGGTTATAATATGTTTTATTCAGCTGGCAAGAGATAATGTATCTAACTATTGTATACCATACTCCCATCTACAACTCTTCTCATAAGACAAATACCCAAAAATAGATCTATAGTGTAGATCTTTTGATCAATCCTAACATGGAATTCGCTTACCACTAGCATTCGCACTTGGCATACAGGTTCTCTGCAATGGATACTCAGAAACGCAGCCGCCCCCTGTGTTGTTTCGCATCACAAGATATGATCTATTGTAGGTATTGTGGATTAGGTTACTGCACTGCGGAGTGTTAGACGAAACAGAGCACGATGTATACTGTCAACATATTCGAGGTAATGGACAAAGCTCATCGAAGATGGTCATGACAACGTACTTCCGCGAAATCGTATATCGAGGGCTGTCTTCTCCCAACACTCTTTACTCTCCTATTGGACGTGCCAACTGCCATGGTAGAATGCAAGCTCGCTGGTTGATGGCAAACACGGACATGATTCCTTTGCCTAACCCGTTCCCATACAGGCTGCCCTTGCGGCGACTCGTCATGACGGGACGAGATACGGAGCACAATCTTCGTATTTTTTGCGGCAAAGGCGATCTCAAGACCTTACATGAGGCTCATATGACCGAATGTTCTTCTTTTCCGTCCACATTTTGGCTTATTTGCCTTCGTACGAATCTTATCACAAGGGCTAGAGAAATACTGGTTCAGGGGGGCAACGCCTCGGCCAGCGTTAGCCGAAGGATCGCGCGTTGTCGAATAGATATGAGCGTTGCGCCAATCTTATTTAAAGAACTTCGATGTCCATATGTGCCAGGTCTATCCGTCCTCGTCTTATACTCTCAACCTACAGGCCAGCCACTGACTTGATATGCCCTACAGCCCGATCATCCTGCATTTTCCCTATTTCTCCCGAGCGAAAGAGGGTCTCTAGAAGAATGTGGCTTCATCCAAGATGGCAAGGCAATAGATCATGGGCTAAGAGAAATTTCGACTGATGGCTAAGTTCATAAATACTAGCCTCTGCCCTCGAATTTTGCTACGAGCTTTCTGCGTAATGAAATAAAAGCTCATCAGCGTTAAGACAATATGAACTTGGAGAAAGACTAGGCATAGCGACAAACATTATTCTTCTTATTTTTCTTATTTTTCATTCCTTTTTCGATCTATTGTCCGCTTGAGGATAGTTTCCTTGAATTCACTAAAACAAGGTGGACTCAACTCTATAGAAGCTCTACCCGACCCTTTCGCTTAGTTGAATGCAATGTCATATTTGGTTGTGAATAGACTCAATGCAGTATTCAGACTCCTATAACTAATTCATCTCGGCTTGGGTATACTGCAGATTGATGGAATATAGCTCATTGTAGTAAAAGTTGTCAACTACTCAGGTCAGGCGTTACGCGCAGTGGCCGACTACAGATGAATGAGAAGATACTGTGTTAACAACAAATTCTATGCACTTCAACGAACTCTTACCTTCAACTCAAGTTGCCATCTCACTTCCCGTAACTAACAACTACTAGATTTCATATCTTTTTATTAGGCTAGAGATCCAAGCCCTTCGCAGATCATGTACCAAGTAGTTGAATGGCGGTCCAACGAGCTAACAGCCTGGCTGGCGACAACAAGACCGCGCGATCCCAATATATTCGTCCTGATCACACAAAAAGTTGGGGGCTGTAGTTGTGATGGTGCTCTTATATTTAGGTGAAGTAGTAGTTTTGCCGCCAGCATTTATGTCTGTTGGTACTAACATGCAGTGTTCGCATTAGTTGGCGGTTACGCGCCCACCCAAAACGACGATCCCATCATTCCAGCATGAGGTGACGATGAAAATACCGATATAAGTACGGAAAGGAAGTCTTATTCCGGGATTGAGTTTCGTAATGAATTCGGAATTCATAAAAGAAATTAGTATCTTTTTGAAAGTTGATAATCATGAAGACAACGACGAGCCCTTCGATCGCTTTAAGCTGGATTGGCATCTCAGCTGGACTGGCATGCCTAGTACTCTATACTTTTCACTGTAACACCAATACCACAAGAATAATAGAAGAGATAACATCTCGACCACTTCTCAACATTCCACGGCCATCAGCACATGGACAACAACCTATTCCAGATCTTGAGCTCGTAGTAGCCAGCACGGAATCCGACGATAGGACGTGGCTTTACGAGCACCTCTCATACTGGCGAAAGAGTATCTACGTTATAGACGACGACAAAGATGACAGTAATGCTATACCATTACAGCTATCCGTGCCAGAAAACAAAGGCCAAGAAGCCATGGCCTATCTTACATACATTATTGATCGATACGATAGCCTACCCAGTAACGTAATCTTCACACGCGGCTCGCGATTCGCATGGCATAACGACAACCCAGACTACGACGGACTACCGATACTCGAGAACTTCCGCCTGTCATATTTGCGAGAGGCTGGATACGTCAACATGCGCTGTGCTTGGGTCGTCGGGTGTCCAGCTGAGATCCGGCCGGAGCTGGATGAAGGTGCCGCCCGCAACTTGAAGGGCAACAATAACAGCGTGGCCGGTGTCAAGAAGAGAACCCAGCTTATGACGAAACATGTCTATAAGAGAGCATTCGAAGAACTCTTACCAGAGCTGCCCGTTCCCGAGGTTGTCGCAGTTGGCTGTTGTGCGCAATTCGGCGTCACAGCGGAGACTATCCGGCAACGGCCAAGAGAAGATTACATTCGCTTTCACGAGTGGCTGCTCTCGACATCCCTTGACGATTCATTAAGTGGAGGAGTGTTCGAATACAGCTGGCACAGTAAGTTATATTTCTGTCCCCGAGAGTCTCTTGGTAGATTTCACGTACTAACATTGTCATCTCCATAGTCATCTTTGGAAGGTCGCCTGTTCACTGCCCGTCAGCCCAAGATTGTTATTGCAAAGTCTACGGTGTATGTGATACTGTCTGTGACGCAGAAGGTTCATGCCAGGGAAGATACACACTTCCTCGATATTCGATTCCCCCATCCCTACTAGTTGGCCGTACCAAGGTCGATACAAAAGGGGTCGGGCCTATCTGAGCCAAATACGTCAAATCCGACAACAAATTCGGAATCGGAGGGCTCGAAAATGTATTCTCGTAAATGAGACATAAAATCGATTGCAATATTGAACAACCAAGAGATTGCAGGAAAGAATCGGCTGGACCTGCTTGAACTCGAACCCCCACGTCTGGGAGCCAATGCCAATCCGGATAGCCTTTCGGTTTATTCATGGCGATGCAAGACACCTAAACCCTTAGCCAAGCTGGGAGTTGACGGAAGGGCAGGTGTGGTGAGTCATTAAATGGGAGGAGCTAGCTTAAATGACTTTATAAAGAAGATAGGTAGTCAGCTATCTTGAAAAAGGGCTAGACTAGCTATCATGAGGCTTATAAAATAAGGGGTAAATGGGAAGAAGAGATTTGGAGTTAACCTAGATAGTGAGGTCTATCATCATTCCTTGATTATAGGATGATTCGAGTCCAGCAGTTCAAACATGCTTGTGGGGAGGGCTCAGAGAAATGTTGGACCGGCCTTCATTCCTGTGACCCAAGTCATCTATCCTATTCGCTCAAGGGGTACAAAAGTCACGATGGGCACATAGGTAAGCATATCATTCTGGGAAGAATGAGATAGTAAGAGCAAAGGGGCTGTATAAAGAATTAGGTAAACATCTCATTAATTTGTCCTCTCATATACGGTACTTAAGCATCGCCTAATTACATTCTAAACCAACCCTTTTTCATCTTTCTGGTATGCATTATACTCGGACCATGTACCTTGGCTCCGAAGGAAGGATTCATCATCATTAACCGTCGCATTAACTCCACACAAGAGACTGTCCAGTCCACGAATCCTTTCCCAAGCCCACAAGATTTCGCACGCGCACATAGACTCTTGATCAAAGGTGTGTACGCCAAGGGAATAATAGGGGAGACTTCGAGAAGCAAGGTAGTCGAATCATTGGGAGGAAGCTGGCGACAATTCGTTGGAGCTGAGAAAGTTGGCGTGATCCTTATAGTCGATGTTACTGCCGGAGTGGGTGATGGGTTTTTTTTTCTTCCTGTGGGATCTTGTCCTGGAAGAAGGATGATGTCTCTTCTTAGCCTCCGGCTCTTTGCGGGCTTCGGTATCTGCATCATAACCAGAGTCGTATCCGGGCTCGCTGCCCTTGGTGTTTGTCTCTTTGTTTAACATCGTGTGTGATAGATGAAGAGACGGAATGGGTGTGATCGATGGTTCTTGGCAAATGCGGTGGTATCTTGTTCCACTGCAATATAGTTCTGCTGAGATATCACGGAGTGTGTCGTCTTTGGTGAGAGTATATTATCGCTGCCGAAATGTTTGCTCTGGTCCTTGTTGATGAGATGCAAGTGACTTTGTACGCATGGACAAGTGGTAGCAGAGTATGGGCTATCACACACCAATATATATCAATTGTGGTAAGTCGAGAATGAGTTGTGTGGGCAATCAAACAGCATGAATAAAGTCTATTGGTGATTGCATTTGCTTCCATAGTATCGAAAAATGATGGCAGTAACAATAGTTCAATGGATCAGAAAACCGAGGATAGTACAAGATCCTAACCTAGCGATTGTAAACCATGTTCGCGGTAGTTTTCAAGTGATCAATGGCGGCCTTATAACAATGAACTTCCAGCTTCTCGACAACGTGAGTCAAGACAGCCCATCGTGTCAGCTTCTTGCAAACATAATTCTCTTGTCATGAGACAGATGAAATTCATGAGCCATAGCACCGGATAGAGTGCGAGTGGGAGTACAATCCCACTGGTGATTCACAGGTAGTGATCATGAATACGCCCTTGGAACATGCTTCTTAGCGATTTATATTGAACTTCTTATGTACGTACAGGAAAGACCTGGAGAGGGAGAAAATGCACACACCCTTCCAATATTCAAGTTGCCATCACTAGAATAGACAAGTTACTATTCGGTGTAAAGGAAGAAAAACAAGAGGAAAAACTAGGGTATCTTCTGTAACACTCGCGCCTCTGTCATTCTGCTCATGCATTCTCAACCCATCAAATGCGCCTACCTATCTCTACTCCCGCCACCCAGCACACTTTCCATCCCTTCTGAGCATTACAAACCACTACCAGGACAGATAAAGTTATCCCAGTCTCGTGACCACTGTATCTGTCTAGCATATGATCAGAAAGACTGGTATAGACCCATGAGGGCAGTGCGGGATACCTTCCTGGCCTCCTCATGATCATTGATTCTAGCCTGTAGCTGCGCATTGTGTGCCTGGGACTGTTCAAGAGCATGCCGTACGGATTTGCGCCCTTGTTCCAGTCCTTTCATCTGCGCTGAGTATTTGTCTAGCACCTTTCGAACAGCACTTAATGTATTAGCACTGATATTTTCATCTTTGAGCAGCGCCAAAACTTCCTGTGTCAGACCATCAGAGTCGTTGGTTTGAGTCTGCCCCTTGCTCGCTGATGTAGTAGCCTGGGGACCAGATGACGTATGTGAGGGACCTGCTGTAGCATCTGTAGTGCTGCTCTGGGCCTCGAAGGGAGCTCGGGATGGTGTCGCTGAGGAGTCGACGTCGACGCCCTGTCTCTTGTCACCTGGTGCGCTACGGCTACCGGCTGCTTCGAGATCCGCGAAGAGCACTCTCCGTATAGACTTTCCGTTAGCCTTGGTCAGAGACGGCGTCGGCATGCCGTTTCCGACGTCAGTAATACGCGTTGCCGCTGGAGTTATTAGAGCATCCCGATGCCTAGCGGATTTCTCGGTAACGGCCACAAGCTCCTCTTCGGCGCCTGATGAGAGCTCATCTAGCAGATCGTCGTAATCCACATCAGATCGCTTCCGCTTAGAGGCAGCTTTCGGGGTAGCGGGGACAGCGGGACCTTTGCCCTTCATGGCGCTGCGTTGTTTCGACGGGCTGTCGATACTCTCTTCGTCGGATGAGATCACGTAGAAATCTCCTTCTATCTTCACGACAGCAGGAGTGTCGCTGTCCTTCAGTGTGGCGGAAGATTTGTTGGTGCTAGGTGGTGCTGATGTTGACGCAATAGGAGCTGCTGTGGAGTTTGAAGGTCCGGCGATGGAAGACTGTAACTCAGATAACTTGGTGATAGGTGTGGTCTCCCAGTATTTCCGTTTGTCTGTTCGCGGAGTGATGCTTTCATGAAGAGTCATCTGTTTCTTCGGCTTTGGTCCCTCGCTGCGATTGTTACTGAACAAAGCTGCTCCCTCTCTCTCTCGGGCTTCCTCGCTCCAAAGGAAGAAAGTGCACTGATTACCCTCTTTGGGATTAGTGGGACAACAGTAGAAGGTGCGGCCATGGTTCTTTGTGTGTCGAGTGGTTGTCTGGATGACGGCTAAGTGACGGGGTGAACAATTACAGTACCACTTTCCATCGCGGAGCAGTCCTTTCTGTGATCGCTCTACAGTAGCTGCAGAAGATGGTGGGGCAGGCATAGCGCCAAAGACTTTGGTTTGACGGGAAAACAAAGACAAAGAAAAAAGGGATCACTTAGGCTCAAAGACAGAGCAGGCGCCGAGTTACGATTAAGGATTTGGCATGCGCCGGAAATGCCCCTAGAATCGTCAGTTAAGAGATTGTAGGGAGCAGAACCTCAGCGTTGCTTCGTGGTGTCGCAGCACTATGTATAGAAGGTGGGGGGACAGGGCAAACGAACCAGGTTGTGTGGAAAATGCCTTGGCTGATCAATTTCACGGTGGCTGGCAAGTTGTTGCAGGACTCCCTGCAGCGCGGCAACACCCGTCTTTCCGCCATTGGGCGCACCCATTTGCTTTAATTGTGTGTAGAGCACTACTCCGTCCTGCATGTCGGCCTTTTTGGAGCGCTTCAGCGGTCATCGCGCCTACTTGCATCCAACAAGGCGCATTCGTTGATCTGTGGACTTACTACACTTTACATACACTCGCAACAACATCTACATACACAAGCACAAACCAGGTGTGCGGGTATCTACTTATCCTGTAGGCATTCCAGACAAAACGCCGTCGCTCTTGTACAACTTCATCCCAACACTGCAAAGGGAAAAACCAATCAGAGGGTGTAGTAATAGTTGTCATCCAGTCCCTCCCTGCTTGGCACAACGCCAATGCCTTCGGACGGACCGGAGTAGGTTGCCTCCTTCCGTACCTTGAGCAGCCTGATCTTCAACCCGTAGTCGCTGATCAAGTCAATAAGCTTGGTCGTGTCCGCAGTGATGGGTGCTTGTTCGAGCAGCATAAGTAGTCCATCCAACCATTCTGCTGCTACACTGTGATTCGTGGGATACAGAACAAGTGATGCCTGTTCCTGCCCATCCCCTCCTTTCCGAGCTTCCTCGGCATCGAGATAACTGAAGATGGTGATACTAGTAGTCGGGTTCATAATTCGCGACTCTGCTGGTGCAGACTCATTCTTCGCTTCATTGCCGGATGGTGCCGATACATTGGACGAGACCGAGCTTACGTTCTTCAGATCTAATTTCTCCGCCAATGCGTCTAACCCGGGTTCTTGGGCTGTCCGTAAAGCGAAATCGCCCCAGTGCAGATACCGCCGGTTGTGTGCCAGTTTTGCGTATCGCCAAAGAGTACCGTGAGTAGCCCGTCGGTCCTGCTGGCTATCAGCTCTACTGTCTTTGCGCGGAACCGGCTTAGAGAACCATGCGCCCTTCAAGAGACAGCGGATTCGCTGTTCTGATGCGAACTCGAGGGCTTCCTGCCTCAGCATCTGGCGAACTCTGTCGAAATGCTTTCCCCATTGCTCCTCAAATGCTATATTGAGAAATTCCATTTGACATTCCCGCAGACTGGCGAGATCGTACTCAGCAAGCTCCTCTTCGACCTCGGCAACGTCCTTATGTCGGCTCGCCTGACGTAAGACTCTGTCAAACAAGATGCGAATCAGCTCTACGATTTTCTCGAAATCGTCTTGTTCCGCCCCCGTAGCTTTCCAGAGTCTGAGAAAGGCCTGGAGGCCTGCTGTGTGTAATCTCGACCACTGAAGAAGCATCGGGCGAAATAGCTTGTCCTGTTGTTGAACATCTGAGAGTTGGAGTGCTCGGGTGTCTTCTATCTCTACTTGACCACATTCAAAGTGTTCGAATACAGTGAGTGTGACAGCTAGACTGGCGCGAGCAACGGGGCATCGTTCACGCAGCGGTCGAGTGGACTGTTCTAGGAGTAACTTCTGGAACCCATCTTCATTCTTCCTAACATAATCCGTAAGGTCCATCATACCCAAGAACCCGGCGTACTGAAAATCGGATGCCGGGCTCTCAGTCTCGAAGCCCAGCCTCCTCCATTTCTCGGGGTTATGGCGGCTCGCCTGACTTTCCTTCCTCCCTGACTCTTGCGAATCTTGCGTCTTCGTCTCGCTGTTGTTAGCCAGGTGGTCCTTATTCGGATTACTGGCCAGGTGAACGCTCTTCAACGCACGGCGATGCTCTGGCCGCTCCAAGTCGACCTTTACTTCTCGCCATTTCTTGAGGAGCAACTTGGTAAGTGACTGAAACTCGAGGAGTGGTTGTGCCAAGTCAGCAAGAGCAGCGCTCTGCATAAGGTTGTAAACAGCTTTGATCAAGCCGAGATCCTGTAATCTCTTGATGAACTTGGGCCACTCCTCGCCTGTTCCACTAGACTTGGCATTGTCGGTGTCGGTGTCCTCACTAGAGACAGCATCTCTGATTAATGCGTTGATGAGAGTCAAAGTCGTTGCACATAAAGCGTGGTCGGCAGACTGGAGTTTCTGGACAACGATATCAAAGAATTGGGGGTAAACGGCTATAGCTGGTCGCAAGGCGCGAGAGCCAAAGGTTCCAGGGGTCGAGTCTGCGGGCGAGTGACTAACAAGCGCAACGAGGATGGACATAGCTCCCCGGAGGATATTGACAAGCGGATTTGTGACAATGAGCTCAACGACTCTATCGACGAGGTCACCGGACTGGGAAGAGGGTGTCTCAAAAATCTCCCAGCCCATATCAATTTCGAGGAGTCGGCTCAGACTCGTTAAGGAGTAGGCCAGGGTATTGCCACCGGAGTCCAGTATCAGACGTCGTAGTACAGCCAGGCCACCAGAGCTGATGAAAACGTCGGAAAAGGAAGGGTCATTAACGGAGGACTGTAGTTTGAAGACAGCCATCTTCCTCGCCGCGTCCTCGTCGCTGGACATGCGCGACAGAAGTCCTGGAACCTCTGCCACATCCATGGTGAGGGCAGTAGCACTGTGGTTCAGGAAGGGGTAGAACAGATGTGGATTGGGGCGGTCGAGGAAGTCGGAGGTCGGGACGGGTTGGATCGCTCGTGGCTCTCGAGATGGCGTCGTCGCAAAGAACAATTTGAAGGTATAAAATGACGATGGCTCAAAGCCGCTTGCTCAGGCCTCTTGCGCCCATGAATCAACAGTGCAACTTCAATGGGCCACTTGAGCCGAAGAACCCAGGCAGGGCCTTAATAATAAGGCTCTCGAAGTTGGGGGCGTTGTTGAAGAATTCTAGGTTAATGATAATAATTAGCACCCGAGACAGTAATGGAAGTACTTAAAGTTGGCGCAACAGTAATAATTAATTAAAAGGAAGAAGGAGCGACGCGCGCCGATAAGATTAGGTATCCCTTAGGTACTTGGCTGCAGATACCTGGGGAGGTACTACACCACGCAAGACCATGCCCAGAGGGGTCCTCGATAAACCAGCCTTTTCGATTTCAAAGACCGACGTCGAACAACTCTCTTCCTTCTTCTCTTCTTTCTCCCTTTCTAATATCTATTTCAAGGATCTCGCGGATGTTGCGATGTTCCGGGTAAGGTCAAGAATAATTGAGTTTCACAGATTTAATAGCACTGAATACATGTATATAGCCGAGGTGCAAGTTGCTTCAATCCTACGTGTACCTATTACTCTATCATGGGCAGTAGTATGCTTTTACACAAGGAAATGAGAAGATGCATTGGTGTGTCCTCAAGAGTGGTCCATCATCACTTAGAGCGAACATAGATTAATTAGGTACTTAGGTAGCAGGTGATAAGTACCTTTGGTACTCAGTATGGAGGCGTGAATAATGTCGATATCTCTATCCTTGTTATAGTACGCCGCATCTCTTCTATGACTAGGGAGATTTCTCCTCATAATCAATGCATGATGTATCGAGGTGTAATCATCCCCTGCTTGTACTGGAGGGCATCCATATGCAAGCCTGTTGAATACTGGGACTGGAGGATCATGTCTTTAAAGATCGAGGTGGCGGGAGAGCCTCTGGTCCGAACGAAACGGGTAACAACTGAAAATCTGAGTTAGCAAACATTTTTGATCAAAAAGAGGAATGACTTCTCCTACCTCGCCAAGGCGCATGATCGCATAGTTATCATCCTTGTCGAACATCACGATAGGTGTCTTTAACTCACAGAACTCTCGGATACTGCATATGGGGTTAGTCAATATTGAGAATAATCGGACCAAGACTGTTTCTGCACGTCGGGTATGTGGATTATCCCCCTCTTTCTTCGGCCTTCCTCCTTTGTTCTCTGCGTCTCTCCCCACTTTACAGATTTATGGGATGCCAAATAATACGAGGGGAGTCGAAATCGAGGGACTCGTGGGAAAGACTTAACAACTCACAATTGGCGACACATGCCACAGGGGCTAGCTGGAGGAGTGATGTCGGTTGCGACAGCGACAGCCTTGATGCTCCGTTGACCCTCGGTGACAGCCTTGCCAAAGGCGACGCGCTCCGCACACGTGCCCACGGGATATGAGGCGTTCTCGATGTTTGCGCCATCGACGTAGACACCCGATGTCGAAAGCAGCGACGCACCTACACGGAACTGGCTGTAGGGGCAATACGCAAGGGCTTTGGCAGCGACACAGCGCTTGTGAAGCTCTGCAAACTCCTCCTCTACCAACCCATACTCCTCGCACGACTTTTTGACGGCCTCGGGCGAGCCCGCACTTTCGAGGCTTGGGCCGGTTGGAGCGGACATCGTTGTTAGGTGGGCCTAGTCGTAAAGTATAAGTGGAGGAGCTCAAATGCAAAGCATAAAGCTCTGTTCTTGAAGTATAAATGAGAAGAGTTAAAGGTCGATTTAATTTGTATTAGTCCGGACAACATGGAGCTGAGGGATGATAGGAATGCGCCGCTAGCCGCCTGTGAGGTGGATGGCAATTCTGAGTTTCTTCCATTCTTCTCTTTTATCAGGTCTACCTTCTAGCCAATCAATCGCCATCCCGAAATGTCCAAATATTGTATACTATCAATGCAGGTAAAAAGAAATCTTGGAAACCAATGGCAACATGCGAAGCCTAGAGAAACACTTCACGATAAGCGCAACTACCGTAATTTTTAAGGAATATCAAAGACCCTTGTAGTTTTACCTAGACATGCCTTGGCCATGTGCGACTAATGTGATGCAGGGCGGGACGATCACTTTGAAACCTGGCAGCTGGGCAAAAAGATGCCACACCAAATCAAGTTTCTTGCGGGGATGCCTGACCGTTGACGTCAATTTTCAGCGCCGCAACTCTCAAGACCCCGAAATACATCTCGAACTCTTATAAGCACGCGACGACCGCCCACGGGTCTGTTAAAAATGGCAAAACTAAAGAACTACCCGTCGCCATTGTTGAGATTCACTCAGAGAAGAGACATCAAGAAATAGAAATTGATACAAGAACAAAGGCCTGCCTAATCTATCATAAGCCAGCCAAGATGCCACACCCATTCCATCCCGACGACTTCCCCATCAACAAAGATGTCGCGTTGGAGCCGACGCAAGTCTTCTATCTGAAAGGCGCCATTCACTTCAAAACCGACGCTAGGATCCTCGACCTCACCGGCCGTCTGCGACAGCAATGGAACGACTTCAGCCATGCCTTCTTGGACGAGACGGGCCAGGTAGCCCAGAAGCTCTCGTCATCAAATGAAAGCCCTGCATATCAGATCTCGAGCTGCGGGAACATGATGCGCACGATAAAGACAATAACCGACGGCCAGGGCAATAAGGTCTGCGACCTCGACATCACGTTTGTGTCCTTCGACAACTCGACGGTGCGGTTTCCCGATAGTAAGCATTCGAGGCACCCCATCGAGCTTTGTCCCGTCGACGAGAGCAGCAGTGCCGTGAGCCAGGACGCTAGGCACGAGTGCTTCGTGCGGCACTCGATCCCTTATTTCTGGGATATGACCAAAGGCCGAGTAGGCATCTTGTATAAGTGTCTAAACCAGAAGCGCGTAGAGGTTGGTCGTGTTGCTGGTTTTGGCTTTGATAAGGATGCTGTGCTCGTTCTTAATGGGAATGAGGTCGATGAGCTCGTTGCTATCTCCACTTGCATTATTCTCCTCAATGGACGGGATGCCATGGATGCTTAGCTGGGGAGACCCCGGTTGGAGGATGGTTAATTTACCTTTCGAACTCCTTGTGTTGGTGTTTAGGCTGGCGACTGTTTGTCCTTGTTTGCTAGTTTCTTATAATGTTAAGCATGAGCGGATATGTATAATAATGATATAATTTCAGCTTGCCAGACATCTTCGTGACCACTAAAATCTTCAAATTGTTGGTATTATCAAAGGGTGAGCATCTAGCCGATCTAGCTGTAAGTTTATGTGTCTTCTAGCAAAAAGGGAAAACTCTCGGCCTGAATGGGCACCTGTCTACTGCATTCCCCAGAACTCGTAGATGACCTTCAAAGCATGAGTAGAATGAGTAAAGGGGAAGTTATGTGCCCCGGGTACAATACGCCAGAAGACGCCGCCATCTTTCCCGCCTAGCAGAGGTAGAGCATCTTCCTCATAGTCATCACGCTGTACCAGCGTGTCATCCTGTCCAATCAGGATGGCCGTATTATTCGGATTCAATTGCTTCCAATATCCGTGCTGTTCCATCAATGGAGCATGCCTAATGGTCGACATCATAGAAGGGACGAAGCCCTCATTGTGATCAATGGACCAGTGGACGTACTTGGTCACTGCCAGCTCGAACGGCGTAGGGCTCTGCATTGGCGGGTCTATCGTCTCCTGTACAGCAACATCCACTAGGTCTTCCTTGTCCTCGATGGGAGATAAAACCTTTTTTGGCCTCTTCTGGATCGCGTTATCGATGGGTGTACGCAGTCGAGATTTCGTCAACCAGGCCAGGAGCCGCTCAGGAACAAGTCCAGAAGTAAAAATCAGCCGGCTTAAGCGGCCGATATTGGCCGGCCGGATCAGTCCAGCAGGCGCCAGCAGGACGAGTGATTCAACCATATCCGGAAATGTGGCAGCAAAGTTCGCAGCGATGGCGCCGCCGAGAGAGTAGCCAATGACATTAAGACCGTTCCGACCTGTCCAAGGTAATGGTGATGAAGCCAAGACGAGTAAAATCTGCGTCACGAAGAGCCGTGTGTCATAAGGCAGGTCGCCAGGCGCGTCGCTATTGAGGATCCCGAGTGAGTAATTACTCTCCAAGGTAGTTTAGAGGTTCCTGAGGCAGGCTCCTGTCATGCTTCAAGGGCATAAAGATTGCTCATTTGAGGCATAAATAGCACCGAGTGCTTACCTGTAGCCCCGGCCGAACAGATCGAACAACATGACACGGCAACCTTTTTCGGCGAGCGGAGTAGCGATGTCCCTCAGTGTCATACATGACGTACTGATACCATGTGTGAGCAATACTTTCTTTCCATCCTCGGGGCCAAACTCGTAGACCCGGATGTTCCCGTACTGTACGCTTCGTTAGATGAATTCCAAGCCGTGATACCGGATCCCATAGGTCACGTACAGGGGTAGGAACATTTCTGGCTCCAGGGAAATCTATTTGGGACGTGTATCAGTATAATGATAGGCCTAAAGTCGCTAGAAAACGGCCAAAGCGGTCATTCCTATAATCTCCCAGCTTGTCACTCACTAAGAGTCTATTGTCAGCTAGGCGAAAATCGAGACAGAAGCTTTCAACTATAAGCGAGGTTACATACCAATTATTCGGAGAATAGGCAATGTCCGAACGCTGGACCTCGGTCAGGTTTGGGATGGTCGTAGTCAAGGCACCACGGATAATGTGGGTTGTGCGCGGCCAGAGTGCGGCACGCGCAGAAAACAGCACTGTCAAAGTGACCACAACCGTTGTGGCCACTATGGCCGCTGTAGACGACGACATAAAATCTCTTGTAATTTGTTAAGTGTGATGTCAAGAAAGACAAGAGATCATACGGCCAAGGCCACAGGTTGCTAACTTGTATAGTACAGATAGGCAGTCAGCCCCACGTGCCTTACCCTACCTAAGGTAGGCACCCTCGGGCTGAAAGGCACGTGGAAACAACAAACTCAGGTTAGCTAGCTGACAGCATCAGCACCACAGACGCAGGCATGCGCTATTGGTAAGTGTAAACCCTCCCAGAGTGCAGTTTTTACGACTTCAAAGTGCTTGCCTGTTCATCCATAAATAAGGTAGTATCCAAATTGCTCGTCATCCACAAGTCCGTGCCATGTACGATCCCTTTTTGTCTGAATTGCCTGCCAGTTAACATGAGTCCTATTATGCGCCTGCTTGTAATTAACTGCATGTACTGGTATCTCATGAACTTCTTGAAATGCCTGGTATGTAAAATATGGTAGTTATCTTTTCCGTCCCAAACGCCATTTCTCCATCTCAAATTGTGTTCTATAGACTAAAGTCCCACCGCCCACGCCGCGCTTCCCAACTGTTTAATTAAATGACAAAGATTTTCTACAATTGGAGGAAGCAGGTCTCGATCCTTATCGAAATTCCCGCGCAACACATCCTGCGCAATTTCCATCGAACCACGAGGATCGTCCAATAGTGACTCCACCTCTTCGCCGCTGTCATAACTAACTCCACGGATCATTGGTCGGCCTTGTCCGAATCCAATGAAACGCTGGACTTCTGTTGTCTCCAGGCCATCCAGATATACCGTTTCCTGAGCCTTGCTGCTTATCGACTGGTTCGACATTGCCATGGTGACAACTCCGTATGCCCATAGCGTAACGGCCGCGTGATGTACGGCCACGGCGTAGAATTCTTTCATGTGTCCACGTGGAAACATTTTGGCTTGTCGAATCATCTGCCCTGCGTGCCAGATCGCCTGTCGCGCGTCGGCGCTATCTGTCCAGTGTTGAAGCAGAGGATAAACTCGCCGGGCCTGTTCCTCTCCTTCCTTGCCCGCAAACAACTGGAGATCGTCAAATGATACATGTACGTTCATGAGCAATAGGTTTAAAAGCAGCGCCTCTTGAGCCGAGAAGTGCGCATGCCAATCCGCAGTAACTAGCTGGAAGCTTGACAATGACTTGCGCAGTTCTTGATGCCTTGAACTGAGGATCAGGTTCGGTCCTGTATCCGATTCGGTGGATGATCTGGAAGACCGATAAATTGCACTTAATTGACGCCAATCGAATATGAGACTCCAGAACGCATGCAAATAGATAGATATGGCAAATTGCGTGTCCAGACGTCTGTAGTGGACGGCAAGCAGAGTCGCATCGAGCAACAAATCACCAATGCAAGGCGGCCGGGCTGTTTGATCTGCACATCGGGAGAGATATTCACTCTTCCACTCCAGTGCGGTTTTAGCAAACCAGAGCTCACGAGCCTCCGGCAGTGGGAGCGTCATTTCGGCATATGACATAGTAGGATTAGTTAATGTTGTCATCGATACTTGCGCGTCTGTTATGTAGCAATGAAAAGCCAACCTGTCCAGTTAGTCATCGTCATCATGAACCAATCTGAGTCTGGTAATACCTTTTCCACGCCTCTTGCTGACACCAGGTCTTCCACTTCTCTTATTGAGGGTCTCGGGTCAGCAATCACTCTTTCAAATAGTTCAAAGTCCCTGAGCAGGTTCCTGTCATGTCTCAAGAACACAAAAATGCTTAATCAGGGAATGAATAGCACCGAGTGCTTACCTTCGAGTAATTCTCCTTGGTCACTTTCCTCGACCGCGACCCTAGCATACGAAGATCTCTGATATCTCCCTCGGTAGCGTAGCATCTAGAACCTCGTTAAGTACAAGGTCAGCCTCAGCCCGGTTTGAATGACCTCACCGTGATGGGTATAAAACGATGGCACTCGGCAATTTCCATCTTCCGCCGGTTGCCACTCCATAAACCCAGATCCTGCAATAAAACCAGAGCTTGCACAAGACCGAGATCAGTGATTCCTGCGTTATTTTCTTCGAACTATCCAATATTAGTATAGAAGAACTTGAGGTGGTAATTCCTGGCAAATGCTCACTCTGATAGGCATTGAATGCCGTACTGCTTCTTGGACCGCAAATCCAAATTTCCGGAGGGTGGGCACTGGCGTCATGCTACAATCCTCGAGGTTAGCAACCACCAAATCAAAAGGTTCTATATGCTCTTGGTATTTGTCGGCAACCAAATCTATTCTAAACCTAGCCTGGAAGCAATATACATAGGGAATACTTACATTGCGCCAGCAGCACATATCACGGCCAGCCATTCTGCCCACTGAGAATTCAGTTTTAGTGTTGCAAAGTGTATCCAGACAGAAACAGAGCAAAGATGAGCCGCCAAGAACACATGGGTAAGTGTATCTATGATCTCAGCCGATGGGAAAGACGTAGCAACTCGCACCCGCACGGCATCGGTTTTACACGTGGATAAAACCAAGGCGAGAATTCTGTCTCGGCTCGACATATCTACTTTGTCCTGTACAACCCGGTCTCTTCGTCTTTGACGTTCCTGGAACTCCTGGCTCGTGGAATCCCGATAGGGCAACGGAAGATTCCCGTATTCCGAAAATCCGTGATCTTTCTTGTCTGGAACCCAGCGCCATGGCGATTCCGTCCAAATTTTGACCAATTTCTGCCGCATCTGGACCATATTTACTGATGAATCGTCTGTTTGAGGTGTTGCCGCTTGGGCTACAACTGTGCGTTCACCCATCAAGTCCGAATTCCAGTGGTCGAGGTTGCCAAAATCCGTGTCGGTGAGATCATAGTTGACGTTATCACAGAAACTAAGGAATGAGATGCCCTGAGCCTCTGCTAACCGCGGTTGATGAAAAGGTTGGGCGTAGATGACATCACGTAAAAAGCCCCCAAGAGGCGTGTTGTCCATAACATAAGACTGCCCGAAGGTGTCAAGTTGACCTATGGTGAGTTAGTGACTAGTAACAGATGATCTGCAGCTGCATAGATTGGACTGAATAGAGAGGTCTTGTTTACGGTGCCATTTGAAATTATGATAACAGGTGACGGTTGATGGTCTACCAAAGGATGACGAGTAAGAGCAAACGAGTCTATCTCAGGGAGAGGGCATACCTTGTGACTCAACATTCACTACCGTATTCTGGGTTTGACCTGCTAGAAGGACTATATTTGAAGTGGCACTTAAGGGAGTATGGGCTGTTCCCATCGCACAAGGAACCACGGACAGAGGCCCCTGTTCGTGAGACACTATCGGACTAGGTACTGAGGCCTGATGAGGTAACTCAGCGGACACTCCGTCATTGTGAGCACTTGCAGAGAGATGGAGCAGATGCACAGCTGCGGCAGAACTAGCCTCAGCAGATGCAAACTCGCAAGTCAAGCCCCTCTTCTGACAACGCTTGCAAGGCTTGATCTCCTCGCATTTGACCCTGGCGAGAGCACAACCGCGACAGGCATGAGAGACGCGGCCGGCATCAGGCGAGGCGTCGACACGCCGGCGCTTCTTAGAGGAATCTCCATCGTTCTCGTGATTTGCCGTGTGCCGCTTGAGTAAGTCGGCGCGCGCAAAGGCCTTCCCGCAGACCTGGCAGGAAAACCTTTTGCCAAGCGTACGTGTCTGAATGTGGCGGGCCAGATGTTCGGGGCGGGAATAGCGCCTCTTACAGTCGGCACATTGATACAGACTGGTGGTGTTTAGATGACTCTGGTCGGCTGGCGTGCGGAACAGAGCCGCAGTGGCCAACGGAACTGAGGTATGATTATGCACCAAGCCATCGTCTTCGGCCGCTGCGAGACTGGGCGCGGCGGCAGCACTGGTCTGCAACAGATGTGACAAGGACGAGGCGGACATAGCAAGGGGCGTGTAACATAGGCGGATTGACTTTACTCCTCACATGCATCGTTCACCACGGCGCTTTGGCCAGAGGTTTTAGTTGTCTGCGGAAAAGAGGTTGTTACTTCGTAAATGAAATGATTGGGACATTGCTGGCGTTATTACAATGCACCCTATTTCGTCGCAGCTGGCCAGGATCAGGAGCCCTGGCTGGGGTGCGTGCTGCTATCGGTAGCACTTTGGCAACCCGGTCAGACAAGGTCACTTGCACTGTCCTTTCACCCTAGACTCTTGACATCCCGGATATCTTAGTACGTAGGTTAGATGGGTGTAAAAAGGAGCCCCGCAAGTATTTGGGCTTTGCCAGGGTCTTGACGGGCGTAGTTGGCGATTCTACTGGGGTGTTGGTAAGGGTAGTTTTGGTGGTGATTATGCATTGCGGCTGCAAATTGTGCAAAAAAGCTACTTCATCGTGGCCTGTCGAGCGTTCCCGTCTATGCGCAGTACCTGGTGGAGCTCCCTTTTACCCCCCTCGAACCTTCGTAGTTAGCACGAACTCTTCCTGTATGAAAACACTGCCCGATATGGAGAAAGTCGGCCCGCTCGAGGTTTGGTAGGATGCAGCTAATGTACCCCAACTACGTCCAGCTGCCACTCCCCACCCTATCTCAAATTACAACCACGGCCGATGTACTCAGTAGTAGGTACTCATGTTCTTATTACCAGTATGCGTCTTCTGGAATTGAAGATGTCCGGGTACCTGTACGGGTACGTAGGCATTCAAGCAATCTACCTAGGTAGGTAGGTACTTTGCTCCCCTACCTCCATACATGCACCGGCATGTATACATATTTTATGGCTCTATGAACTGTTCCGCAAAGAAATTACCTAAAGTACCACTGCAGAGGTCATGCAGTTTCGTGAGATGCATGTTCTGAATGTCCCTTCAATACCTAAGACTCGGAACTCATGTGCTACGCAGCACAAATTAAAGAAAACAAACGAACAGAGCGTTGACCGGGGCAGAGGTATCTTTGTTCACTGTTCCTTGCGGAGTCGGTATCCTCCCAAGGCTCCTGGCACCTGCAGATCTGTACCTAACTGCCCCTGTCCGCCACAGCTCATTTCGCACTGGCTCGGTATGGTACTTGGCCAGATAGTAGATACAAACATGAGTATTCGCCAACCTCTCTCGGAGCAGAGAGCAATCTATATATTTTCATAGATTCAAGTTGGACAAAATTCTTAGACGTTAGGCCTGGCAACACTGGAGCTGAAGCAGCATCTGTTGGGATACGGAAATATCATAAGCGGAACCGGCCCATGCTCATAGTCACGCATGCTATCTTTCTTTTTCGATCCTTCTGTATGCACATTCGCGGTGTCGGATACTCATACGCCAAACATCCCCTGCTGTCATACCGTCACCATCAGAATAGGCAAACGAGAACTCGCCATGAGCAATGTAACTCTGCATCCTCGGAGCCCGGCAATACCGAAGGGGGGATAATCCCAAATGGGTCCTTGAAATGCTGCTTAATTTTGGCTCCCAGATGACAAGACCCGGGATACAATATGTATTTGACAACGTGTCACCAGATCACCACAGTATCCGTATGCGGCCGTACGAGGTATGATCTCATGCTGAGTCACGGCATTGTTTCCATGAACGCATTTAAGGTATGTAACATTCGGGTAGATAGTAAAGAGCAAGGTATCGTCGCTGTCCAGCCCATGTGCTGGCTAGGATTAGGTAGGTAACGATGTTAAAAATACCGGCTCTAAGCGATTTTACTAATTACATGAATTACATGCAAAGCGGAACCCCCTGTCTAGCTGCAACATCTACCTACGTAACTCTTTAGTTTCCGACGACGTTTCTTCGTCCTTCGTGTCCTTGACACAATCGTGCCTATGGATTACAATGCTCTTCTATAATTCAAGCTACCAATCTCAACGCCTTCAACAACACTATCTCGTCGCGCATGTGCGACAGTGTGCCGATGCATGTGATCGTCTAGTTTGGTTCTGTCGGATTTTGATTATGTCTTTTATGTAGCAGACTCACTAGGTTGTCGACTATCCCCGTCCGACCGGTATATCTTCTCATTCACGACGCATTTATTCTTCGATTGACACGAGATTTGAGCTTTCCCAGAATCGAAAGCTCTGTTGGTCACTGCTTCAGTCGCCAGTCATGGATGGCTCTGATACTGTTGAGACCGTGTCGAGCAGGTCCAATCTTGGAGAGAGCGCCCCGAAAAAGTTCGAGAAGCATTTAGTAACCTTGGGAACCGTCCAACTTCACGATCACGATACCAATCAGATTATCCCCATTCCCACGCCCTCTGATGACCCAAACGATCCTTTGAATTGGTAATTAAAACTGAACTAAATATGCTACGCCTCCGTACAGCCTAACTTTGAAATATAGGTCGCGATCATATAAATACTATATCACCGCTCTTGTGTGTTTTGCTTTATTAGTTTGCAACGCTGCGGCAGCCGGTAGGTTCTATTTAAACATTGAAGACGGTGGCTATTCTGTTGTTAATGTATTTTGTGTAGGTCCAACGATTGCTATATTTGAAACGGCCAAAGCCTTCTTCCCGAATTTAACAGTAGATTCAGCTATTTATCGCGTATCTTACTTCTTCTCTTTAACGGCTTTAACACAAGTCAGAACCCCATCTTTATTACTTTCTATGGCTTCAGTGACTGACTGTCGGTGTTTATATTCAGGGACTCGGCAATTTCATATGGGTGCCTCTGGGCAATAAGTTTGGGCGGCGCCCAGTGTATATCTTCAGCTACTCCATTTTTCTAATCTTCTCATTGTGGACCGTGTTTGAGCACAGATATGCCAACTTTGTGGTTGCTCGAGTCCTGGTTGGCTTCGGCTCCGGGGCTGCTGAATGCCTTGCCCCCTTGACCATTGCAGTTCGTCATTTCAATCACCCTTACCCAATGAAAAGTGTACATTACTGAATTGCGGAGCGTATAGGATATCTTCTTCCTACATGAGCGAGGCAAGATCACAGCCATATACACGGGCTTCCTATCTGTTGGGGTATCATTCGGCATTGTGGTTTCAGGGTATGGACTTGCTCTTACTCCATCGCGTTGAATTTCTTTAACGAGCTCGTACTGGCAGCCTCGTGACAATTCACTACCCATGGCGGGATATATACAAGGGCTTAACGGTGGTC
This sequence comes from Xylariaceae sp. FL0255, assembly GCA_022578795.1. Classification (NCBI taxonomy): domain Eukaryota; kingdom Fungi; phylum Ascomycota; class Sordariomycetes; order Xylariales; family Xylariaceae; species Xylariaceae sp. FL0255. Next base: position 1,480,822 of record MU388816.1, on the reverse strand, counting down.
ATCGCTATTGTCCTCGTCTTAGCTGTCTTCACATTCCCCGAGACGGCCTTTTCTAGAGATTACGATGGAACGACCCAAATGTCTACCCGTGATCGAGACGACCATAGCCAAATCAGCTCGGCGGCAAATCCACCGCGCTCTGCTGGAAAAGCGAAGCCGTATCTTCACGGTTTGAAACTGTTTCGCGGGACTTTGACCAAAGAGAGTATGACCAAGATGATCTTGCGACCTCTTGGCCTCATTATACTACCTCCGGTCCTCTGGGCAGCTCTCGTCGAATCTGTTACAATCGGTTTCCTTGTGGCCGTTACGACGAACGTACCATCGGCATATGAATCGACGTACAACTTTGAGACCTACCAGATTGGCCTCACATATTTTTCCTCCGTAATAGGTGCTCTCATCGGCATCCCCGCCGGCGGTCAGCTTGGGGATGTAGTCGCCGACTATCTAACAAGATGTAACGGTGGCGTGCGAAATCCCGAAATGCGTCTTCCTGCGATGGTGTTATCGCTCTTTACCTGCCCTCTCGCGCTCATTCTCTACGGTGTAGGCATCCAGAATAAACTCCCATGGATCTGCCCCACGATTGGCGCTGCTCTTTGTAAGTATTCTGATGTTTTCCTCACCTTTGCGCGTTTTTGCAACTGACGTGGAACTGGCAGTGGCTTTTAGCATTACCCAGGCGACCAACATCTGCCTGGTATACGTCATCGATGCCTATCGTCCCATCGCTGGCGAGGTCACTGTCACTGTTCTAGGCTTCAAATGTGAGTTTTGACATTGTTTTCAACTTCTCTTTGTCCCGCTGGCACTTCGCTGAACTAGTGAAATAAAGCGATTTTCGGCTTTGCATTGGCGTTCTACACGAATCCGTGGGTTGACGAGGTAGGATACGTCCAATCTTTTGGTGCAATGGCAGGCATCTCAGCTTTTGTTCTATTGTTCTTCATCCCCCTTTACCTGTGGGGTAAGCCCCTGCGACATAGGACTTGGAACTGGTGGCTGGTGTCATTTATTCATTGGGAGGATGATCGTGAAGTTGGGGAATAGAGCACGTTAGCCTCCTTTTCGTAATAATTCCATTGATAACTCTTGTAACTCAAAAGGGAAGAACATACTGCTGAGCCACGCTGCACAAACCAGTATCAGGCACCTGACAGTGGTCATCAGTGGTATGTAGGTATATGGGGGGTGTAAGGTCAGACCATCCAACTAAAAGCAGACTTGTCTGTCTCCCTTGAAACGGAAGATATTATACCTGACTTGACAGCGAACCCACATTCAGTAGAGCAAAGTATAGGACAGGCCATCAGAGACTGTCGCTAATCGCTCGTAAGTAGATTGTTGATAATGCTGACAGCCACAGTCTCTGTATCTCTTGATATTACTTATTATTTTGTAAATAGCAATGATACCATAAGCCACGCGCATTTTACATCAAGGTGTCATGAAAGATTGAAAACAAAATGAAAATCTTTATACAGTATTTACGAACAGAGCATGTCTAAGATACAGTGAGTCCAGTCGGACGTTCTGACACTCCGCTTATAGATCTCCATACCGCTGGTGACTACTATGAGGTGCCTGGTACCGTTTTTACAGCATTGGCTCAGCGATATGTCCTTCTACTCCACCCCATTCGTCTGATGCGCTATCCATCCGTCCGTGGTTTTTGGAACATCCTGATGCTTCTTGCCTTACGCCTTAGAGAGTTTGTATTGTCATCCCTGGTCATCTGAATGACAACATAATGCCCCCAGGTTTTCGTTCATCGTCTAGTATGTTCGCTTGAACGGAGGGACGGCCTTGCACTCGTTCTCGTCGAGTGTCGTTCCAATAACTTTTCGGTAGCCAAGTTCAACCTTGCCGTGGGGCTTCTTCTGGAAAGTGAGAGTATGCTTCATCCAGTTCTCGTCGTCTCGGTCGGGGAAATCTTCGCGAGCGTGAGCTCCACGAGACTCTTTGCGGTTGGCAGCCGCAAGAGCAGTTTGAGACCTGAATTGGAGATTAGCATAAAGGGTTCAATAAATGGAAAGTATGACACTTATAACTTACGCGCAAGTGAGCAGGTTCCTCAACTCGAGGGTCTCAACCAGGTCCGAGTTCCAGATCATGCCGCGGTCCTTGATACCAACCTGAGGGAACATGCCGTCAATTTCTGTGACCTTCTTGACACCCTCGTCCAAGCTTTCCTGGGTTCGGAAAACGCTGACGTCTGTTTGCATGGCCCTTTGCATAGCCAACCTCACTTCAGCGGTACTCTTGGGCCCAGTAGAGTTGCGAACCTGGTCGAGGACCTCGATAGACTCAGCGCCGGCATCGGCACTAATGGGCTTTTGGGCAGCACCAGGCGTGAAGTTGTCACGGATCGTATGAGACACAGCACGACCGAAGACAACGAGATCCAAAAGAGAGTTGGCCCCCAGGCGGTTAGCACCGTGTACAGAAACACAGGCAGCCTCACCGCAAGCAAACAGACCAGGGACGACCTTGTCATTGCCCTGCTCATCCACGGTGAGAACCTCACCAGTGTAACGAGTCGGGATACCACCCATGTTGTAATGGACAGTGGGCAGAACTGGAATGGGTTGCTTTCGCACGTCAACACCAGCAAAAATAGCAGCAGTTTCTGAGATACCAGGGAGACGTTCGGCGAGAATTTCAGCGGGCAGGTGACTTAGTTGCAAGAAGATATGGTCCTTCTCGGCACCAACACCACGACCTTCGCGAATCTCCATGGTCATAGATCGGGAGACAACATCTCGACTGGCCAGATCCTTAGCAGTGGGAGCATAACGCTCCATGAAACGCTCACCCTCCGAGTTCAGAAGGTATCCACCCTCACCACGAGAACCTTCAGTAATCAAACATCCAGCGCCGTAGATACCTGTGGGGTGGAATTGAACGAATTCAAGATCCTGGTTGGGAAGACCTGCGCGGGCGACCATGGCCATTCCGTCACCAGTGCACGTGTGTGCGGACGTGCAGCTGAAGTAGGCACGGCCATAACCACCAGTGGCCAGGACGGTGTTCTTGGCGAGGAAGCGGTGCAGAGTGCCGTCCTCTTGGTTGTAGGCAAGGACACCACGGCATTCTCCATCCTCCATAATCAGGTCAAGGGCAAAGAACTCAATGAAGTAGTTTGTGTTATGTCGAAGAGATTGGCCGTAGAGAGTGTGGAGCAGAGCATGACCGGTACGATCAGCTGCAGCGCAGCATCTGTAGGCTTGGCCACCTTTTCCGAATTTCTGGGACTGACCGCCGAAGGCACGTTGATAGCTAGCGTCCTCGTGTTAGCAAGCGGCTTGAAAGATATAATCGACATGAGAGCTCACATCTTTCCATCCTCAGTTCGCGAAAAGGGACATCCGTAATTCTCGAGCTCAATAATAGACGCAGGAGCTTCTCTGGTCATGTAGTGTATGGCATCCTGGTCACCGAGCCAATCTGAGCCTTTGACGGTATCGTACATGTGCCATCTCCAGTCATCCTCGTGCATGTTTCCGAGGGCAGCATTGATACCACCTTGTGCGGCGACGGTGTGACTTCGCGTGGGAAAAAGCTTCGATATACAGGCGGTATTGAAACCGGCCTCGGCAAGGCCGAATGCTGCTCGCAATCCAGAACCACCGGCACCAACGACAATGGCATCATACTCATGGTCCTGTGCATTGTTAGATGTCCGAATCCGACAAAGGGAATTCTCTCGAATGGGGCCGAGGAACGTACGATGACGGGGTATTTGCTGCTGACGTGCACGGGGGCCTCTTTAGCTCTCAAAGCGTTATTTGCGTAAATGCGGGCTGAAAGAGCAAGGCGGGTTAGCACAATGCGCGGACAGACAGGAGAATCATGATTTGGACGGCAACATACAGACAGGGCGTGTGGTGGAAAAGGGCCTCGCGGGGCAGCGGGCAGCTCGCGAGAACTGGCAACATTGGACTGTTAGCAAGATTTTGAGACATAAACGACGACTCGAATCAACACACAGTAGAGCTGCCGGCCAGCCTTCTCAATGCCATTGAGGAGGCCATTATGCTAGAGATAGGGTAGAGAGGAGAGATGGCGGAAGAGAAACACCAGTAGCGATGCAACGGCAGTGATCCTCTTGTCCTGCAAGTTTCGATGGCAAAAAGTGATGATGCCCTCGAAAGATAGGTACATCAAAGTAACGCTACTAGTACAAAGCAACTGCCCACTGGAGGTCGGAGCTTGCGCACACCGTTGGGCCAATCGCGAGCCGTCTGATTATGACATGTACCTACCGAGGTACTTAACCGAGGTTCCGATTCCTCTAGGCTTCAAGTTCTACCTTAGGTACTGTTCTCCTCCACTTCATTAGTCTGCCTGGGGCGTCCGTGCGTACCTAATTCACGTGCTTCTCTCTGCTCAACTCATTCCCTCACAGCACATGTCCAGCGATAAGTCGGTGTACTCAACTTATTAATACATTTTAATGCTATATTCTTCTAGTCTACTAATCAGAAAGACGCTCGCACCCATCGCCAACATGGGCCGAGGCGTAAGCACTGGCAGCCTCTGATTTACCGAGTCCAAACGTCAAACAAGCCTACCACTAACAGGTAGCCTATGAAGCCAACACTTGCCGCAGCATAGCAAGGAAGTTCTCTTTCAGCCCATGGATCTCACTCACATTCGGTTTCACAGGCTCGCCCGCACTACGCCTGAGACGATCCTGTCTTTTAGCTCGCCTTCGTCTCTCTGCCTCGATAGGGTCTAGTTCTTCCTCTGCCTCAGCCTCCGCCTCTTCTTCAGATTCGTCGCCATAGTTCAGCTCGAGGAGATCAGCATCGTTCAGCCCGAAATCGCTGGCGTGAAGGCTGTTCATCCCCGGCAAAGTAGAGTCGCCGGCGGATCCCTCCGCTGCCATCTTCTGCTGCGTCTTGTCCTGGTGCCACTTCTTTCGAGCCTCTTGCCAAGCAATGAGCTGGTTGATCTCTTCAATAGCCTTCCCTTTCTCTAGCTGGCCGCTCGAAACTGCCCCCTCGAACAGAGCATTCATATCCACTGCGCCACCAGCTGGGCCTTTCTTGAGGAATTCGAGAATGCCTTCTACCCACATCATAAGCTGGGTAAAGAGGCCATTGTCATGCGTATGGACCTCGTGAATAAATTTGTAAAAGTTATGCTGGTGGCGTTGACACAGGTCAATAAATGCCTGAACCGTCTGGTTGGGATCCGCAGAGGCATCTTCCTCACGACACTTCTCCACGACCTGTCGCAACCGATTAGCCCTGACACTATTATGTGACCCGCCCTAGCTCTTACCTGAATCATGTCGTCGATGAAGACTGCAAAGTCAGTGATGCTGCTGTAGATGTTGGCTGACTTGTACACCCTCACAAGGGGCTCATAGAAGATAGTGAAAAGATCTCGGAATAGTTGAAGTGTTACGGGCTCTTCAATGAGATGGAGCATCATCTCCTTGTCGCGCTGTCTCATCTGTAGCTTCATCAGTTGCTTGAGATGCGAGAACAGCTGGGCTCCTTGTTTCAATTCTTCGTCCACATTCTCCACGGCATTGTTGAAAGCAACGTATGCATTGTAGAGCCGCCCGATTTGCTCTGGCACGAGCTGTGGAGATATGAGATCTGATCGTAAGATAGTGACGATAATATCAATGTCCTCTGCTTCAGACTCCTCGCGGATAACAAACTTGATATGGGCTTCAGCCTCGTGATACCTTCTTATCTTTTCCACGAATACATCGTCCCCAATTTTGGCGGCCAGCGCATCAATGGCCTTCTGAAAAACTTTGATGTCGCCAGTCAAAGTCATGGTGAAAATGCGTTGCATGAGTGATCGAGACCCGAACGGTTGCGCTAGAAATAAATCAAGCACACCGGACATTACCGCAGCTGGGTTAGCTATCCTGATGACATTCTTCAACAGCGTATAAGGAATCAACGAGTGGATTCGTTTCAGTTGTGCAAAAATTTCAGGTGAGTTGTCCTCAGCCAGGAACAAATGATACACTGTTGCGGCAACCTCGATACGAAGCCACTCGGCAAATTTCTGATACTGCAGACTCAAATCCTCAATCTTGGGTTTGTCTCTGATTTCCTGGAGAAGCTTTGTCAACCCATTCGACTCGACAATATCTTGGCGGAATTTCTCCATGTAAATATCGAGCTCTGCTGCTCTCTTCCTGGCGATCTCGTAAAATTCTTTTTGCTCCTCAATACGCTTAGCATCCACAGCCTTGCGACGATGAATATCGTCAACATCATCATCTGTGGGTGTGATAGGATCTCGTGTCAAAAAGTCTTGAAGTGCTTTTGTTTGGGCAATTTGTTGATTGTGCAATAAGTATCGTAGGAATGATCTCAAGGATATTCTCTGGTTTTCGCGCCGCAAGATAGTTTGCTGATGAAACATGAGCAATGAGCTTCAGAATAATTAGAAAGCCGTCAAACACTTACCTCATTATGAGGACTGTGAGGAGCGGGAGATGGCCGTCGGTCATCTAGTGACACTCTGGGAGATGCTTGATCAGACACATTGGATCTAGTTCGACGATGATCGCGAAGTGACAATTTCTTGACTGATTCGCTCAAGTTATTTCCGGTTGGGGGCTGGATCGATACAGAAGAGATTGACGAGACGTCAGAATCGTCACCGCCTTCGGTCGTTCTCGAAAAGAGCCCCGAGGCCGTCGAACTGGATTTGTTCTTTTTGGGTAATGGAGGGAGTACCTTTCCCGGTAGTTCAGTGCGCAGCTGCTTGTGTAGGCGAGCGAAATCGCCATACCGTCGTCCGACGAAATGTTCGAGCTCGCCCTTCCTCTTGACTCGTAAGAGAAACTCCTACCCCTAGGTTTAGCCACTGTCATATTACAGCATTTGGTGCCAACGTACCGCATGTTTGTGTTGCCTGATATTTCTTCTTTCTGAGGTGATGCGCACTCCAGCCACGTTGACGTCCCAACCATTCACGTAGTTACCTTCTGGCATGGTATTGAGCACACCAGTATCAATAGCATCGCGATCGACAACCTCCATCTCAGCGAATCTTATCCTCTCTTCAAAACCTGAAGCCGTCGGTACACCCGAGACCATCATCAACTCCACTAGCTTCCGGCATTTTATTGCGAGCTTCCGGCGTTTCGTTTCTTCAAGCCGATCCTCTGACGAAGAGATCTCTTTACTGGCAAATGACTCGAGAAACTAAGTAGGTCGAGCCCAGCAATTAGCCATGGACTTGGAACAAAGCTTGTTCAGACATTACATACCACCTGCAGTCTATCCTGCCAAAATTCTTTCTCCTTCGCCTTGTCGAGGAAGGGAAACTCGCGGACATGATGAACGAATATGTATCGGAGAATGGGTAGTTCGGAGTCGAGGGGAGAGACCTCGCCTAGATCAGATTTGAAGGGCGCGCCGATTCTTCGTAGGGCTGTTGGGGAATTTAACTCTGAAATCTCCCAGTTCACTTGCTCAGCAATGAGTTCTCGTTTGAGATCTGGAATGGGATGTTAGTCTCATCCGTCTGCATTATAATCTTGGCGACAAGCAAACATACAGTGCTCTTGTTTTCCGGTCAGTGTCCCGTCGGTAGGTTTGGGTGACATAGCGGCCTCTGGGTCCTTGGCGGGGTTAGCTTACGTATCTGTAGGAGGGTACAAAGAAGTAGGAAGATGAGGAATCAGTGTCGAAATTTATATAGGGGTGTCAAGCTAGATATTCTCTGCCTACCATTTGCCCATTCAGATCTATAGAATTCTCGATACTCGCTAGGAAATTGCCATATGGTAGAATGCGAATGGATAGCAGAATCTAGGCGGCTACGATTGTTCCCAGTGACGTCGTCAATGCGGCGGAGTGATCACCCCTACCTTATTCGGCTTAGACCTGGCGCTGGAATTCTCATGAAACCGGCATTGAGCACGTACACTGGAACAAGGAATCAAGGAAACAATACCCACGTAAATACCTGTAAACACCACGGATAGGGCTGGCACCTAAGCACAGATCAGTGAGTGATCTCCGCATGCAGGACCCTTGAATCTATGGAGCTTGCAATCACTGTGATTACTTTATTGAGCAACAAGTTCTCATAGTAGTAAGTATATATGCCTATACTAAGCGGACCTGGGGTTCACCTCCTGGCCAGTAGCCTAACGGGTGGGCACTGCTCAATGGCTGATAGCCTGCCGAGGGTTGCGTGAGTATATGCATGAGTATTGCTGACTGTGGAAAAACTTATTTGTGCATTGTTCATCCAAATTTCTGTCGTGATGAAGCTAACCCAAAAAATAATAATGATCCAGGAGCTGTCTGGTATATGTCAAGTATTCGGGTTATGGATCAAGATTAATCCTGTCTTCAAGCTCGACGGGAAGCATCTATAAACCATACATGAGCAATGATCTAGGCTGCAATGCCTTGTAGGCTCATGTTATATTTGTCACTGACTAGAATCGTGGGTTGAAAGCAATGGGTATCTGATCATTATGCAACTTTATGTCTATTCTACACTTTAGGAGGTATCTCTCCCGATAGGTGAAAGAGCACACTGTAAGAAAGTCTACTCAAGCCTCACCCTGTCATAGTTCATCAAAGATTCGGAGTGCTTCATTATCGACGCCACCAGACTCCTGGACTCTCTGTCGACTAAGCTCCTCTCGGACTTCGTCAGTCATGACAGTAGCGTTCTTGCTCTTGGTACTAACCAAGTCCAGCAACGATGGCCTTGGGTCAAGGTTCCCAGAGGACAATTCCGATAGCTTATTGATGTTCATCTCTGAAGGACCGTACTGGCCCCAGACAGCCAGAGACATGACGACGAATACGATGATTAAGGTGATGATCCACAGAAATCTGAGTCGTCTCCTTGTCCTTTCCTGCCAGTCTTTATCTGCTCTCTCCCAGCTTTCGATGCGACCACGGACGACCTCCACTCGGTTGCTGAGTGCTTTCACTTTGTCTCGCCCGGAGTGTATACGTGCTTCGAGGTTTCGAATTCGCCTCTTCTGGTCATCAGATTGCTCGTAGGGATCGAGCTGTGATTCTATTTCGGCTGCCAATGTTTGCGATTCATTTTTGAAATTTACATCAATCTGCTGTGACGCACTCGCTAGCTCCTTGATAGTGATAATTATGTTCTGAAGTGTGCTAATTTGCTCTTGTACCGAGGCGTATGTTTCGTCAAGGCGTGAGACTGTCGACTTGGAAAACGCATTTAAATCATCAATGGAATTTCGTAGACCCCTGGGCATTGGCAGTTAGTATAGCAATCTGACGGATCTGCCAGGTCTGAATAGAGGAAAACATACGCCACCACCGCCTTCGCTTTTGACTTTTGGTCCCATGTCTCTTCTCTTGCGCTGGGGTGCTGTTGTGTGCTGGCTGCAACAGTAGTCGGGTCGCCAATTTCGGCTACACCAGCAAGGCCGGGCTTCAGACCACTATCGGCGGCTTCGGACCGTGTGAAATCAAGAGATGCACGCATGGGCGAGCTTGCTGGTAACAGCGGCCGATCTCCACGGTCGCGATCCTTGCGGTGTAAATGGTGATGATGATGAGAATGCCTGAAAGGAGGCGATTGCTCTGTAATGGAACGTCGCAAGCGGTGGAGAGGACGGGCTGGTGAGACCATAGGTGGTTGACCAGCCGAGGTCTCATGGTGACTAGGCATAGCGTCTCACACAGACCAGCAACCCGGGTAAGACCATTGAACAGGCTGTATTGTTGCACATGGATTGCCCATGCAAGCCACGGCATTGAAACCTACGAATAATCTGTAACAGTTGTTACAAGATAAGTAACAATCAGATGAGCTAGGGGCGCTGGGCTGAACTTTGCCGAAAGCTTGGTCTTGCCCATGCCCCACGCACGGTCCGAAGCACATGAATGTGGGGGCCATGAATAGCTCTGCACTGATGCGACAATCTTACGAGTAGTTAGTCCAGTAAACCGACGAATTGTCAATTCTTGCGGATGGGCATCACATATTTACTTGTTTCATTGATTTCTTAGAGGATATACATGATGAATGACCCTCCTATTGGGATGGTTCATTACTGATATCAAGCCTTGATGAGCAGGCTCAACATCATATGCGGCTATACATTAGGTGGTGAGAGAAACTCGCTAGGGAAGGTTGTAAATGTCCACCTTGTAGCATGCTTAGTTTCGAGTCCAACACATCTGTGTCTGGCATGTGCAATAGTCTGTACGATAGGAACGCCACGGAAGCCTGAGTCTTGTGGTTTCTGTACTACACGCCTTCTCTCCCCGCATGAGGCTGCCAAAAGCTTTGAGCTGCGCGTGCTTCCCCATTTGCTCCTCCTTGACATGAAAGTATCTTTCATGACAGGTCTTTTCCTGCTCATCTAAGGGTTAAGAAGACCCTCTCAATACTCCAAGAAGCACCTTTTCTCTGCAGCAAATAGCGCTCGGCATAGCCGGGGCTTGGTGGATACAAGAGGACATATCGTATTTTGCAGCGCTCAGTGCTGTTTCTGTGTTGTAAACCTGGGCTTTGGGAGAGCGAAGGGGCAAGTAACTGCCAGTAAATCGGTCGGTAGTGATAATCATACAGCGCCTAGGAATTCAGGAGCTTGTTGCGTTTTTCTTTTCTTTTCAACCGCTCTACGCGCTTCTTGTGCATTTTCTCGGCAATCTTCGCGTATCGCTCCTTCTCCTCCTTTGCCGCTCGCTTGTCTTTGATGCGTTGCACTCGTTGCTGCACGGTAGAGTTAGTTTTGAAAGAAGCCCCTTTCTGTGTAAAAATATGATATCGAACCTGTCTCTCGGCCTCTTTTTCCTCCTTCATTTCCTTCTCCTTGGCTTTCATTGCAGCCATTGCCGTTCGTTGCTTCGTACGCGTCTCGTATGATGTCAAGCCAGAGCTAGGTCTAAATGCCTTTCGAGGCGCATGCCATTGTTTGCCTGGATCTGGGGTGAGCACTTGACAGAAGCGAAGTTACAGGGTTATACTCATATCCATACCATTCTTTCGCATTCCCTGTGGTTGAGCTTTGGGCTCTGTGGAAGCGTTTTCTGTTGACATGGTTCCGGTTCTTGTTCATTCGGTGGGATTATATCGTTTCCGGTCCGGAAATTATGTAATAAAATTTCGAGAGCGCCGGCAATGAACACTTGAACAGCGGTTGACGACAAAGGTTGCCGACGTGAAATGGAGAGAAAAAGTCCCTACCACATCCTGCTTGAAATGTTTTGATAAGATAAGGTGGAATTCGTGTGGGGGTGACTCCAAAATGGCGACCTTGGTGGGGCACGTTACAAGGGTTATAGCAGGCAATATTCCGTAGACGAGTGGTAAAATTGACAATTCTAGGGTATGGGATGTATTCACTAATATTGTGTAGGCACATCCAAGATTCCTTTCCTCCTATCTACAATTATTATGTTTGTATTTGCCTACTTGGATAATTGTAACTGGAGTTCGAGTAAGGTACAGTCACAAAAGATACCAATCACTCGCGGTAACCACTACCGAAGGACCCATTGTGCTATTTGCTTTCCAAGCTATACTGGAGGTATAAACGGTTTGGTCTAGACTGGATCGCCGATATCTTCACGTTGCACTTTCAGCTTGCCATATTAGAGAGGACGGGCCTAGGCTCTCAGACAACAGCTATGAATCATTCTAGGTTAGCCCGTGTCAGATTTAAGAGACGGCCAGATGATCTTACACTTTCCTAGAGAAGATTGAGGCCTGACAACTCGCCATGGAAGACAACTTGAAGAATTTGCCTGCCTACTCCTTACCTTTGGAAAGTCGTTCATCGTTACAGAGTCCAGCCGTAGTGACCTGCCGGCCAGAATATTACTACATAACAAAGAACTCATATAAGGATGACGATAATACTCATTGTAATTTGGGGCTAGTGATTTAATTAAAGTGCGGCTGGAGGTGAAGGATCGGTTCAAATTTTGATTTTTGTATGTCTTGACTCGTCTTAATGGGGTGGAATGTTTCAAAAGTTTTTTGATGCAGAGGCTGTTGAGAAGGTCTCATCTATGTTATTTCTCGAGGGTATCCAGCCTATCAGCCCTATCTTAGCAATTGTTTCGTTGTCCACTTCTGTTGATCCCAATATGCACCTAATAAGGCACTGATTCACCTAATCCCATCCCATCTTAGCAACCAACCATCACATGTGTTGCCCTAATAAATGACGGATGAATTGAGTATATTTTTAGTAGTCGTCTGCCGTTCTCCTTTACTGATGCCATTGGAGTTTAATTATCTTCACCATGATGTACCTGGTCAAAGAGTCAGATCGTGAAGCTTCATATCGGTCATCATCTCCGACAGGATTCCGTACTGACTTCCAGAAAAGAAATATGTCGACGTGTCTTGATTGATATTAAAGCGCGAAGAGGGTGGGCAATGAGGAGAATTAGGCAGTCATATCCCGAGAATTATGACATGTAGGGCCAGACTGTCTACTCACCCAAAGTCATAAAATGGGTTGATAAGGGGATGAGCTTATTGTCCCTTATGATATACGAAGGTTCGAGGGGGGTAAAAGGGAGCTCCACCAGGTACTGCGCATAGACGGGAACGCTCGACAGGCCACGATGAAGTAGCTTTTTTGCACAATTTGCAGCCGCAATGCATAATCACCACCAAAACTACCCTTACCAACACCCCAGTAGAATCGCCAACTACGCCCGTCAAGACCCTGGCAAAGCCCAAATACTTGCGGGGCTCCTTTTTACACCCATCTAACCTACGTATGTAGTATTCCCTCCGCATTCATAGAAAATGAATCGGTAATAACCGGGGCCATGTCCAAGTTGAGGAATAAGATAGGCAAATAGGATCTAACCCCAGGGAAATACGAGTCTCGTCCAGGGATTCGCGGCGATATGGCCTTGCCGAATCTCACCTTGGCGACCTTGGATCTGTTCCACCCCCATCCTCCGTTTCATACCCACATCTGTTCATTTAGGTATTGTACTCCGTATGTACTCCTAATACGTACATGAACCCTTTGCGAAATTAGTCTGTGCAGATAGTCAATTGGCCTCTCATTCGTCATGTACAGGTGTCTCTCTTGAACTCACTGTTGAGATGAGATGTCTTTTTATCTTCATGGCGGCTTTATGCATACTTGTCCTGTTTTGTTGTTTGACCATGGCTGGTCAGATTAGCACCCAGATCCAAACAAATGCTTGGCCGTTCTTGGCTGTTCGTAAAGAACAGCCCTAACCTCAGACGGATCAATGACTCGGTTTTCTCGTATTTGATGTGTGGCGATGCGAGGCCAGGCTTTACGGAGTTGTGGAAAGGGATAGGAGAGTGCAGAGAGCATTACCTACCTAATTATGCCAGCTCGAGGCATTACTTTATTATGTTTCGACAAAGCAGGCAGGCGGCAGGCTTCATGGTGAAGCTGGGCAAAGATAGCGCACTGCAGATCAGTTGTTTTGTTTGCATACATTAGGTAGTGAAAATGCATGTAGGGATTGACCGAGTGCAGCTGACACCACTAAAGCTGGAAAGGAGATGAGATACAGTTGTAGTTCCGTCGATACGCATCAGCAGTGGCTGAGGGTGTTGCGATTGGCCATGCTGCCGGCCCAGGGGATCCACTTCGTGCTGCTAGCCCGCCCTGATAGGCAACCCACCTGCAATATCCGTACAGTGATCCCAATCCGTCAAACCCCCCAAAACACTGTATGCTCGACTCGCTGCCAATCTCCTCTCTGTCTGTCTTCCTCCTCCATCAATTAACCCTTTTTCCTTACCAACAGAAGAGCGTCGTCGACTCGTCGCTAACCACCATCCACTGGCCCGATTCCAGCAGCAGACGCCAAGTGGTTTGCTCTGGTCTCGGCCGTCCGCTCCTTTTCTTTTTTGCCATCATTATTTTTCCGTCCTGTGTGCGTGCCTGTTTCTGTTGCAATTTGCTCCCAAAGAAAGGAACGAGAGACGCCACGACTACGAATAATAATATTGAATGTATGTCCCTATGTTTCTATCATCAAACAACAACAACAACGACAACAACAACGGCACCAACAACGAGACGGATCTTGACGCAGCAGCCTTCCCCACTAACAGTACCTCCCTGACAGATCCTAGCATTCTAGCACCGATATCAACTGTTCAACACCGACGCTCCTAGAGCAGACCAAGACCTGACGCTTTCGCCCCGCGTACCGCATCATTCATATCCTATGATATCCAACCGCGCCTAGTCGCTCTTGGTTCTGTGCCGGGGAGCGGCTTGGTGGACCCATGGCAACCGCTTATACTACCCAACGCCCGGTAGACAAGGTAGCAGTCATGAATCTGACCGAATTCACCATGTCTCAAGACGTGGCGCCCACAATGGTGTCGGAGGCAACTCTGTTTTCCTCCAGCTCTATCGACCGACAGCCTTCTTCGCCTCTCTTGAACCTCCCACCACCTCCCAATCCTCCGTTCACATTTCCCGCCCGACCTTCGTCTTCCGCCCCCTCGTCTCTTTCCAGGGCCAGCGGACGGCGGCCGCATTCTGCCATTGAGATATCCGACAGGAAGTCCACTCTGGAGGTAGACTCCCAAGACCAACGCAGACGCTCGCCAGCACTGCCAGAATTCTCGTTCAACCCCGGATCTACTGGTACCACGAGTACCCACCACCGCCCGAAACCACTCACACTACCCGATTTCTCGTTCAACCCCGGAGCAGCGGCATTGAATGCCGCGGACCATTTGAGCCCTGCGCTTTCTGCAGCATCGCCTCGTTCCACACCAACCCATATGGGTCACCGACGTGGAGGTAGTGAGTTTGTAGGGGGGAAATTAAAATCTGGAGAATCAATTACCGTAATGAGTACCAGCCCGACGAAGAGCGAAAGTGGCTTTGCGTCGCCATCATTGGCGCCGGTCAGTGGGCCACTCGGTCATAGGCGAGGTCATTCCCACAGGCGTTCTGGTGCAATTTCGAACCACGATCTCTCCACGATCCTCCAAGCGAGCCCAAATCCCTCGTCTAGGGGAAGTAGTGCTCCTTCTAGCCCGGCAGACTTCAGTGAGCAGAATCGAGGATTCCCCAATCTAATTCCACGACCTGTGGATTTACCTTCACCAGACAGCGCTGCTACGCCAGAGACAATGGAAAAGCAGGAGAGCCCGGATCAAACTAGCCAGTCTACACCAGAACCAAGCCCGAAGCCACCTACACGCGCACGTGTTGGATTTTCGGACAAACTCGAGTTTATTCCCCGTCCCCTCTCACTAGTTTCGACAGACACCACCAGCACTGTTCGGCCGGGTCATTCTCTCTCAGGAAGTATCTCTTCCATCGCATCTATCACGAATTCTGTTTCCAATGAGCGAGACCAATCATCCTTATTGGGATCACCCAGCTCTGGTTCCAAATCCGGCTCTCGACCAAGCACGGCAGGTGCAGTTTTAGAGCGAACCTCCAGTTTTCGTGAGAACCCTCAGGAAACGCCATCACCACGGAGACGGAATTCGATTCCAGTGCTGAGCGACTTGGTTCAGACTGACACGCCTAGCCCTCCTCTTGCAACCCCTACAAAGACGCCGAGAAAGTGGTCTTTTTTTGGACTTGAATCCTTTGCAACCTCTGCGTCTCCCACGAAATCAAGACCTGTTAGCTCGAGTTCATCAGACACAGCTACGAAGAGTGCAACGGATTTTGCATTATCTTTTGATGATGACGCTGCATCAGACGACAGCGAGGACTCTTCTCATACAGAGGAGAAGAAGCGACCGGGAAAGATAAAGAAGAAGAAGAGGGTAAAATCCTGGGCAGGATCTATTCTAAAGGGAAAGTCGAAGTCTCGAGCTCAGAAAATGCAAGCGCGCCGACGGTCATTAACTCCGCCAGTTCCTCGACTAGCCAAGGACGAAGACGAGGATTATGATATGCCGGAGAGCAGTACCCAATCTGACCATTTCCAGGCAGATGTCGGATCAAATCAAGCAGCATCAGACTCTGAAATTACGACACCTCGGCAGAGTAGGCGCGAAGAAGAGGCAACTTTCCCAATGATCGATCTCGATGCTGCACTTGGACCATTCAATACCCCTTCGCGAGACCCACAATGGGATGAAGCCCAACGAGCTGGGGGTCCTCAGAAGCGACAACTTCACAGTGCAGCTGGTCTTAGAGGCTTTAGCGGACCCGGGATGCATTATCATCGTAGAGCGGAGAGTGCACCCGAAATGCCACCGTTCGAAGGAGGCCGCTTCAGTATCCACCGATTTGGAAGCTCCTCCACGATGGCAGATGTTTTCGAGGAAGACGAAGAAGAAGAAGAGAAAGCGACCGGCAAGTCTAGGACCGATGACTCAGCCAGCGAGGTATGGGATACAACCCAAAGCGATGAGCGGGATGCCCAAGAGTCGGATAATTCGAATTCGACACCGACGCAAGAGATTGACAACAACCTCGTTCATCCCAAGTCTCACACACCCTCGGTCTCTTCGACCAAGCAAGACGAGAGCTGCAGGTCCAGCTTAGAACTTCATCCTCCAGAGAGGGTAAGAAGAGAGAAATCATCTGGCAGCCTTCATGATGAGACGATCGTCGAAGGGGAAACCTGCTCGTATCCATCAAGACGAGTAGCCTCGGAACCCTCGGAATCATTCGTTCCACTTCCTCGCAGGGAATTCAATCAAAAGGAATCTGGGCCGCCCGATGCCTCCTCCATCATCCTCCCTGCACAACCTACAATGCCCATCAGCCCGTACCCTATCAGCCACTCATCATCATTCCCATCACCCCGTTCGGCGATATCGTACGATGCGCATCGCATATCCACGGCGCCGTCCTCAATTACTGATGAGAATCATTTTCATTCTTTACTGATGGGTGAACCTGGACCTGAAGTGGTCCGCCTCTCGGTAGAGGTACCCTCGTTGACCAGCACAAACTCGACCATGACGAGAGAAAGCGGGATTTACCCTGCAGTGCGTCCCCGAAACATGCCGTTCCACGATCAGAGACCAGCCTCCTTCACGTCGACGGCCTTTGGGCGTCGCAGGTCTAGCTTAGCAAGTCTTAGTCGCCTGATCAGTAGCGCCCACGGCGAACGAAGTAAGCTGAGTGTCGAAGTGCCTTTTGAAAACGAGGCAGAGAAGAAAATGAAAGCTAGCAAATCCAAAAGGTTGACCCGAATGATGCAATTCTGGAAGCCCAAGACACCAGCGGAGCCGGACGCGAGTTTACGGAGATGAGGACTGTCACGAGACTTATCCTGTAAAGTAGCCGGTGGCACTGTAACTCCTGAGGTCAACCTTACCTAAACGATTTATGCAACACATGAGGCCATCCACTGTGCTTGGTCACAGAGAAAAAACCTTGGCTAACCCAGGATGCTGAGATAATGTGCAATCTCAATCTATTCATGATAGCTGTATTTCTGTCACACGGCACATGGATTTGGTGATAGCAACGACACCAAACACGTCGTCCAATTTATGAAGAAGATAGGACGTATTAGCAACGTAGTCGTCACATTGACTACATATGCTTGCTTCCGACTCGGAAGAAGACTCGGAAGAAGACGAAAGACGAAAAGAAACTAAAAAAATTACAATGAACATATCACCGGCGGAATGACGATTTTACCGCCACTCGATAGACATGACCAAACTGATTTATCTGCAATTAGCATGGAACTGGGGTGGCATAGGTTGAGGTTTGGGGGTAAGAATGGCTAGCCGGGGCTTTTGAACTGCTCACTAGATAGCCGTGTACAGATATAATGCAAAAAAGGCTCTCTGTACATAGTAGTATATCGTTCTACAATTGCTCATGCGGTGATGCTCCTGGTGATCTCTATAATATGCAAGAGGCTGTAAGTCAAGAGTTGTCTTGAAATCAGCAACCTTGGTTAGCTCGTTGTGGCCTAATCTCTGTTTGTACGTACTAGTTACGCAAATAGCAAATTGGCTAGCTCGGGCGGCTTACCAGGTTGTAAAGTAGCATTGTTTTGTAACCCGCCTAAGCACTTTCGTCACACTCCTGGCTTGCATTCCTTCAACTACAAATCTAGTTGTTTCACCCAACAGAGGTCTCAACTTGTGCAGTGTTCCTGGTAAAAACGACAGAAAACAAAAGCATCGGAACATCATGTCCGGCACGTCCTCGTCCCGCAGCGCGACCAAGCGCTTAATCCGCGAACTGGCGACATGGGAGAAAGAGGCACCAACAGAGACGGGAATTGAACGACTCGGCCCCGTAAACGAGGACGAGCTCCTGCGGTGGGAGGCTGTGATCAATGGACGGGGAGTCGGGGCTGGTTACGATGGTTCGTTTTTCCTCATACACACACTCTCTTTTTCTCTCTCTCTGTCTATACCTATACCCTCCCTTCCCTCGCAGCTTCAGCTATCAATCGATGACTATTACCGATGTAACAAGAGACTGAAAACCCAAGAAACAGAAGGCCGCTGGCTCCTGACCATCGAAATCCCACCATCGTACCCGCTCGCGCCGCCGAAGATCGCCTTCAAGACCCCCATCGTGCACCCGAACATAGCGCTGCGCGACGGCGAGATCTGCCTCGACCTGCTGAAGAGCGCGTGGACGCCGACGTACAGCGTGCTCGAGTGCGTGCGCGCCGTGCGGATGCTGCTCAGCTGTCCCGAGACGGACTCCCCGCTCAACGTCGATGTCGCCGCTCTGATTCGGTCGGGGGATGCGCTGGCTGCGCGGCGCCTCGTGGAGTTTTGGATTGGTGATAACAGGGGACGGTTTGAAGGCAGGTAGTCTGCGATATCGATCGCCCTGGTCGATATGCTTTGGGTGTCTACAACGGACGAGGGAGAGAAGGTTGATTCGGATGGGATTTGGGAGAGGAAATATGGCGTAACAAGATTGTACAACAACCGCAAGCTCAGGCTCTAGCGGGCGACTTACGAGATCACGAAACCTCTCTTTTCTATCTTCTTATTTTTTATGCGAGTACAGCAAAGAAAAGCACTGCGGTCATGGGATAGTCAGGATTCTTAACCAATTTAGGATATTTATTGATATAATATTGTGTTGCGGCAGTGGCAAACAGTGTTTAAGCCGGAACCTCTCTGATGAGGTCCTATATCACTAACCCCGTCTACTATGCTTTCCAATGCGCCCCGTGAGTCTTTGATAAACGCCGGCCTCTTTTGGTGCTCAAAACCCGGCGGGAACTCCCGAACGTTTTCACCACGGAATCCCGCCAGTGAGCATTGCATGATATTATTACAGGAAGCTGTTGTTGCCTTTTCTCGTTCGCCGATCCGTTGTGACCCAAAGCATGTATTTAAGTCAGCCCGTAGTCGTATAGAGGGTTCATCACCCCTAAGTCGAAAGAGGGTTAACACGAATTATCTCATTCGTAATAGCATTGTCTATTCGTTATAATGATAGACCTTAAGAAGAGTCAACAAGTGTCTCTACAGGGTGTAATGAGGAGAAGCTTCACTCGTGGTATAGGCTTACCTTATAATTTGGCAGACCTGTTGCCGGCCAACCCAGTCTGCTTGCCATCTTTGCGAAGCCCTCAGTCTCAATGAGATGATAGAAAGGGAAAGGGGGGAACATAGCACCATCCCGATGAACATCTGCTTTGACGAGCAAGGCTGTTCCCCCGACACCGTCGAGAGTTACCTCTAGGTCTTTCTCCTCGCCTGCCACGCCCATGTATGCCATGAGAGATCTATAGGTGGCCATCTCGGAATACCCTTCGAGAAGGATGTCGTCGGGGCCCATCTTCGATGCAATTTCTTGGGCCGTGGGGCTGTCCTGCCAGCTGTTGAAGTCGTATGGTCGCTCAGCGGGCTGGCCAGTCTCCGAGTCAATATATCTTTGGTAACAGTTTGGCACGATCAAGGCCTTGTCGTGGGCGGCGAGATCCTGGATGAGGGTTGGGGGTGTCTCGATTATGTCGGCATCGAGCCAGAGAACCCAGGATGTATCGGCTCCAAGGGTGGTGAAGAGCAACGAGTTGCGGGCCCTCGACATGGCGGCGCGGCGTGATTTCTGGTTCTCCATCTTGTGACGCTCACCCTCGTCTTGTGAAACGGGGGCCTCAAAGTCTTGACGCTCGATGGTCACGCTTCGGAAACGGTTTTGGACGGGGCCTTTTTGGGTCTTGGTGACCTGGGCTTGTAGCTCGGCCGTTGCAGTATTGGCCTCCTTGTTCTTGGGCAGAATGAAGCCTAGGGAGATGAGCTCGTGGGGGTACTCGAGCTTCAGGAGATTGTCCCAATATTGCTGATAGAAGCGAGCCATGGGGGTTAAAATGAGGACCATCTCTCGATTCTCAATGGGATTGGGGGTGATGGTGACATTGTTAAGATTGAACCGGCGGACGGGGGAACGGTCGGCGATGAGTTTGGGCTTGGAGGTGGGTTTGCGCGTTGGCAGGTTACTTGAGCTGGAGGATGTCGATGAGGAGGAACCGCCGCCGAGGAGGAAGTAGATGATAAAGAGGCATAGGAAGGCTCCAATAGTCAGGGTCACGTAGTTGGTCCTCCGCAGGCGGACAGGCCCCATGGGGCGCGCCATGGCTTGTCGTTCAGATCCGTGATGGCGGCCGTTATAATGGCATTCAGAAATAGACAACCTGACCGGGGGGTGAGACGGAGGGACTCGAGGTCGACTCGATGCAGCAAGGGTGGGGGTGGTTGATGGTTGATGATGATGATGATGATGATGATGATGATGATGATGATGATGATGATAATGGTAGTGGTGATAATAATGATATACTTAGAAAAAGGTAGTAATAGATGTGGCTAATATGAAAGGGCCTAGAATTAGATTGAAAATTACGCAATGCGGTCTTCTAAATGGCCAGATAAGCCTCCTGAAAATCAACTGTCGTAGCTGTCGCCTTGGCTCTACCTAGTATTAGGTAAGCTGCATCAGGTCTCTCTGCAAATCTGTTCCGTTTCCAGTACCTCAACAAGGTGTGTTTCGTAAGGTACATGTAGGTAGGGGCATACAAGTGCGATAATAACAAGCATCCAGCTGAAGTGTGCCAGGGCCTTGGGGCCTCCTTATTTAGAACATTCAACCCAAGTGCTGTCAGCCATGATACCCTGTAAAGTCGGTCATTCACTGTGACCTTACCATTTTTTAGAACCAGACAGTCATTAAACACCCCAGCCATTATTCACTTTTGAATATGAAATGGTAATTGGGGCTATTCCTTTGGAAAGACATTACTTTCATCTCAGGCCTATCTCACTAACCCTTACTGCAGATAGTTGGAACGGTTGCGAAATACCTAGTGAGACATGTGGCATAGGGGTTTATAGGTCAGGTGGACGTAGCAGGCACAGAACTCGAGTCAGTCACGTTATCCAAGTCAGGTAGAGACGGGATGATGGGATGCATTTGGATGGATGGATGGATGGATGGGTTCATTCATTCATTGATAGTGAATTAGAGAGTCAGCCTACGTGCAAAAGTGAATTCGTTCAGAATGGATTCGGAGTGCCAAGATAAATGGTCCTCCAGGGACCTCTAGGGCGTGGGGATATGGCCAATAGGAAGAGAGCACACGTCTCCCCAAGGTGCAAGGGCACGACGATCTTCAAAGGAGAGCCATCAAACACCCCATGTTCCTAATCGGTAAAGGCTCATTCTGGTTGATTGGGGTCCGGCTTCTTTTTGGCACATCACATCCCCTCTCTCTCAGTCTCTCCTTCCCATCTCAAGCGTCTCCGGTCCGATAGATGGCGAGAATCGATCGTTGTCGAAACAACACCAACGATTAACAATCTCCTATTAGCCTTTACCCTCTCCCTCCCTCCCTCCCTCTCTCTCTCTCTCTCATATTACCCGTCTACTCCTCCATCGCTTGCTTCGGCTGCTCCACAACCCCGGCGGATGGCCTCACGCCCTTCTCCGACAAACCGTCAATTGCCACCTAGCTGCTCTAGTCCCTAAATAACCTATGCACGCCTCCTCCGATCCATCGTCTTCCTGCCGCGAGTGGTGAACCTCCCTCGAGTTACCCGCTTGCCTCGACCTGTCTGTCCTTCTGAAACCTGCATTCCAGTTTCATCTCGGATAACAGGACCAACCGCTCCTCCTCCTATTACGCGTCTGTTCTTTGAACTCAACTCACCCAAACATTCAACATGGAGCCCGTACCCGAGACTGAGAGGATGGAGGAGTTCCTTCCAACCCCCCTCCCAACATTGCGTCTTCACCAACCTACAGACTTACTTTCCACCGAACCCTCAGACTTGAAGCCCAAGCCTGCAAACATTCGCCGGTCTACCGAGCCACTGTCCCCGAGTCCCTCCTCTTCATCTACCTTCTTTCCTACCGCCTCGTCTCTCCCATATCGACCGAGAACAGCCTCCCCACTATCCGGCTCCCACACGCGTTCCAAGTCAACTGCTAGTCTTACCCCTCTCTCCATGAGTCGCACTCGATCCATGCCTGGGGTAGATGCTGCTGGTCGTATCTTGATCCCACCACAACTGCGGCCTGCCAGCCCTGTCGGATCTCCTAGAAGACAGCGCACTCCTCGAAAACCCGTCGATGAGGCATTCCCTCCGCCATCTCCCGTTCGGACCTCTGTCTTGGACACAGATCGACATCACACAGAGCGGAGCAGCTCGCCTACTTCCAGTGTCTCATCTACTGGCACATTTCCCAACAAACGGACATCGTCCCCTCTCCGATACAGCGCCTACCCCTCACCAAGTCCCAGTTTCACCTTCTCGGGCTATCCTTCTTCAGCAACCACATCTCCATCTTTGAGACCCGAAAACTCAGCAACAAGCTACAATTTCCCGTCAACGTACTATCCTTCTTCGGTGCCCTCCACACCAAGTTCAGTACGCTCAAGGAGTCCCAGCATTTCGAGCCTTGAGACCATTCCCGATTCCCCAGATGCAGAAGAAGCTGCTTTAGAGGCAGAGAGAATTGCCCAGCTGAAGGCTGACGCCGATGCCGATGCCGCCGATGGTGGGGAAGCCAAGGGCCGCAATAACTTGGATGTGCCTGTCCGAGGTAGAACCTTAGGTGTTGGCTCAAGAGACAAGCGAAAGCGGTGGAGTGTTTGTGGAGCTGAGAGACGTGGCGATCTCGACCTCGAGACGATATGGGAGGATTGAGCACACATTACTCTACAGGGAATCTGATACTGGTTTATTTGAGCCTGTGTCAAAACTAACATGGCTCGGCTTATGAACCGGGCGGCATAAGAATATTAGTGGTCTCACATGATGCATTCCGGCGTTTCGGTTAACCTTTTGCTCTGATACCCTGCTGCGGTTGCGTTTATGGCAAATGAAGCATCAGAAAGAACCCCACCAATTACTCGCCACTAGGTTTTACATACATCAGGTATGGGATTTGACAAGTAGGTAGATTGGGTCAATAAATTTCATGAGATGAATCTTTGATACTTTTACCACCCTTTCTCGTTGTGATTTGCAGTGACTAACTCCTTGCCATTTGTCTGGTGAAGAACATGAATTAAGTCGATAGTTTGCACCACTGTCTCTTCAGCCAAGCGTGTACAATACTGTGACTTACTTATCCAATGCAGGCTGGGAGTAGCTTGGCAATGCTCATATCACTTAAGCTCACCTAATCGAATGGTATCCTGCGTAACGTCTCTCCACCGCCTGTTTTCCTCGCCTCTTGGGCTGCGCCGATGGCGCTGGGAACCTTGATACCACAACAGTCTCCCCAACTATTCAACTGATGGACATGTTTCACACCATCATGCTCGACAACGATAGCCCCACCCTCAATCTCGTCCTCTTCATTAGCAACACCGGCGTCGGCTTCGGTGCTCATGCTCTCGACGGCCGGGACTAGAGACCCGAAGAGAAAATGCTGCATAACAGGTAATTTACGCATAACCTCGGCAACGAACATCCGGCGCATCCCTCCTTCGATTTTTGACCAGCTCTTGGCGGAACTGATGTCGTCGAGCATGGGGCTGTGCCATCTCAAAGCCTTGACCGTCTTAGTGCTGTTCACGAAGTCCACTTGGCCCAGGTACATGAAGTCGCCACCGAACTCCTCGATCGTCAGCTGCTGGTGGATTGAGAGCGGCGTGATGAAGGGGTGGGAAAGAAGCTGGGAGGCGCCAAAGAGGAACGGCAGGAACTGGTAATCGTCTAGGCCCCAGACGCCGTGAGACCCGGCTGGCTCGAGATAGTATGTCGATTGGATTGTCCGCATCAGGGTGAGGTACCGTGTGAAGACGCGCAGAACGAGTGGCTTGAAGTCTGCGCTGGTAAGGATGCCGAGCTGGTACAGACAGAGGAGCCAGATGGCGAAGTTGAGCTCGTGACCGGAACCGTAGTCGATGCGGGTCCGGTTGCCGAAGGACTGGTTGAGATATGTCTCGACTTCGCAGACGGCGGCGGGTGGTGAGATGCCTAACAGGTCTGTGTGCCAGGCTGGGCTCTTCGTTTTGACCTTATCGAGGAAGTCTCGGAAGACCTTGTTCCCGAACCGCGAGCCGTCGGCGTCGTCAGGCGGTGTGGCGCGGACCAGTTCCTCGGCGTCATTGAGGATGCTGAGGATGGCTCTGACTGGTGCGCTGAGGTCGTCTTCTTTGACGGCGGAGATGGGCTGCCCGGCCACGGACTCGGACAGGGTGAAGACGAATGAGATTATTAGGTTGTAGGTGGATGATGAGAGGAACAGTTCGAGGTCCTTGGGGGATAGAATCCGGCGTGTGGGAACCTGGAATGAGAGTGTAGAGGCGTCTGGCGGCGGAGGCAAGGCCGGAGTGTGTGGAAGCGGTAGTGGGTTTCCCGGCCCCGGTCTCTTCCGTCTCGGTTCTAGCTTGGGGATTCTATCCTTCAAGTTCGGGATGGACGGCGCTTGAGGTTGCGCGGCCATGGTTACGAGAAGTTGTTGGGCAGGATCCGTGTGATGATAAGAAACGCGGTGAGCGCTTATAGTGGCCGGATACGAGAGGGCTTACTGGTAATCCACTGTTGATGTTTCGGATGCGCACATGCAAATGACACAAAGTAGGTAGGTATGCAAGATCAGTCTTTTACATGTTAAGTAGTGGATCTGATATTGATACATGCACTCCGGTGGCGCATGTAAGGGGGGAATGGGACTGACAATGCGGGGCAATGTCTGTCGGCAGTCCACAATGAAAGCTCCGATTGCTTTATCAAAGGAAAGAAAAAAAAAACTGGACAGCTTCTTTGCATTGATCAATTTCCCCAGAATCTTCACCTGAACTACGAAAAGCCAAGATGACAGTCCATACAGAGCCAAAGGCCCTGTTGTCTCACCTGCAGAAGGCCGACGGTTCCGCCACCTACTCCTATGCTGGCTACACTGTCATTGGAGCTGTCAACGGCCCCATCGAAGCCCAGAAGAGAGATGAGCTCCCAGAAGAGGCCATCGTCGATGTCGTAGTTCGCCCCGCCTCAGGTGTTGGAGGTATACTTTGTTTGGAACGTACATCTCCTCGTCGACACTAGTCCTCTGACACCCTTCTTGCAGGAACTCGAGAGCGCCATTTGGAATCCCTTATCCAGTCAACCCTCCGCCAGATCATCCTCATCAACAATTTCCCCAGAGCTCTGATCCAAATAGTTCTTCAAATATCCGTCGCGCCGGAGAACGAATATATCAATGCAAAACTTGCTCAAGCCAGTGTGGTTCGTCTTTCTCCCCTTTGAAACTAGTCTGCCGGGAATGCTGATTAAGCATGTTATTGGTCTAGAATCTTCCTATCCTTCCCACTCTCCTACAAACCGCGATCCTCTCCTTACTTTCGGCTGCCCTTCCGCTCACAGCTACCTTCACTTCCGTACCCTTGGCTATTGTCTCAACAGGAGCAGGCTCAGAGATTGTCTCCTACCCAACGGCCCGGCAGATCGAAAAGTCGCAGTCCTTCCATGTATTTGCCTTCACATCAGCAAATGAGTTAATACTTGCCGAGAGCGAAGGAGGATTCACCATGAAGGAATGGGAAGATCTCTATACCGTAGCTCAAGCCCAGTGCTGTACCGAATCCACATCTGCCGATGCCGATACCACGATGGACGACGGCGAGAGTACGGCCGCCGATCTGAAGCGCTTTACCCGAGCTACAGTAGAAGAGACGGCCATCGCGGATCTATACTGGAAGTAGACAATTTGTCCATCCTCATCGGAATGTGCCTCGAGGATATGGTGGCCTATATTAATGGCTATTAAAGGCATCTCTGTAGGACTTCGATTTAGCATGGAACCCCCACGAATTAACGATCTAAGGATCAGATCAGACGTCAGCATTTTATTGATCGCTGCCGGAAAATGCATTGAGTAAAGAGCTGCAGCGCTCAGGGGTCTACTCAAGTCAGACCTTTCTCCAAACGCTGAATCTGGTCGCCTGAACTTTTGTCGCCACAAGTGCTACATGATATTGCGGTATATGTTGCTGGTCATTGCGTCTCATCTGGTGTTCACAATGCATGAGCTGACACTACCAATCAGTCAAGGCGATCGAGATCGTCCAATGGTTGTCAGCAGGTAGTCTCTACAAAGACTTTTATAGGCTGGATGCGTCTATATGGCGGTATTTGCCCGCAAGACTTGAGTGATGATTTTGAGGATCATGTAGCAATCGAGTTTAAGCGGATAGCTTAGAACCGGAGAACCGGCGGCTAATTGCAGGTGATTCGCCGCCTGTCAAATTTGTGATACTATTTGTTTTGTTCGGCGGAGGACGGGGGTGGCCGCGCGAGGCAAAACACTGGATTCTTCATGCATGGGCGATCTGAAGCTGAGGAGATATTACAGAGAGTTGCCTGGTAGGGGGGTTGTTTTCAGGAGCTACCTGCATTCTGTCTTGAAAACAAGGGCTGAGACGAGTGGATTCCGAGTGCCCATTGTTTCTTGTTTGAATCCCCCTTGTCGCCCCTCACTTGAGACTGGCCTGAGAACACTGCCGACATTTCTTCAGTGGGTCAAACTCACTCAACACGCGTCCATTGTCCATTGTCTGTCTCCTCAATGGTCGCTTGCGGCGCTCGTTCAGGTAATAAAAGATGAAAGGCTGACGCTGACACTTTCATTCTGTCTCAGAGCCTCGCAGAATATCTCCATCCTATTAATAACGGCCCATGGCGTTGTTTCCCCCAGCTAGGGGTAGCTCCAGATTCCGCTAAGAATATACCTGCTCTCTCAAAGGGGGTTTCCTAATAGAGTTGCGATGGGACGACCTCATGTCTTTTTGACTTTAGCCCGTAGGCTGGCGGCCAGCTGCTTGTAGTCACCACAAGAAAATATAAGCAGAGCTCTGGTAGTTCTTGCGACTATCCATTATTCCCTTCATTTTCTCCGGTGTTTGCATTCCAAAACTGCTCACTTTCACAATTCTACCTTGATCAACCTTCATTGAACAAACAAGCGCACCTCGCTAAGCTCATCACCCTAGATTCGCCCAGTTGCACCGTAATATCGCCCCGATCACCATCACCATCACCATCACCTTCTTCTGTCGAATATCCGTCCGTATCCTCAACCACCTATATAACACATCTCTATAACACCAAACTAACTGTGACGAGACCCTGTTTATCCGACTCGGAAAGCGTCAACCAACCCCGTCTTCGAATCAGCTGTCTGGATTAAGAACAGAAGTCGAGCTAGTCCCTGTGTGCCATCTGCAGGTAATATCACACGCATCACACGCTGCATAATCCATCCACTTTCAACAGAACTGTGAGAGAGACTGTGTTTGATCTGGATACCATCGGCCGCCTGTCTAAGTCGCTTATTTAAGGCTGCACCGAGCCGGACTATTCTGTGGCGCCGTTACACTCTCGCTGTCGTGCAACAACAACAACAATAGCAACAAGTACCAACAGGAATAGAGTGTCTCCTAGCCACAGGGTGTTGCTGCAGTGCACAGGCAGTACCTCGTGGAGACCCGACAGATCGGAATCTGCAATCTGCAACGGGATTCTTGGGCTCACCAGTGCCACCATCTGACCAACATTTTTTAAAGAACGGGCTTCCCCAATAGACAAGGGTCCACCTGCAATGGCTAATTTAAGTGCTGTGGCGTCGCAGACCCCAGTAGAGGTCCACCCAGTTCTCGGCAGCGACGGCTTTAATGATGCTTCTTTCGCTGCTGACTGCTGCACATCACCGGTTCCTATTTCTGAGCCACATCCACATCTTGTCTCGCACACAAAACCCCCCGTTTCTGGTTCTCCGCTGTCATCCAACGATGCCGATCAGGGCGACTCACAGCCTGAGCACGCTGCCAGAGGCTTGACGAGCCCTGACTCTGTTGCCTTCGTTGCTTCCGATTATATCTGTCCATCCCGCACCCACCGCAAGAACGTCTTGTCTGTTGAGTCTGTCCCTCGCCAGACTATTATGAAAGCCTTGGCCTCTGCTGCACGACACCGCAACAAACCCGAGGCTCTGTCCCTGGACAGCAAAATGTTGTCCGCTCCATCCGCCATCGCCATGCGGCCTTCAACGTCTGCCTCGTCATCACAGCAGTTATCTAACGCCCTCTCGGAACTCGCTAGCCATCAAAACTCCACGCCAACCACCGCTTTCCCCTCCATGCAGTCGCCTTGTTTTTATCACACCCGCTTTGACGACGCAGTGGATATTGAGAAAGTCCTTGACGAGATCAAGAATGACGAGGGCATGTCCCACTCCCGGCTTGTGCAGACGGCTACCGGAGTCCGAGAGGTGTCCAAGCAACTGCAGCGCAGACCCATTAAGCGTGCGGTCAAGAGCGTAATGATTGTCACCAAAGCTCGGGACAATGAGCTTGTCTATCTGACGCGCGAGTTGGCCATGTGGCTGCTCAGGACGCCCCGCTATGACTCCGACGTGGGGGTCAACGTCTATGTCGATGCTAAACTACGACATTCCAAGCGATTCGGCGCTGCTAGCATTATCGACGAAGATCCGCGATTTGAATCCATGCTTCGCTACTGGTCCCCTGACCTCTGCTGGAGCCAACCAGAAAAGTTTGATCTCGTCTGCACTCTTGGAGGCGATGGTACCGTCTTGTTCACGTCATGGCTCTTCCAGAGGATCGTTCCCCCAGTTCTCTCGTTTAGCCTTGGCAGCCTAGGTTTTTTGACCAACTTCGAATTCGAAAAATACAAGCAACACCTCAATCGCATCATGGGCGATGAAGGAATGCGCGTCAATCTGCGCATGCGATTCACATGCACCGTCTATCGCCATGGCGCCGCAGGACAAGACGTGGAAGAAGGCGAGCAGTTCGAAGTGCTGAATGAACTTGTCATTGACCGTGGCCCGTCACCCTATGTTTCGAACTTGGAGCTTTATGGGGACAATGAGCTTCTCACTGTTGTTCAAGCAGACGGCTGTATTTTCTCCACACCCACGGGTATGTTTACAATTAGTCCCACCTACATGATATCTATTCGTCTTTTCCCAGATGACTGACATGCTTCAACAGGCTCGACTGCTTACTCGCTTTCGGCTGGTGGCTCACTTGTTCACCCGGCACTACCGGCCATACTCTTGACACCTATTTGCCCACACACGCTGTCATTCCGGCCCATGGTTCTTAGTGACACGATGCTCCTGCGGGTCTCAATTCCACACAACTCCCGAGCGACAGCGTATTGCGCGTTTGATGGCAAGGGCCGGGTAGAGTTACGTCAAGGAGACCATGTCACCATCACAGCCTCGCAGTATCCTTTCCCAACAGTGCTTCGGACGGGAGCGGAGTGGTTTGACAGTGTGTCGCGGACGTTGCAGTGGAACACGCGAGCTGCCACACAGAAACGCTTCGAGGGCAAAACCTCGGAGGAGAAGGAAGAACCAGAGTGGGACATAGATACAGACTCAGCATATTATGCCAGCGAAGACGGCAGCATCAGTGCCAGCCCTCTGCGGCGACAGATGAGTCTTCTGGGCATGTAGACACGACTATAGAGTTAGATATGGGATCACATTTGGAGGGCGTCGAAAGAAAGGGCACTCTCTAGCTAAAGGACATTCGTTGCTAGTTTCCGGTACTTGAGGTGTTGATTGCCAGAGCGCGCATCTGTCTGTCTCTTCTTTTACTATTGTTCGATATCCACGCAGCAAAGTGCCGAGCCAGTGCCGAGCCCTGGGTGGCTAGATATAGAGTAGAATACACTTTCGGTTGGATAGATGGGCAATCCTGTTGTGGGTTGTTGAATCTCCCCATTACCGACTTTTCATACCTTGCTGTTGCCTATCTGCAGTGCCTGAAGACTATTACGATTTTTGAGTCTTATTTTCCAGTACCGAGGATGCTACTACATTTTGCTTTATGTGGTTATGTAGCATGGTACGGATATGATGACACGGTAACAGAAATGAGGCAGTGGTGTGATAGAACTGTATAATCTGAGAATGCTTGCTCATCTATCAGTTGAATCCTGTTAAGATTGGTATTGATCAAGAAAGAGATTTATGTCTTGGGATAATGATTCCCATCATAGTAGTGATGATGTGTGTGTATGATTGCAATATTCAAGGCAAGAATCTCGTGTCGTTTACCTGGAGATGGGAAGTAAATAAGTTACCCTTTCGGGACGGACAGGACCGCGACGGGCATTGTGATTGGCTGTCAGGGGGTGCGCGCTGTTGCAGGGGGGGATTAAACGCGATTCTCCACCGTCCGTCTCTGATGTGCATACTCCCGGCCGGGGCATCGTTTAATAATACCGCCCACCGCCGCTTTCTTGGACACATTTGAGTACTTTCCTCCCCTTCCTCGCCCTCAATTTCTCAGGCTCGTTGTACAATTGAAGAATTGAACAAGTGGTGTAGTAGTGTGGAGTGTCTGTCAGAGGAGGAGTTGTCTCTCGTTTTGGCCTACCTATCAATTCTCTCTCTCTCCCCCTCTACTCTCTCTTTCTCTCTATATATATCTGTATAGTATATACAACATCATGTCGCAGCATACCGCGTCAACTCCGCCCACCGCGTCTCCCACCCACGATGGCCACGATACCTCCTTCACCAGCTCCCAGGGCAGTCCGCCTGACATGTCCGCTTCCTCCTTCGAGTCCTCTTTTCGATTGAGGATCCCAATGCCCGACCAGAAGCCCGATTGCGAGAAACACCCCAAGGGGAAGCGGAAGAGGACTACGTATGCCCCTGGTATATCAGCCTGTCTCCATGCATGGCTGACCTCCCATTAGGACCCAAGACAAGACATTCCTCGAGTCTGCCTACAACTCGAATCCCAAGCCCGACAAGGCGGCGCGTCTCGAAATCGTGAAGCGCGTCTCCTTGAACGAAAAAGAGGTCCAGGTCAGTAGAGCCCCTCACTTCTATCCGGTTCAGCGCGTTTAAACCTTCTGTAGATATGGTTCCAGAACAGGCGACAGAATGACCGCAGAAAATCACGCCCACTCTCTCCCCAGGAGCTCGCTCAGTTTACCTTGGGTCATGGCATCCGTGTCATATCAGGCGATTTGGTCAACACCCCAGTCGATGCCATTTCCACCCCCATGGCTGTGCCAAGTGCCGCCAAGTTGCCCCCAGCTCTCCCCACTGACGCCATGGGAGCCGCAGACTCTGAGGATAGTCTCACTTTCCGAAGGACGAGTTCCCATGACGTGTCTCTGTCCCTCTCCGGCTCACCGCTCTCATCTCCCGCTGCAGTGGTCGAGACAGCCAAAGAACTTGGAACTGAAGAGACTGGAGATGGAGCTGGGGAGCTTCTTCATGCCACATCTCCAATTGCAACCTCTTCCGTGGACAATTCCAGTGTCCTTTCTAGGGCAACCGGCGTATCAACAGGCTACTTGGCGAATCGGTGGAACATCCCGCCGCCCATAGAATCCAGCGAGGACTCTCTTTGGTACGTAATAGCTCTCCCACGTTACCAACGCCTTTATTTAGCACTGACAACAGGGAAACCAGCCCAAGCTCATTCTCATCATCCATCTCATCAAGCTCCGAGAATGTCTCCCACAATATTTCCCTTTCCATTCTCCTCGATGGCAAAGCCGAGGTGGTGACAGCTCAACCCTCACCGCCCCGTCCAGTCTCACATCTTTCATCTACTTTCGACACTAAACTCCCCAGCCTCGCTCTCGACAATCACAACCCTGCCCGCACGCTTCAGCGGAGCCAAAGCGCGCTGCCAGCTATTACGTTACCCCCGATTTCTGATCTGCTGCCGCCACAGCTCACGCGGGGCCGATCACGGGACGTCCACGCCTGGAAATCGGTCTGCGACGCCGACAGACGCGACGAGCTAACGAGGCAGGCGGAAAACGAGAGCTCAGGATCTGCTATAGCGGCTATAAGTCTCGTGAGGTCATCAAGCAGCTCCGCGAGTCTGAGCAACTTGATTCACAATCATCAATCCTCGCAGCCTCGATCTTCAACCTCGTTGCAGCCTAACCCGGCAGGGCGAACACAGAGGAACGCTGGTCATTTTGACAGTACAAAGGCTCAACTACAACAACAATTACCCAGTTTATCATCACAAGTGCCTCTATCTTCTGAAAATCGACATGACGTCTACGTCAGCTTCGAGGCCGACCATCCAGAAGAAGACGACTTTGCGGAGTCCGGGTCGAAGAAGAGACAGAAGCAGGATCCCGCCGGTGGCTTTGTAACCATACTCAGTCCGTTGGGTGATTCCGACAAGGAGAACTGGAGCCCCGGCAAGGAGGGCGGAAATCCTCGCCGACGGCCCGTCCCGGGAGGTGCATCTCCCCAATTGAGCGGCACCACTTATTCATCGACACAACAAAATCCTCGCCGTACCGGGCGCATACTTGGCGAACAGGACGAGAACTCACCCAGAAGGCACTTCGATCGTCCTTCCAAGGGAGCGTTGAACCGCGCCATCACGGCGCCATCGGCGTTATCCAACACCCGGTCACGCAAGCAACCCGGCAACAGCAGCGATGTCTTCGTATTCGAAGACGGAGAAGGGTCGGCGGATAAGCGGAGAGCGGGAAAGGGGCTCGATCAAGCGGTCGAGAGGTTCATGCGCGGAGGCGAGATCTCGCCCAGTAAACGGCCGGATTTGGACTGTGTCGAGGGCTTGCTATCCCTTAGCCAGGGTAATTGGCGCTGAAGAGAATGCCGATTATCCGCTTTAACTCTTGCTCACTAGGATTGAAAAAGAGAGCGTCACAACCCAAAAAAATTTTGATGTCCAATGGAAGGAACGTCTGGTCTTGACGTAAAAAGAAAAAGCTCTTTTACAATGGGACTTGTTTACTCAAATTATTTGGGAATGGGAAGCTTACCTACGGAGGAAGATCAATAGTCTCTCGGTCTCTCTCCATGCGAGGAATCAACATGGATATAAATATCCCTTGGGAATCCCCCTTGTTCACGTTTTTGACGATGGGGGTGTTGGGGGACTTGATTGTTCTTTTGGGGGTTTAAATCGCCCGAAGTAGGGTGCCGTTGGACTCGCTCCTGTGGGAAGGAAAAAGACCTCTTCTTCTACTCTACTACCATTGCAATAAATCTGTTGCGCGGTTTAGTGTTTCCCCTCTTATCTGTTGGTCTTCATCGAGATTATCATAAGAGTTATGAGGGGACATCAGGTATGGGTAATTAACTGAGATATGAGACGAGAATATGAGATAAATCGACTTTAGCAATGATCGTCGTGATGTCTTTTGCTAAATTGTGATTATTCAGCACTGTCCGCTATTACCATGCGATCATATCGAGAGTGGAACGAGCAAAAATGCTTTCGTAAGGACTATAAGAATGTTGCTCCTTTTCAGTGTTGGGTTGAAGGCACAGGGTGTCGCGCAAGGTAAATCAAGACTGAGGCTTCAACTCTGAGCCTATTTAGACGCATGGTGTTCCTCTTCAATGTTGGTTGCAATACAGATACGAACTACTACACGCAACAGCGGTACGAGCCCGGCAATCATTGTAGACAGACTAGACTCAAACCATCCCGAATGATCTTTTACAACGAGTTTATGTAATTTGCATTATAGACTCGAGAGCACGCTTTGAACACCCACACTCCTCGCGTCATCTCTGCTCTGGATGAACGCCTTGAAATCTGCCTTAGCCAGTTTCTTAGAGATACCGACAGTCCCAGTTGCCAAGTTCCTGCTCCGCTCGCGCAGCGCTTCGGGCCCAATGATGAAGAGATAACCGATCTCTGAGAGGAGCTCGACGGCGGCCTCGACTTCCTTAGATAGTGGCCACTCCTTGAGCGTGGCTACGTACTTGGCGATGTCCTTGGTGACCATGAGACCACCCGTGGCGTTGACCTTGAACTTCTTGAAGTGCTCGAACAAGAGGCGCTGGATGGCGAGGGCTAGCTCGCTGCAGAAGATCTCGAGGTTCTGGCCGTCGATCGCTTGGCAGAGCTGCTTCGTGCAACGTGTAAGGAAGAGGCAGGTCGATGTACATGTCTGTGTTTGTAGGGACTCGACAAGGTCCAGCTCGTCTTTAGGTAAGAAATCGAGCCTCTTCTGCTGTGTCAGAGACTTGGTTACCCAGTTGATAATGACGTCCATCGTACTTTTCAGCACGTCATTCGTTTTCTTCTCGATGGCTTCAATACCCATCTTTGTTTCGGCTTCCATGCCGCGACGTACAGTCGTGTTGGATTCTGCTAAACGGATGAGAACTATACTGATGAAGCGGGACATAATACTCATTATCGTTACTGCTGGGCGGATGGATGGTAGGTATGACATATCCGGCTCAGATTTTACAGACTCCTGCGCTGTCGCACGTTGTAGGGCGGCTTCTAGCGCAACTCCCACATAGACCTGGCCCATGTTTGTCATGAGAAGGTTCAGCAGAATCGCGACATCTTTGGGTGTTTCGCTCTGACTGCCCAGCTCAAGTGTCCTCCGAACACTCTCTGCGAGCCAGGTCATCATTCTCTTGGTGTTTGCGGTACTCAGTTGTCCTTCCTCCTCCGATACTTCTATGTCGCTCTTGTTCTTGTCCGTGTCCATGACGCCGGCAATCCTCAACATCATCGCTTTCTGGGTTGGCGTCAGGTCAGAAGACTCGAGTCTTTCAAGATATGCGTCTTTAGCGGATTCCATCAACTGATTTGTCCGCTGGGCCAATGACGCCATGAAGCCAGTGGGGGCCTTTTTCGTCCTGGAATGATAGATATTAAACTTGAAGAGCAATGAGTTGAACAGCTCTTCTAAACTCTTCTTCTCGCGATCAATATACGAGTTTCCCATGATATAAGGCACGAAAAGTTCCTCCATCTGTTGATCCAGTGTCTGGGAAATCTGCGCAGAGCAAGGTTCCGGATGTTCCGTGAGACCATGGGCTTTGAGATCTTCGATCAAGGCGCTGATGTAGGTTCGTGAGGAATGAAGAGATCGCAAGAAAGCGAGAGATGATATTGTACTCGCCTTTTCCAAGACCAGCTCGAGCCTTTGCTGGATCGATTGCTGAAAGACTCGCTGTATGAATTTAATCAAGACGGTTTCATAGTAGGGGAAAGCTCTCTTGATGATGAATGACTCTTCTTGCATGATAATGCGGACTTCATCTACCAGTGATTGCAAACTCGGCTCGACACCAGGGGGTTCGGCATCTGGGTCTGCAAGCTGGTCCCAGGTCTCTCCATCCATAGTAACCTCATCGGTGATGAGTTGATCTCTGTCGATGAAGAACTGATGTTGGTTCACGAAGACAGCTATGACACTGGCGCCGCCATTGAAATCATGCAAGACATTAGCACACTCCATCATGTCGTCGAAGTTTTGCTTTCGGTAGCTGTTGTTGAACTGCTTGAGCAATTCCTGTTCCAGACCCTCGCAAAACTTCTCCAGTATCTCTCTAGTGTTGTATGACTTTTCGGCGCCGTCGGAGCCATTTGTGACGCCGTTCCGCTGGAGGCCGTTTGGTTGATCCCATGAGGCAGGGTCCAGTCTTTGACTGATGCGCATCAATTGGTGTGCAATAACAGCGCACCGAACCTTATTGTCGGAACCACCTTGGCGCTGGATGTCCTGCAGGGAGGCGAGTTCGCCTGTTTCGCTGACTTGGAGCCAGCAATGTATGAGGAAGTTCGCGTCCAAGGCACGTCTGCGTTTCCGATCGAGCTCTTCCAATTTCTCGCCAATCTGGACGGCGATGTTGCCGCCTGCCTCTCCGCGGCTTCCCCTGTCATTTGTGCTCGGATTGTTGAGGGTGAGATCGAGAGCTTCAAATTGATTTATGGACTGGTCGAGCTTGCGACCGAGGGTATCTAGAGTCTGGTCATGTTGTATTTCGGCACGTCTAACCTGAGACAAAAGTTCGGACTCTTTTTCTTGGAGTTCTTCAGAGAGGTTTCCTAGACCTTGCAGGGCATCTTCGCAATGATAATCAGCAAGAATTCCTATAGGCCAGGAGAGGAGAGCGGCGCATACTTTCAAAAGACCTAATCAGAGGCTTGGGGTCAAAGGCAGGCTGTTGAGCTGGGCCAGACCGGCGGTTCTGAGAGACGGCATTTTCAGCAAGGCCATCAACGAAATCGCGGACTATGAAGTCTTTGTTGGAGAAGTCGTCGAGGGTGAAGCTGGGTCCCTTCGGGAACAGGGCTCGCGACCCTCCTGACGAGGCGCGCTCCATCAGTTGGTCACGTCTCAGTCGATGGAGTGGTGCCAGACATGGAGCCCCAAGGTTGTGCTACAGTCGTAATGCTCGATGTCTATATTGGCAAACTGAAATGGGTCGTGGTGTATTTCGAGCTAATGTTCTATGGCAGCGGCGACTAGGATATGAAGCAATTGACGTAGTTGGCGGATCAGAGTTTCAGAGCGACGATTCGAATATGCGGCGATAGGGCGGATTGCATTGGGGGTAATGGTGAAGTTGTTGGCGGGTCGGGTTAGACGGCAGGCCGATTCGCCGACACTCATTGAGAAGGTAGGTAGCTTCACAGGTGGGTGACAGCAGCGTCGTCACTTCATCACACAAACTGGCAAATACAGACACGAACACATCTCACAAAACAGGCACAGCTCACCATCACTTTCATTGTTTATCGTCTTGTCGTATTCCTTTCCTCGGCTTTTAGAGTTGATTGCACTACACCGTACTTGCATCATTTTATATACCGTGTTTCCAAGCTTCTCGGCAATGCAACATACAATCAACAAATTTAATGCGCCCTCGCCGTTTTAACAGTCTGCAATAGTATACCGGCACTTCATTACCACGGGGGATCTTCAGTCATGCCTCCTACAGCAAAAGACACCCAGACATATAGAGACGATGAGAAATCTGGTCACACAAAGCTTGGTCCCGCCGAGCGTGAAGAGTTAGTTAAGGTTGGCTTACCCCAATTGACATAATATAATGTCTTTGTACAAAAGTCTGACATGATGCCGTTAGAACTATCTTCCTGCACCGCCCTCCCGACACCGAAGCTCCAGTCGCGACAGAAAAGCAAACACCTCGTCCCACTGGGGCCTGAGAAAGTTCATCAAGACCCAATGCTATGCATTTCTCTATATCTGCATCCATGCCTTCTTTTCTCTCTACATCCGTCTACGCATCGCCTACCATGCCGTCTGCAACCGCACGGTCTCCATTCTCAAACACCACTATAACTCCCCCGAATACATCCAGAGCGATACGAGTGCATTGAAACGATTACCCAAACATCTTAGTGTCATCCTGACCCTCGAGAAGGGCGGTAGGGGCGATGCCTTGGAGAAACTCGTCAACGAGGTCTCAGAGCTGGCTGCTTGGTCTGCTGCTGCTGGCATCCCTCGCCTTTCCATATACGAGAAGACTGGTATGCATTGACCGGCGTGCCCCCTTTCCCTTTAGACATTGATGCTGACATCTTGGTTTCTAGGTATTCTCAAAAGATATATGCCCCAAACACATCGCACGGTGTCTCATCGACTCAAAATATGGTTTGGGAAAAACCAAGCCCCGCCTCTTGAGTTGTCAACTCGAGGTGCCGACCCCATCCGATCCCTCCACCAAGATCATGAGATCGAAGAAGGTGGTCTGCGCCTCATCCTGATCTCAGAAGATGACGGCCGTGAGGCCATGGTGGACCTTACCAGGGTCCTTGCCAGTATGGTACAGAAAGATAAGATCGCCGCTGGGGAAGTCACTATGGATGTCATCGACAACGAGCTCAAGGAGGCCGTCATGCCCGAACCCGACCTCCTGATCTCATTTGAACCCTACGTTGATCTGCAGGGCTATCCGCCCTGGGCTATCCGACTGACAGAAATCTTCTGTGCACCAGATAACCAGGGTGTCGGATATCAAATATTCCTGCAAGGACTCCGAAAATACTCCCAGGCGACCTTTAAGTTGGGCAAATAGACCGGGATCGAGACATTGAGGGTCGTATTCGTGAGCGAGCGCATGAGTTCTTTAATGGTAATCTAGTAACACAGGGGCGAGCCAAATCAGGGGTACTATAAACAGCAAACAGCATAGAAAGGGGGATATACCCATATGCGTAATTCTATCAAGGAGGCGATTCCCATTGTATCATCTCGTTACTTCGGGCGTTCCATTTGAAAACCGGGCCACTACCCACGTTATAATTATAATAATTCTCTGTGCCGCCTCTGACCATTGCCTGCCGAAAGGTGATGTTAATCCGTCCGCCGTCCGGCTCGTTCTTCCCGCTGCGCTTGGGGATAGAATGTAACCAATTAGCCTGCGTCATCCCTCTCATGAGGATCATATCACCGCTGGCGAGTGGCAGTTTCAGCGGCTTCGAGTCCTTGCCCAACGCAGGTTTCTCCCCCTTGACTTGAGTTTCGGTTGGGGCCGGCTTTGTAGAAGTCGCTGGTGGTTTGTGCTTCATGAGAAAATCACGCCGAGCCCCCAAGGAGAACGAGGCAATGGCCGGGAGTTCACCGAGAAACCGCTCGTCATCGCTGTGGAACGAGATGCTATCCGCGCCGGACGCGTAGTAATTCACAAGACAGAAGTTAAAACGACACCCCGTCGCTTCCTCGGCTGATCTCCTCAGCACGTCGAGACACTCCGGGATTGGGCGCGGCGTGGCTCGATATCCCGGTCCTTTCGCAGTGTTCCCCTGGCCTACGGGGATTGGCTTCTTGGTGTGCGCATCTACTACCTCTGTTACCTGTATAGTGTCAGAAGGCGACTTGAGAAAATGCGCCGTCTCGTCCACGCCGAAGACGGTCGTCCACCGCGGCGTGCGGATGTGCGTCTTGCTGCCGCCGCGGGAGATGTCGTACTCGACACGGTAGAAGGGAAGCTCAGACCGTAGAAATGAGAAGAGCCGGCGTGCCGACGAGCGCGGGATGAATGGCTCGAAGTATAGAAGGTCCAGGTCCGGTTGGTCGTTGATTGACCTGCCTGCATGCTCTGGGCCGGCACATAGTTCGGCTGCCAGATCTTCTGGGAGGTGAGGTATCGAGAAGGGATATGACGTATGGTTGGTGTAGCCTGACGGCTCTGGCTGTGGATCTAAATCTTGATGTGCAAATCTCATAATGCCATTGCTGATTTTGTTTCTCACGACGGGCTGTACCTGGGTTTCCCAACCAATCTAGTCTTGGTTAGGTATAAATGTAATTATGTTGTCGAAGAGACCTAGGTACTTTCGGCTTTGTTCATTGGCACGTGGGCCGTTGGAAAAGTTTAAGAGATGAACCTAAACTTACAGTCGCCTCGGCGGGATCATCGTCTTTCGCATCTGTACGCGCTCTCTTGGTAGCAGGTGAGCCTCCAAAGTAAGCGTCGATAGTCTGTCTCTTAGACATTTTGAGAATTCTTAGTCTTGGATCCACGATGATGCATATGTTCAGAGGCAAATCAATACATGTATGGATTGGCGTGCATTCAAAGAGGGATAGAGAGTTCCGAAATACTACAAAATCCAATCAAAGCCGTCATCGATATCCCGTCCTTACTATCAGCCTCAGCCTCGCCTGGGGTATGACGCAAGACCCACTAATTAGCTCAATCAGCTGCTAGCCCTGCGTCTAACCTTATGTAGGTAGGAAGATATGATAAATTACCCCTGCTAATTGATGGTGTCCAAATAGTAAAGCACAGCTCTTGTATCTGTTCCCAACTACCAACTGCAGTGGTAAGTTATGGAACAGAAATTGTGCTTAAGAGAAAGTAAACACTATTATTGTCTATAAAGTGAAACATCTCTTTGTATTTAAGAGAAAGTTGCCAAAGAAACTTGGATCCTGCCTCCAAATACAAGACAGTGCGAACAGCTGCTTATGCTTAACATAGCACTTGACCCCGCGCAGCTAAAGTTTCCTCCAAAATTTCAACAGTTTAATTAATTTCTTTTGTTTGCGACAATGGAGGTAAGTTGACACCATGTACTTTTTTCTCCCTCTGAGAGATCGTTCTCTTGCAAACCAATCGATGCGCTAACTTGAAATCCTCCTGTAAATAGGATTCCACCTCTGATGAGGACATGAACAGCTTATTCCGGCCGCCTACTCTTCGACATACCATCGGCGTCCTCGACCGCTCCCTCTTTTCTAAGAAAGTAGATCTTGCTGCAGCTGCTGTTGCCGATAAGAAAAAGATAGCACAATGGAGGCAAAGCTTCCGAAAACATAAGATATTGCTGGGCGCCGAGCGCATCTCGTGTGTCGTGCCACATCCAGACCACACCCTCGCCGAACAAGGTACCCGGTGTCTCTTATTGGATCCAAAGGTGCGCGCCGAAGGTAAGAAAACCACAGCATAACTCCCGTCTCCCAAAAAACTCACTCTAACGGAATCGCAGCTCCGGATACTTGGCCCTCACTACTCCAAGCAGCTATTCAAGAGAAAGAGCTATCCGTACTGCCCTACCAATTGTCGCTCGACTACGATTTCTGGACCTACGACGATGTAATATCGTGTCTGTTGCCTAAAGACCTTCGCGACCATCAAGATTCATTCCCAACCGGTTTCAACCAGGCCGGTCATGTAGCGCATCTCAACTTGCGGAGCGCATTCTTGCCCTACAAAAACCTCATCGGAGAGGTCATCGTCGACAAAAACCCCAGCGTTCGCACCGTCATCAACAAGATCGCACATGTTGGCCAAGAGTCCGAGTTCCGCACCTTCAACTACGAAATCCTCGCAGGCCCCGATGACCTCAAGGTCCAGGCGCGCGAGAATGAATGCACATTCAATTTCGATTATGCCAAGGTTTACTGGAATAGCAGGCTAGAGGGCGAACACACTCGACTCATTGGCTTGTTCAAGAAGGGCGAAGTTGTCTGTGATGTGATGGCTGGCATTGGCCCTTTTGCGATCCCTGCTGGCAAAAAAGGTGTTTTCGTTTGGGCCAATGACTACAATCCAGAGAGCTATCGATATTTGGACGAAAATATTCATACCAACAAGGTAGGTATTTCAATCGACGTTTGTTTTCCTGCCGAGGTCACTCACAGCCATGCTTAGGTATCGCAATACGTGCGTCCGTATAACGAAGACGGTCGAACGTTTATCAGAAGAGCTGCGGATATGGTTCATGCAGCATCTACCAACGGAGAAGCAGCAGTCGTGGCCCAAAAATCTAGGCGTCACCAACAACCTAAAAACAAGAAGCCGAAACTAGCTGAAGGGCGCATCCCTATCCCGCCCACCATATCGCATTTCGTAATGAACCTACCTGCCACGGCAATCACTTTCCTACCGCATTACCGCGGCCTTTATGCGGGACACGAGTCGCTGTTCGAGCCACATACAACGACAAAGCTCCCCATGGTCCACGCCCATTGTTTTGCTGGGAAAGCTGATGACGACAACACTCCCATGACAGAGGTCTGTGAACGAATTTCAGCAGAACTGGGTGTCCCTGTCAAGCTCGGTGACGGAGAGGTTCCAGGGGAAGCAAGCGTGCTGGAAGTGAGAGCCGTGGCGCCCAACAAGCGCATGTTCTGTGCATCCTTCCGACTTCCGCCCAGTGTTGCATTTGCTTCAAGACCGTAACCGATGAGTTGCAGCAGCAAGGCAAGGTATTTATCTGTATTATGACGCCAACTGCATTCAAGGGAGAGAGACGGCACACCAATCTGCCAGTGGCGACAAGATAACCACACAGGTCATGGTGAAATGGCATGTGAAAGAGCCTGCGACTGTAATGCAACTGGCCATATCTTATCAAGGGGTTAACCCATTGCAAAGTCTATTCCTACCATACCCCAGCAAGGTCTCCGGGTCGAGATGCAAAAGAATAGGAGGAGACTTGCCGATGGTTGCAAGGAGCTCGCATCTCGGCATCTCACCTTACTGCAAGAAGGCCCGCTTAAGACTTGTCGTTTTTGCTGGGTGGTATGCGCGGCACGCCATGCATACTTAGCTACAACGCCAGACCAAAAGGGCTCAGGAAAATTACATCTCCAATGCCAATCGAAGAAGATGATGGCGATTGCGTAGTATCTATGTGCATGCTCTGCCATTGATCCTCACAATTGCACCACCCAGTACTTGTACACAAGAAAGAAAAAATTAAACAATTAAAGATATCCATAGTAGGCGTCTTTCATATAGATTGGACTGCCTGAGACTCTAGAGACTAGGAAGGGGGAAATGGCAAATATTCAAATCAAGTATGGAAGAGATAGGAGGATATTGTCCAGAATCCACCGCGCAGCAGCGGCGTTTCTCCTGCACGACATATGCATATGCATGCAAAATGTGGTTGCATCGTGAACGGCGCGCCACTATTATCGAACGTTGACTTTCATGTGACGATTTGCTCTCTCGATTGGTTAGACTTCCAACAGCCTCTCTTACTCTATTTGGCCGAATCATTGTTTCACTAGGTGCCGCCTTCATAGTATCTGAAAAAGGGTATGGAGTATGGAGTCGAGAGAACTGCAGATAACAGCGCAATCGACTTTCCGATTGACTAGAAGGCAGCTATCTTCAAGTCGCATCCGGGCTCCTTAGGACTATGGCAGCTAGCTAGCTTGGTTCATTCGCTCTAGATAAGTCATATCACTTCGGATATCCGTTATGCAGCCCTCTTTTCTCTGAAGTAATTTGATACGACACCGTGCTGCTTGCTGTGTTACGTCGGACAGTTGTCATTGGCCGAGGCACATATGCATGCAGTATATAGAATGCCAGGGGGACGAGATAAGGCAACCCTCCTTCACAAGTTGTTGTGGTGCCGACATCGCATGCAGATTTATATATGCCTAACTAGGCAATCCGCTTTTCACGTCCGATGAATATACGAGCAAGGGTGTGGTGATGGTGACGGTAGTGGTGCGTTGGTCTGTCTCTGACAACCAACCATCTGTCAACTACCCGCCCTGTTAAGAAGCACATATATACCCCGTCCATAGGGCGGCGCCAAACACAGTGGCAAAGGTGAGTAGCCTGGATAAGAATGATGGCGGGGGCTCTTTAGGTTATCAGGTAGGCAAGTAGCTGCGCAGCTTATGCAGGTTTCACCAGAAAATTTCCAGTAACGGTCTACTCGACAGAATGTCAAGCCGTTGAGCAATGAGGGGGATGGAATGCTTCGGTAATGC
Source organism: Xylariaceae sp. FL0255 (assembly GCA_022578795.1). NCBI lineage: Eukaryota > Fungi > Ascomycota > Sordariomycetes > Xylariales > Xylariaceae > Xylariaceae sp. FL0255. Next base: position 1,437,424 of record MU388816.1, on the reverse strand, counting down.
GGCCGGCGCTGTGGTGATTCCAATTCGCCATCTACTTTTATCCGGAGAATATTCTGTCTTCGTGGCATTTCTGTAGTTAATAAGTAGCCGGTCAGACAATCGGCTTCGGACCGGTGAGATCTCCGTTACGAGTATTTGTACATAGGTCACTCTTAACCCATAGCTTTCCTCTTAACCTGAGTCAGGGCCATCCAGGCTTGGGTAGATCTGTGAGCGGGATGCTAGATTTCCCATCTTTCAACGTCAGGCCGGTTGGTTCTCTAGTGCCTGGCTTGACATTTACTTTGGCTACAAGGGCTCCAGCAATTACTTCATAACTCACCTTAGGTAAGCGATGTTACAGTATTGCATGGCAAGGGGGAGGACCTGGGTTTACATAATAGTATATGCGTGATGACTGGTGGTCTGGTTAGCATTGCGCAATCATTGACAGGTTTGAACCCATGGATTTCATCATCCCATGTGTTATTGGCTTATCAGATTGGCCAGTTACAGGAGAGATGGGGAGATGGGTGTTGTGATGGCCGAGACAGGTACCTGGTGAGTGATCCAGATGCGCAGAGATGAGGTGATCTGAAAACAAAACAACGTTATGAGGATTGACGGTCAGTCAGATTATAAGGTGACATTTCGTTGACGCAGCTACGGGAGAAGTTGGGTTTAAGAGGGCTCTGATTAATTTGTTCGGATAACGCGAATATGTGCAGGCTTTGGATAGTCGAACTCAATGAGTACTTGCAGGAGCTGGCCGGTCGATGTGTCCTGGTTCCAGAGAGGTTCTCTCACGCGGATAATGTTGCAGACTATATAAACTCTTTGTGCACGGGCGTTGATAAGATGTTCGTGTTTCGTTGGATCCTTATGGCATCATGATAGTCAGGGTGATAGGCATGATAGCCTTTCTCGTACCCGAAAGTGTTATTGTCGATTAAAAGGAAAAACACAGACCCCGTTTCCTTTGTTCTCCTTTTACTTGCGGTGCTCCCCCCTCTTTTCGTTTTTTTTGCTCTTGTTTCCTATTCCCCAAAGTGGACTCGAAAAAGGAGCGGCAGCGGTGTGCTCGATGCGAGAATGCTGATTCCTACCTGTTTCTACTTGGTCCAGTGTTTTTGAAGTGTTCTGGGCCGGCCGTCTTCCCCACATCGAGACGCATCGAAAGGATTTTCGAAGCCGTGAGTCGCGTCCTTCCGCACAGTACAGCCATCCTTGGCCATCCCTGCCTCTCTCTCCCTGCCGTCCCTGCCAGTTCCAATCTGCCCCCCCCTCTCCGACCGCAGCAGCATGCATTCGCTTGCAGATGCTTCTCCGCCCTCGTGCAGTCTTCTGCTCTTCGACCGAGTACCTCTTACTTGCCTCGTCATTGTTAAAGTCATACCCAACTGACGCTTAGCGGGCTGCATCTTCACAAAAGCAGGTTCTTGGAATCCTAAACAACAACACATACAACAAAATTCATCGAACAACTAGTCCTTGGAAGAGTCGACCACCCGGCATTCCGGTACACTTCCGATCTCCCGGGATCGTCTTGCACAGTCTTTAAGTCGGCACTAGTCGTAGTATACATTTTGCCCGTTATCTGTTCGCCTTCTTTTGCCCGTTATCTGTTCGCCTTCCTCTGCCGCTTTCGTTCCTTCCCACGCCGCCTTTCCAAGTTCCCACCACCCATCGTCTTCCTTAGTAATCATAATCACCAACTGCCTCATCCTAACGACGTCGACAAGTCAGCGGCTAGTAGTACCTATGAAGGTCTCCTGTCGTGCCAGCCAAGACGGAGGATCAGGAGCGTAGAGATACACCATGGCCGCTGCCGTCCTCTCTTCCGAAGAGAGCGACCTCTTCTCTGCATCCGGCCTCAGACGTTCCCATTCTCAGTCCAAGTTCCTTTCCAAATCCTCCAGCACCTTTCGAACATCGGCCTCCACCTCCAAGATCAGTGACCTCTTCTCCGACGAGTACCGCTCTTCGCCCATCCAGATTGTCACCGGTTCGACCTCGTCATCTGCCCCGTCTTCTCCGACAACGCTGCACCCCGAATCCATCGATCCTTCCTACAACTCGACTCCAACCACCAACCTCTCTTTGGACGGCCAGTGTAAGCATGACGACTTGGGCGACCACTCGCTGCTACTGTCCGAGTATAGCGATAATCCCTATTTCATGTCATTGAACGAACTCGACGAGTTGCAATCGCCGTTGAGTCCTCCTGCCTCGCCCACTGACGAAGACCAATCACCCGCCCTCACGTCGCGTCCAGATTCTCCCGTCGCTACTGAACATGCCGAGGACGACACCGCCGTGAAACAGCATCCAACTCAACATGTTGACTACCTATCTCACGACTGGAAAGAAGAGGACATCTGGTCATCGTGGCGTTATATCATATCCAAGAGGAGGGAATTTGCCAATGCGCCGCGCCTAGAAAATGCGTCGTGGAGGACCTGGATGAAAGCCAAGTATAGGCTAAAAACCGTCTCACCCGAAACGCTCAACTGGCATGTTTTCCCTTCCAGACATAACATGGTATGCTACTAACACTTTTCTTACCAGGTTAAAGGATTGCGATGTCACTTGGCTCTATGGGCCTTTACAAACTGGACAGTGCAATCTGCTCTCAGATAGCCCCGAACGAAGCAGTGCAGCATTGTCAAGGTGCGACTCGTTCGTTCATAAGAAGCCCATACTCAAGAAACGGTCCATGTCAGAAGTCATGCTCCAGCGGTCATTATCATCCTCCTCGCTATTGAAACAGGCCACTGCCGTTGTGCAGGCCCAGCAACAAGATGGCACAAGTCGGATAACACGCCCTGCCATCCTACAGCGGTCACGCACCGATTTTATTACTTTCCCCTTTTCAGAACGGAGGAGTAGTAGAGCAAACACGAGTCTTGATCCCTCGACCACCACATCCGGATTAACAACACCAGCAACAGAGAAGAAGCACATCCACTTTGATGAGCAAGTTCAACAGTGTATAGCTGTTGAAGTAAAGGGCGAGGATGAAGATGAAGATGAACTCGACCCTTATCATTGGCGATATGACGATAGTGATGATGACGATGCTATCATGATGAAAAACACAAAAACTAAGAAGAGGCCTTTATTCTTGCGAAAGAGGACACCGGTCAATTCCAATGCCGAGAGCAAGACAATTGCCATGTTACCATCAACCACCCTCAAGTACCGAGAAGATTCCCCCGCACCCCAAGAAAATGCTATCAAGCACAGTACTGGTATTTTTGCGAGCCCAACGTTATCACCATCTCTGTCTCAAGAAACACTGCGGCCATCAAAACCGTCCGGGAACTTCTTCGCCGGTGAAGACGATGATGATGAAAACGGCCCGGCAACGGGCAACATACCATCCAGCCCCAGCAACATGGACGATCAACCGGCTGGCATGCGCCGCACAGAGTCTGGCATGTTCATGCCTTACGAGGAAGGCGAGGTGCAGGCCAACGACGGGATCATTGGTCGCGTGATCGACACGGTGAACACAGCTAGAGATATTGCCCACGTCATTTGGAATGTAGGTTGGAGAAGGTGATCTGCAATCATGACGTTGGTTCGTGGAGACCAAGTGGGGATGTGATACATCTTATTTTGGAACTGCATAGTTTTGGGCGTTGGGAAATGAAGGATTGGGATCAAATCGGTTCTGTCTTTTATTATTGTTTTCCTTATCACGATACCACGATCATCGAATATTGAACTAAACCTGGCTTCGGCGCTAGCCAGGTAGAATCAAAGATGTACCGCACCCATGGCCGTACACAAACTCTTGAAGAGGATAAGAAATTGAAGAGGCTTACAAATTACGGCCACTGGAAGAACAAGCCAGGCAACGGACAGGAGTCAGGAAAGGGAGGGAAGATATAAAAAGCGATCATGTCATTGCTATAAAGGTCTGCTTCATGGCGGGCAGAACCACATGCTCATGATCAGAAGCCCCATGTGCATAAAGTTATTATTGGCTTGGGCTGCTTCTTGATCGAGACAAGGCTTTAGAGCTGAATGAATGAAAATATAATTGCCCTGAAAGTGACTTGTTTTCGTCTACAATAGAAATGTGACAGAATTCCAGGGCTTGTCTCCTTCTCGCCCCGTCCTTGGTCTGACGACTTGCGCACATTCCGCGCAAAGCATTGTTGCTGGTTTGGTCTAACCATCAATTGTAAGTGAGGCCGTGATTGGTATGTGGTTGATATTAAGTCAAAGTGGATGGCTAGTTACATTGAAAAATTAGAAACATGGGTAATTGACGAGTGTCATCAAACCGGATTAGGTGCAGAGGAATGTTGGAAATCCCTGGCTGGATATCCAGGGAGACATATGTAAGGCTGCTTGCTCACACATGAGCTACTTGGGTATCCCTTGCTGAGCTAATTTTTTTTTTTTTTTTTTTTTTACTATAGAGGGCTACTGTTTCCTCTTTCCTGTTCTATGCCGTATATTCGAAATGTTGGATCCCTCGGCTCCGCACTTGTCTCCTTGCCGTGGAGGAGGTCTCGAAGAATATGTTGGTATGAATCTGTTGTGTTCAGGAAGCCCTGATTTGGTTGGTACAGACAAAGACAGAATGAATACAGCATAGCGATACGACAAATCATGCATTCATCACGTTAGCATTTCAGTAACCACAGAATCATCTTGCCTGTAGTTTTATTTGCAGTATAAAATTCAAGGAGACAAGGTATTCATATCCTCTTCCCCCTCATTATGTACATAATCCCTCTACACCTGGTATACAAATTTGCTACAGATTGATGATACACTTTATAAATCTCACACCTCATACGACAGACTAATAACCTGTGCCAGACTAGGGTTCAACCGTGATTTCCTCAACCGTGGGAGTGCCGTTAGGTGGTATCTCCTCCTCAGTAGTATGATGATTAGCCTTCTGCACCATGCGCAGTGCCTCGACGTATATCTTGCCGGTATGGACATTGAGATCAACAAGGCGAACCTCAATCACGTCACCAAGACGAATATCCGTGCGCCTCGCAACGTCATTGAGCGCGTCAACCTTCAAAAGGGCCTGCCGGTTGAACCAATTCAGATGACCAAGGATGCGTTCTCTTAGAACATGATAGACCGTCATGTGGAATGTTTCAGGGAGGGGAGCTTCCCTGAATTTCCACGCTCGCACGAGTGCTTGCATGACCCATTGGTCCGTTCCCTCCACGTTGCTGAGAGCCCGCGCTTGTTTCTCCCGGAGGTTGAGCATGGGTAGCATGCGGTTTAGCACTTGGCGATTGAACGGCAGAATGAGGCTAAGGGATGAATCATCGCTGCTCTTCAGACTGGTTTTTGTCTTGTGCTCTGCTAATAGAGCCGCCTCGATTTGCCAATGCACGATCAAATCGCCGAATCGACGAAGAGGCGAGGTCGCTTTGGTGTACATGTCAACGCCCAGGGTGAAGTGTGGGCCGGGTGTCGTCGAGACCACGTCTGAGCCAACAAGTTGCCGCATCTGTCTCCAAGCATCATTGCTCGGGGCGATGCCAGCCTCTATCATAGGGTTCAGCACGTCGCGTGCATACTGTTGCACAGCCGCAGCATTCCGTATCCCATGCGGTTGCGACCGATACGGTATTGGAATGCGGCGTTGGTGACACCAACGCGCTGCAACCTCGTTGGCTAATTTCATGGCATTTGCAACCAGATCAGTACTTGACTCATGGTCGTACTGAATGCGGATGGCTGGCTCGCCAGAAGAGGAGATGAAGTTCTTAATTTTTTTCTGTTTTATGTCATCGAAAGTGACTTTCGCAACCACCCGAGGTTGAAAATACTGGGTAGCGCCTCTCTCGAGTCTTGAGGCCTGGAGGGCTGTGCCTAGCTTGGAGAGTATCGCGAGGTCTTCTTTCTGTCTGGCTGTTAGGTCCATGGGCCGAGACATTGTCCGATTCGGGGGTATATCTTTCGAAAATCGACCAATGCTCAATGTAGGTCCCGTTTTGTGAGAGTTTTGTCGAACCTCACCGATGACTGCAGCGGCGTCCTCATATGTCATGTAAACAACGTCTCCCAACGTATGAGGAGTGATCTTTTCCTCGATTATAGAACCGTTTGTTCTCACCAGTGCGCTAAATGTCAAGCACGGTCGCTTGGTCGCGAGAGAGAATCGATCATGGATAACTTCTGGAGGAAACATGGACTCCATATGACCAGGAAGGTATATCGCTTCTGGGATGAGTTCTGCATATTTGGCAAGGGGAGTCCCGGGAGCAATAGAAGATGCTGGATCAGCGACATGTGTATGAATCCAAAATTGGTCGGGATCTTCGGTTCGTTCGAGTGAAACTGCATCATCGATTTCGCGTGCAGAAATATCATCGATGCAGAAAGCCGTGATCCCGTCGAGTGGTTTCCGAATGAGCGACAATGTGTCGCGCTTCAAGTGTCTCTCGAGAATACCCATGTATGGTCGGGTATAGCCAGCCCCTCGTTGGATCTCAACATCTGGGAACCGGACGCTGTAACGAGCTGGGATCTCCCATGGTGGAATCCAGCCAATCTCTTGCAAAAATGTCCAAGCTGTTGCAGTTGTATAGCCATGAGCATCTTGGTACCGGTCAAGAGCCCTAAGGAGAGCGGAGCCATACGTTTGCAAGTGTGAGTACGCCGGAAATTTTCCATAACTAGCCCAAAGCTCTATGAATTCCAAAATTACAATGTCTGTTTCTGACCACTTGGGATCACTGTGCGACAAAGACGACGACGACGATGGCCCGAGGACGCCATGTTTAGTCCATTCTCGATGTTTGCGGCTTCGATCAATTGCTTTCCGTGCAGCGTGGATGAAAGTTTCAATATATAGCGAGTTCGCATTATCCCCAACTTGATCGTCATCAGGCCGACCAGTGCAGCTCAAATAACGGCGCACCATGCGCCCTACCTTATTTATGTTGCTGACTTCTGAGAGAGGACTGACTTCGTAGAGGTAAGAGTTCCGATGTCCCACTTGCCGGAGCGGCCTGAAGAAGACTTCGTCTTGAAGCAGCGACCGGTGTACTGCGTAGAGAGATTGCGGGTTGAACTTGTTGTCGATTTTGTCCTGGGCCGGGAGCAGCTTGTCGGCGATTTCATGGAGTGTGAGGAAGCGTGGTTTAAGCGGATCACCTATGAAAGAACTTGAGGCGTCCAGCGTACCAGCATTTGCCTGGTAAACAGCTTCGGCATCTTGCACGAACTGCAGCATCTTGCGTAAGAGTGATGCTCCGGCAGTGCGCGAGGGACCCTCACCAAGATCCCGTAGCGTATTGAGAAGTTCGTAGGGCACTTCACCGGAGGGTAACTCTGCGAGCACTGGTTGCAATTCATCGGCCTTGACGAAGTCACGAACGACGAATAGAGTCTTGATTCCCATGGCCGAAAACCATTTACCACTACTGGTGTAGTAGTGTTGGTAACCACCGATGGTACCAAGGCAGACAGCCAGAACTGGTCGCCGGGAATGCTCAGATCTGCGCGAATGGTGTTAGCCCAAGGGAGCATGGCAATAAAGGTGAATCTTGGTGGACGAACGATAACTCAACTAGATCTCCAGCGCTCAGCGTGGCGTCATCAGAGCGAAGGTCGCCGAGCTCATCTCCATCAAACAAAGGACGACTTTCATCGGCGACAACATGAGCCATACTGACATTCTGTGGACGAGTGAGATTGTTGCTGAGACTGCCGTCGGCCGGAAAGTCGCCCAACATGGGCTCGACTTCATTGCCCTTGTTTTCTTCGACCCATGTCTGCAGACGTGAGCGGATGGGCACGAAGCGCTCCGGCCACGAAGCCTGCTGGGCCGAGTTTTTATATGCTGTGTTCGGATGCTGGACGGTCGCTAGTGTCTGCAATTGGATATCAATATCGGATGTGGTGGCGCCGCGATGAAATGAATGAGTCTCCCTTACCCGCCTTGATGATGCACGATTGACCAAAGACGGTCTCGTGAAAACTACATCTGACCTCAATTGGCGACCAGCACATCGCCAACATATGTACGACCTGCTTGGAGCTTGCAGCATTTTGGATGCTGGCCACCATCAAAGGGACTTTATCTCACGTGTGAATGACCTCTGATGCGAGGTGGCAATGAAATTTCTTGCCTTGTTTGATTATAGGTAGGTATGACCCTTGTCTAAAGCTTGACTTTGACAGCTGTCATCTACACATCTGTCAGCTGACCACACCCTGACCCATCCATTTGGTACATGTGTATCTCCTAATCGCGAAGTCTACATCGCAAAGTCTACCACGATCCACCCAGATCTCGATAGATGTAGCGTCTTTGACTATCATCTGCGTCTAGCTACTTAGGAAATCCAAATCATGGCGACTCTCCCATATGTCTTTGTTCTGGAAAGTGGGTTCAACAAACAGCTCCCTAGCTGTTTTCAAATGTCTTGATCTCTGAGCCAATCAGATACATTCCATTGCTTTCAACATCCAAGCCGTGGCAAACTGCGGAAGAAAGGCTGTCCTGTCATGCTCTTTGGAATGCTGAAAAGATCTCGGTCTCTAGAATTGACTATATTGTATATATACATATCATGACATCACGTCAAAGCCGTCTTTGTGTACGAGATAGGTTCTTCTATCTGTCATTTCTCACACGCCTTCGATCCGGCTACTGTTTCTCTTCAGTAACCTCGTTTTCCATCTTCGAGAATACGACATGGCCATGAAACGAGTTGCAATCCTGGCTCTAGCAGCCTCTGTCTTTGCGCAGATGGACATGGGCAGTTCGGACTCAATGACAACGGACTCGGCTGCAAGCACCACAGACCTTATGGCGACGTCGACCGATGCTGCCTCTGTCACCTCTGCCGTCGCAACCTCTTCCACCACGAGCGGGATGGATTACTCTTACTCTATCCCACCGTATAATGCTAGCACCAAGGCAATGACGATAACTAGCTCTTCGGCTACCGTTACTGGAATGCTATCTATGACAACCACAAGCTCCTCAAGCCAAATGGACATGGGTGGTGGTACGCCAATGGGGACAGGTTCGATGATCATGCCCAATGCTACAGCTACTACTTCACCGATCCCTGGAAGAGGTGTGGTAAATGGTGTTTCGGTAAGCCGCACGGAATCTCATTCTAGGTTTGACTTTTCCTATGGGACTAACAATTGCATAGACTGGGCTACTTCTCGTATCTATCGTAATGACCGCGTTACTGCAGCTGTAGGATATAGAAAGGAACATAATACTTCGACACATGCCGTGCATTGGCACTCCATATGCCTTGGCTCAGAAATATTGAATGGCGCCTTGCTTATGGTCGACTTGGTTTCGTCCTAGACTAAGAATTTGATTTATTCTGAACTATAAAACGTGAAGCGGCTCTCTCACGGGGAACCTGAACGGCGAGTTTGGAAAGATAGGTGAGAAGAGAAGCGCCGGGGTTCTCATGGAGAACAAAGGCCGTGAGCAAGCTGCGATTATCATTTCCGAGCTATCAATAAGCAACCACAATAAATGCATCAATCATTGTATTAGACAACTCCGAGGAGTGCATGGAGATGATTCCCGTTTTGTTTTCATCTCTTTCGTCTCCGGAGAAGGAGGCTTGAGTGCATCACCCTTTCTTAAATTGATTAGTAAGAACATCACCTCCACGTCACATTTCGAGTGATCAAGTCGTCGTGAAGCCCGATTTAAGACGGATCGTGGGGGATCTTTGACACTTTTTGGGTTAAAAGAAGTGACGACGTTGCCAAGATTTGATAACAGCCAGCTGGTGGTGCAAAGAAAGAGTTACCGGCTTCTGCTTGATATGATTGGATCGCTGCACTATAACGATAAATTACCTGCAACCTGGGGCTTTGAAGAAAGTGATCGCCGGCTGCTGTGATCGAGAACTTAGACTCACCATGATAGTGGAGAATTTCAAGATTGCCAAGCCCCTATTTGGCTATTGAGTCCAATGAGATTGAACCAGCCTTAGCTACCTTGAAATGGACCGAAAGGGTCGAAATCATCATCAAAATGCTCCGCAAATGTTTTTAATAATGATGATTACTTTATACAGTGATAGTCATCAGACTTTGAAGACCAGAAGCGGCGTAAACACCTTCTTAAAAGGGGGGGTGCATGGGCAAGGCCAATTCGATGGGTCAAATGCAGGTACAAGATCCTAATGTGACCGTGTTTACTAACTTAGGTAGGTATCATGACTGTTCGGGACTAGTACTTCTGTTTATATTTCTACGACTCATCATCTCCAACAAACACAACTGCATACGGGATATGTATTCATTCAGCAAAACGTCGTGGTCTTGGCATAGAAGTGAGGTTCACGACTCATCAATAGATAAACACTCGCAAAGTGATACACACAAAAATCCAGAAGTATTATACTAATTCAGACTTGCAAATATAATCTACTTAGTACTCTTATGCCTCAATTAGTCGATTGCAATTTCGCTAGGGGTCGGGCAATTTCGCAAGCTCCTCTCCAACCCGGGTCGGGACCATACAGCCCCTGCAAACAATCAGCGCGCTAGCTCAATTCGAGAACCCATCCGTTTTCTATTTTCTCCAGACTCCAGCTGATTGAGGTCACTCAATCTCCCTCAGGCGAACGGTTGGCCAGTCTGCTCCTGGTTACTAGTCATGCCCCAGAGACCATGGCGCCTATCACGCTGAGTTGCTATGAGTCCCGCGTGTCTGATTGACCGATCAATTGAGCCCAGCTGACTGTGATCGTAGGGTAGAGATGAAGAAAGAGAAGAATGAATACGGGCCAATATGCTCAGCTCGGCAGATAGCAGATGCAGGCAAGGGTCAAAAGCAGCCATGAAGGATCCATGATCCATCACAGAGGCTACGCCATGCCAGGAACAGCTGTGATCAGTGTACCTGCAAGGGGTTCCCAAGCTTAGGCGTTGTCAAGAAAACGACGCCAGGTGAAATTGGCGCCGAGAGCCTTGGAGAGGTAATAAAACTAACGACCAGGTGCCCCCTTTCCCTTGGGCCTCCCCCATCCTCTTAATCATGTCGATGCCGAGACTTTGCTGAGCGCTGAGTTCGCATCTCCCATCCTTCGTTACTCCCAACCCACCGCTTCACTCTTTTAGCGGGCATTCGTTTTACCCAGTCACGAACTTACGAAGAGAACAAACAGCGAAGCCACCGAATCGGGCGTTTTGAGTGCTTGGAGTTTATTTAATCGTAATAGTCATATAATCAAGATGAAGGGAGCTTTTGCCGTTGCGGCCCTCGCCGCTGGAGCCAGTGCTGGCAGCGTTCACCACCGACACAACCATGGTGCCGCCCACGACCTCGCCAAGAAGGGCTATTCCACGAGCGCCCTCACCAGTGCTGAGAGCACTTGCGGTGCCACCACCATCTACAGCACCTTCTGGGGCTCGCCCACCCGTACGTAGACAGAAAACGCTCGGACGACCTTAGGATACTAATGAGAACAGTCGTCTACCCGACCACATCATCTTCCTCCACGACGTCCACCTCGACAGTCGCCCCGACAACGACGTCCACTCCGGCTGCCTCGTACTCCGTAGCCGAGTACCCAACCACAAGCCCGGCTGCCCCGACGACTTATCCCGCGACCACCTATGCCGCTTCGACCACTACGAGCGAGGCCTCATACCCTACGTCCAGCACCGGCTCATCTTACCCCACCGGTGGCTCTGGTAGCTCTGGCTCCGGAAGCAGCGTTCCCGGCCCTGGTGTTGCTGGCAAGCCTTGGGGTGTCACCTACACCCCCTATGAGACCGATTCCAGCGGTGGCTGCAAGACTCAGGAGCAAGTCAACAGCGATATCGCCGCCATCGCCGCCGCCGGTATCACCACCCTCCGTGTCTACTCGACCGACTGCAGCACTCTTCCCTTTGTCGGCTCTGCTGCCGCTAGCCATGGTATCAAGATGATCCTCGGTATCTACATTGACGCCCCCGGCTGCACGGCTGATAGCCCCAGTGTCAGCGAGCAGATTGCCTCCATCAAGGCCTGGGGTCAGTGGGACATGGTCTCGGCCATCATGGTTGGTAACGAGGCCACCGAGGACGGCTTCTGCACGCCCTCAGAGCTCGCCAGCCTCATCCAGTCGACCAAGTCGCAGCTCAGCTACACCGGCCCCTACTCGACCTCGGAGACAGTCAACATCTGGCAGCTTGAGGAGTTCACAAGCGTCGTCTGCGACGTTGTTGACTTCGTCGGTGCCAATGCCCACGCCTACTTCAACACTCAGACCACCGCCGCTCAGGCTGGCCAGTTCGTCCAGAGCCAGCTTGACATCATCGACAGCGTCTGCAGCGGCAAGGAGGGCCGTATCATGGAAACCGGATGGCCCACGCAAGGTGTTGCTCTTGGTGCTGCTGTCCCTGGCGTCGAGGAGCAATACGTTGCTATCAAGTCCATCGTCGAGATGGTCGGTGACAAGGCCGTCCTTTTCAGTCTTACCTCTGATGCCTGGAAGGGTGATTCCACCGCTTGCCAGTGCGAGGCTTACTGGGGCTGTGCTTCCGTCCTCGGCATCAACCTCAGCTCATAAACGGTCCGTTCTGGGTTTGCCTGTTTTTGAACATTGAGGTTTTTGTTTTCTTGGATATATCCACCTGAGGGGAGATCGGCGCGATGAGAGTGGTTGGTTTGTTTTTTGGGGGGGAAGATTCAAGATGCGACCGGGCAAGTGATCAAAGTTGCATTAAATAACTCAAAAGCTCCAAGAAGCACAAGATAAGAGCTACCTCCCGCAATTACCACCTGGACTTGCCGTGTTGCTTCTTGGGCCTGATTCATAATGTGTTATATAATTTATTAGTAGTGTCTAACTTACGAATCCAAACTGTTTTGTTCCAACTTCGAAACAAGGAGACTCTTCTTTCCGTCCAAATCATCACGTGCATGCTCGGATGACGTAGGTACCTTCAAGAATCACACACAACGCACCTGCATGTTACAAAACTCACTCCTGTGCGAATTGCAAACGTTTTCTATCCTTGTCAGTAAACGAGATGATGCTTAGGGATTCAGTTGATGCTTGTTACATATCCTTTCACTCTAATGCAGCTGCACGAAAAGCCAACAAGCAGTTCACTGGCTAAGCCGAGAAACGGAGGGTTCAACGTTCTCTAGGCACAGAAGTTTGGGGTCTGTCAACACGAGGAAAGAGAAAACACCATGATTCCTCGATACATATGTCGATTACTGTTGCTCAGTTTCGCTGCTCCAAAGCTGACCACAAGTTGTTTCCTATCATACTTCACAGGTATGGATTAACTACCCCGATAGATAGGCACATCCAAAGCAAAGCAAAAAGGCGCCGAGGTTTCTTGAACAGATCTGTTTCTGTTTATCTCCGTTCAAAGACGGATCTATCTGGATATAATAAGTAAAATCCTGATCTCCAGGCACCCTGCCTACCAGAGATATAACCAGGGAAAAGCCCACAGAATCTGAATATTATTCAGAGACACAAGGAATCGCGCCATAATGTGTACGCCGGCAGTAGGGGAGGGGGATATCACGGAATAGAGAATCAAATAGACCGAAAAGAAAAAGGTCAACCCCGAAACACAACAGTCCATGCCGCAAATTGCCCGAATCCCAGCTTCCCATGCTTTATCCAGGACGCCAGATAGGTTCCCATGCTGCTAAAAGTAAGTCCTTTATGTATATGCTGTGTACGTGCTCCGCCAGGAGTAACAGCTCAATAGAACCAGTCTTCATCCAGTGCTGGCTCTTTCATCTGTCTCCGTGTTGGCGACTCGGCCCAAATTTCGTTCCGTGACCGCTCAAGTGTCATGATACCACCACGGTAGGGATCGCTAGACATGACGACGATCTCTTCGCCCTCGCTGGTGAACGCGACACCAGCTAGCTCCCCGAAGATATCAAAGGTCTGCTTGGAATCGAAACTCACCCCGTCAATGATATTGACAAAGTCCGCCTCTTCGGCTGCCACCAGCACCGGTCTCGTGCCAAGAGGGGAGAAGCGTATACTGCGAGCCCCAGCCATCTCACAGCGCAACACAGCAACGGGTTCTTTCCATTTTCTCGAGTCCCATACTCGGACGGTTTTGTCCTGATTTCCTGTGGCTACCTTCGTGCCATCGGGAGACCAGTCGCAGGCGAAACCGTAATCCCGATGACCCTTGATAGAAGCCGCGATCTTCCCCGTGTCCGCCTCGGTAATGAGGACTTCCTGTAGGTCTCCGACCATGACACGCAGCCTCTTGTCCGGACTTAATGCTGAGGAATTGATTGCATAGGGGAACATAGTCCGTGATATAATCTGATTCGTAGGCAGGTCGACGATGCGGAAGCCCCTGTCATTAGAAGCGAAGGCAGCTTGAGGCGCACTGGACGTATGTGAAGAGGAGATTTGTACGTGGTTAGTTATGCCGCTCGGGTGTTCAGTCAATCTACCATCAGCGCATACACCATCACCATGAAGACTTCGGTACTGATATGTGCCGTAGAAACTGCCCGACATCAAGATACTTTCATCTGCGGTCAAGGTGGACACAGCGGCATCCCTGCCACTCTTAAATTTCATAGCGGTCTTGACATTCCCCGTAGTGGGATCGAGTTCACGGACGGTATCACGGACGGCATGGCCGGCTGGGTAGAATACGCGGTTGCGATTGTGGCAGGCCAGGATATTGCGAAGTTGGAAATGTAGTAAGCGCACATCATGCCGTATATCCATGCTCTGGAACCTATAGTAGTTTTCCCCGTTATCCAGAAGGACGTCTGGGAGGGATTTGTTCCACACATCGGACTGTCGTAGGTTCACATAGTTGCGGAAAGTCTTGACGCGGCACCTCCGAGCGGTCAACCTGTCGACCCCCATCTTGACCCAGTCGGTTCCCTGGATATCGCATTCTTCGGGTAGCAGGTCGTCATACTCAATCCTGGTGCGGTTTGCGGCGTCCTCGATGACACTATTCTCGTTTACCGGGGACTGTCTGATGTCGCTGAGCCAGCCTTGCGTCTTCAGCCATTGCCAGTAGCGCAAGAAGTCATGCAGATTGGGGTTCTCTGGTAGAAGGATGCCGGGATTGGGATTGGTGACGAAGACGGGGTGGGGTCCGACGGCGAACTCAAAGGCCTCAACCTCGACGACCACATCGTCGTCTGTGTCTGCTGGGATATCGTCTGGGAGTTCGATAGGCGGCGGCGGCAGCGGAGGGACGGGGACGACGATAGGCGGCGGTGGTGGTAATGGGAAATGGTCGATGTCCAGAGGGTCTTGGTGTTCTTGGTGTTCTTGGACTTGGGACATGGTGGAGATGGTAGTGTCGGTTGCGTGGTGTAGGGGCGCACCACCTTCTTCCACGTCTAGCATGTCTTGGTCATCAACATCGACTTCAGCATCAACATCACTATCGCCATGAGGGAGGGAGAAGAAACCGTCGTTGTCGTCGGGTGGGCGCATTGTTCAGGGCTCAGCTAGAAGTTGGTGCCGGATGGGTTAGCAAGCGTTGGTGGGAGTTGCTTTTTTCGGCGTGGTCGACGCCACCCTATGTTGCGGCAGACTACTATATAGCTGGGTAGTCTAGCATCAGCTGATGGAGGGGTGATGATCGCGTCCTGCTGGCGGCTCTTTTAGGATATATGTATAAGCCAGGGGGGTGGTGCCAGCAGGGATCGTCGATATCTTGTTCACTTTCGAACTCGGACTCGGCAGCGCCCTGTGGGGAACATCACATGTCACTTTTCTCTTGTGAGATACATCATAACATGAAATGTGAATTAGGTTGTACCTAAGGTACATGTATGTATTTGGTGACAGATTAAACTTTGCAGTCCTAGGGGCAATCGGCGTAAATCTTGATTGGGCGGGCGTCCATGAGAGGGAAATCAATGACTTAGGAACATGTCATATTTTTAACTCCTGACTGTTGTAGGATCATTGATACATCACTTCTGTCGGGTACCTACGGTGTGAAGCTCTGCAAATGCAAGACGCCCGTAGTGGAAGCAAGATACCAGGTCGGATATGGCACCTGCTTTTGCCCTCCTCAAAAAGGCTGAGAACCGTCGCACAGCATCCCGTCCGCGCCAATGATAGCCGCTCGGCGCCTCCCACCGGCACACCGGTTTGCTGCACTGCGCAACCAACGACTCGCTTGGTCGCAGAGGGGATCTTCTTCAATCTCGCATCGATCTCTCTTTTGATCACTTCAAGTACTCCCGTATGAGTAGTCAACCATTCAGACTCCCTACATATACCCTTGTCTGTCTCCGGCCAACTTGTGATATAGAGAGAACACATAACTGGAACCGTGGTTCCTTAATCAACCCAATGTAAATTTCACTGCATTCGGCACCAACAAGTCTTCGACCGGTGAAGGAATTTCCATCCCTTGACATGGCCCGGCAGCTTGGTTCTCACCCTTGACCTCGACCCATTCCGGGTAATAGTGGTAGCCGAAATCTGATATATCATATGTGACAGAATCGCAAGAAACAATGGGGACTCGGTCACGGCCCGATACTTTGTTAGTGGACGATACGAATGATCCCGTACTCCCCGGGCGAGGGCACCATTACCCCCACGACGAGAAGCTACCTATTATTAACGGCATAGAGTCATAATGACGTTTCGGCTGACTACCCTCGCGCCGTAAAACCGGCGACAAATGTGTTTTCAAAGGCATAATCAGCCGTCACGCCAGCAGGCAAGCTGCCAACCTTATCCCGCTGTCGCTAGAAAAAGAAAACAAAAAACTTTAACCACTACCTAGGTAGGTACACAAGGATTACCTACATGCGTTGTGCGAGACCCCTATTGGAAAAGGTTGATCCTAGACTGGTTATGTGGTCTGTGACACAACCTACAAGATTCATCAATGTCCTCGTTGTACATGTAATTTATGATATATGATCGTTGCTCCCATTCTCGCATTATTTCCAGTCACTTGAAACGATGACGAGAGGAGATCTACAGCTGTACATACCAAAGGTGACGACATCGGGGTGTTACCTATCTAAAGCTGTTACTCACAGAAGACAAACTCGCCCGGACTCACTAACTGATAGTTACAGGGTGGTAGTAAGAATTCAGGTGCGCTCCTTGGATATTGACGATCTGCTTCATACGGCCCGTGTCCTCGTGCAAAAGATAATTGTCAGAACTGAGTCGAGTAACACAATCGCGAATAGGGTATGCGGTATTGAGCTGAGTCAATGTTCATGATATCGATTCTAATTAAACTAAAATTGATTATGTTATTGCAGTGTACAAGTATTAAACTCAATGCGCCGATCCCATGCCGCTTGCCCTTCTATACAGGTCGATTATTGTAACATTTTCGACAATGCCATGTATGTGAGGGTTCTCCGACCATGCTAAGCGAACAGTACTCCGTCCTTTTAATACTAGAGCTTCTAATTTCTTTACCACTCCAAGCAGGAAACAAGAGAAAAAAAGGAAAAACGAAGAGGCCGGTGACGTTGCCCTCAGATATCGGAGTAAGACCGTGTGCTGGGCCCGCTAGGCCCACTAGGTCCTCGAGACCAGGTGCCGCCGCCAACAACGCTTTCTCGTGAGCCCCAGAAGTTGTTATCTCTCAGGCGCCTTTCACGCTCGAACTCAGCCCATCTGCGCATCGTGATCTTGCTGCTGTCGAATTCGCCCTTATACTCAAGACCTGCTTTCTTCGTCTTTTCACCAGCTGTCTTACGTGTGTCGCCCCATGAGAAGTCATCGAATTTCCAGAAGGCGTAGACAGGGAGCACAAAATTCCAGATCGGGAGCGCTCCTAGATAGATGAAAAGCCACAGGATGTAAGACCAAGAATGAGCCGTGACGATGATGAGCAGTCCAGGTAATCCAAGAATCAGCGCCAGGAGAACGAGAGGAATGGTTTGCACTGGACCGACGATTGACTCGATAACTGAACCGTGTTATTAGAACTAAAGAAGTAAAGTGGTAGACGAAGGGATCTTGACTTACTGACGTAAAGAGTAAAGGCAATCGCCGCGGGCAGTACAAGAGTACCGATCAGCTCAATGCCAACGACGAACTGCATACTGAAGCAGAAAGTGCCGCAGAGATCTTTGACAAGAACCAATTCCATCAAATTGTGAACTGTCGAGTTGATCCATCTTCGCCGCTGTGAAAGTAGAACGCTGAACTCATCTGGCACGGTAGTCTTGCAAACGGCTTGAGGGACGAAGACTTGCTTGCGCTTGGGGAAGGTGCGTAGCATGAGTGTGGTAAGATAACGATCCTCGCCGAGAAGCAAAAGGTTCTTGTCGTGCAGCGTCTCAACGACATTCTCCGAGTAGTGTTCAACTATATCGGGATTTGCCAAAATCGGAACCCAGAAATTCTGGCCGCCTTTAGGAGCTTTAATGCGATATACGCAAAAGCAACCAGGCAAACAGGTAACACCTCCAAACACCGATTCGAACGATTTGGCCAAATGGTGCGAGATAAAATACTCGAAGACTTGTATAGTCGTAACCCAACTTTGTTTCTTGTTGGCAATCTTTGTCTCGCCACACAAACCCATGATGTCCGGATCCCGCACCAGAGCACATAGGAGATGTGTCAAGCTGTCAGGGTAGACCTTGGTATCGGCATCAACCATCATCACAGCTTCGTAGTAGTCAGGTGATATGCCGGTCACTTTCCAAAGACCATTAAACATTTCGAACTCCAATTCCGACATACGCTCATCAAACATAACCTTCTGGAGGAAGGACATCAGGATGATTTGACTGTCACGCTTTCCTCTATTGCCAGGCTTTGCGTTGCTGGCCTCATCAGGGGTCCCGCACTTGACAATGAGCATCATAGGCACTCTTTGTTGCTTTTCTACCGGAATGACGGAGTTTGCGCCGTAGTCATAGAATCCCGAGTAAACCTTGGCCATGTTGTGTCTCTTGGCACCACTCGCCACAGCGACATAAGAAAATGCCTCAACTTCATTAGGGGCCACAGAATGGTCTTTCATCATGCTTAAGCAAATATCAGGCGTCGATAACGTTTCACCCTTGCCCTTGATTAGACCATCACAGATGACGAAAAGGACCTTGTGGCTGTTGGGGTAGTCGGTCATCGCGATCGAGTCCAGGGTAGTCCGCAGGCCAAGTTCTCCTTCGGAGTATGCGGTAACCAAACAGATTGTGTGAATAAGGGGAAAACCAAACGGCTGATAGTCTGAAGGCGGTTGAGGGACCACGGCCTCGTGGATAAAGCCAGCAGGCCCATAGCCATCGATTGGGCTAGCAGAAGCTCCGTACGGGTCAGATCGAAGCATACTGGCTCGACTGTCGTTGCTCTGTTTATACATGGAACCGGGATGGAGTAAAGGCCCACTCGCGGCCTGACTTCCCATGGTAGTGGGTTCGAATCGTCGGCTGCTCCTATCGGTACCGTATGCGGCGGCGGAGAAACGAGAAGTGGTGGGTAAGAAAGTGCTGGTACGTTTGCTCATCCTATCAGAGCCACCAACACTACTTCCAATATCTCCTGGCATTCGCGGTGGAGCGCGGTAGATATCTTCGGACCAGGCTTCAATTTGGCGGTTTCGTTTTACTTTATCTCCAGTCTGCGAGGTCTTGACAGCATATTTGCGGCTGATGAACCATTCAAAGATGAGAGCCAAGGCAAACTTTGCGCCTACAATAGACAGAATGAGAACTAATGACAAGTAAAGAACGATCTTGGAAGCAATGCACCCAACGGTTTCGGTGTCCACGCTGCCAACTTTGATAATTTGTTCAAAGCATTGCGCCATTTGCTTGTCATCGTCGCTAGAGAGCAGACGAGTAATGTCTTTACCACGGACAGCAGCATTGCCTGCCGTTGTACGATCTCGTAACTCTTTAAAACGGTCAGGGATGTTGACTTCGTCTGGGTTAAACCAATTCAGTAAATCCAGATCGAGGACAGAACCCGAGTACACAGCCAGATTGCGTGTTTCGTTTGCTACATCACCCCAGGTATAGAAGACGTCGCCTGCGGGCTTGAGATCCAGATAGAAGGTGTCGCGAGCTAACTGAGTGGTGTGGCATGAGTAACCAACATAATAGGGCCAGGTGAAGTTGGGCTGAGAAGACCCATCCTGTGCAAATGTAGCACACGGGAAATACCAAGCTAGATCGCCGTCACTGTTGGTCGGAACATCTGAGTTATCGGCTACAGTGATGAGGCCCTTGCATGCGCCATTTACACTCTGGAAGAGGAAACTTCCATCCCGACCGCCGTAGCTCTCGCCAGGTATGTCGTACAGAATATTGGGATAGCCGCCATCTTGTGTCAGTGGGATACCGTCGGCCGGAGGGTGAGTGGAGCTTTCCAAGTTGTAGGCTGAGCCGTGGAAGATCATGTACCCACCGTCAACCTCGTTGACGCGCAGACGAACACCAGTAGACAAGCAGACGGCCCGAGTGAAGCCAAAGGTGACGAAACCGACGATGGCCATTAGGTATAGAATGATACTGATCAAGCCCATCTTTTCTCGCCAAGCACGTCGCTGTGCCTTAGAACGGAAGCCGAAGCAACTCAAAATGAAGTCAGGACACCAGAAGGTCACAATGGCGCAGTAGACATTCCAGACACTTGGAGGGCGAATGACCTCCTTATCCTTTGCCCGCTTCGAGTCCTTGGCTCCTTTGGCCAATTTATGGCTGCTGGACCGTCGCCTTCGACCAGACCGCGGCTTCTCAGCACTATCACTGTGTTTCCGAGGAGGCGAGCTATCAGATGTGGCATCTATACTTCGCTCGCCCGACCTTTTCCCGCCACGCTCAACATCTTCGTAGATGGGCTCGTTGCCAGTAGAGGATGGAAGAACACCCATTTGGGCGGCGTGCTTTCGATAGTGGTAGTTGGGGTGGTCCTTGTTGATTCTGTTCCGCTCGGGCTTGATGAGGCTCCTCTTGCGTGAGGGGATGCCGTGAGTGTTCTGGTCCGGGGTAGGTGACAATGGCTGGCGATCTGTAGTCACATCATGATTCCGGATTGTTTCGGGGAAAGAGTTTCCCGATGCAACACGTTGATGTTGGGCAGAGGGACGACCGGGCATGGGAAAGTAGGCACCGGACTCGATGTCGGCGGGACGGCTGCGTCGCGAAGAAGACTGGCGATAGGCATTTCGTTGTTCGTACGAGGGACTCGCGGCGCCAGGCCTCTCTGGAAGAGACATGGTCCCGGCCGATTTGGTGGTGTTCGAGGCAGTAGCCGCCAGTCAGACTGCGAGAGAGATATGGTACAACGGGCGGAAACAAACAAACAGTCGGAGTTGGGGAACACACAAAGGATTCCAATGGTTAGGTCCTGTGTGATGATGCGAAACACGTGTATGGAAGCTAGAAAGGGGGGAGGTAGACCCTACGGCTATGTGAAGGCAATGAATGATGCAAACAAAAGAAAACACACACAATGTTTGTAGGCTGGTTGGCAAGGGAGCAGCCAGGTCTGTTGGGTGTGTGTATATGTTGTAGAGGTCAGAACCAGTACAGGTTTTGTTATTGTGGTGGGCAACAACAGGGAGAGAGAGGCTGGCTGTGGCAGATGCGGCAGGTGAAAGGGAGATAGATCCCTGTCGACCTAAGCAAGCAACAAGAAGGCTGTGTGGCCCCAGAAACGCCAAGAATCGTATCACTTTGTTATGGAGAGAAACAATGTCTGTTTCTTGTTCTTGTCTTATTTTCTTCTTTTCTTTCCTTCTCTCTTTTTTTAATCGCTCTGTCGGCAATTGTCTATGATGCGTGATTTGTTCCTATCATAGTATATATCATCTGAAAAGCTGTTAGGATAGAAGTGCTGTGCGGACGAAGATAAACCTTTGGCCTGTCCGTGCTCCGAAAGGTACCAACCTGGGGAGGAATTTTGGCGCGCGAATAGGGGTTGATATTTCAATTTAGGTGCACAGTACGGATACTCCACGGGACATGTCAGACTACTTTGTAGCACGATTTTGTTCTATAGTACCCAGTATCAGCCAGTTGGATTGAAAGTTCTGTCAACCTAATTAAACAATGCTTCAATGCATTAATGCTATTCTTCGACACATGTATATAACTGACCAGATCGCAACCCTCTAAAGATGTCCTAGAGCAGCGTCATATAGTGAAATGGACCATCAACCATCACCACCTACAGGCCAATCTAGAAAAGCGATGGTGGGACTGTCCAGCACATTCCGATCATATATAACGGATCAAGACGGCTGAGACAACACAAAAAGGTTTGTGCGACGAGGCTGGACGTGACACGCCCTTGCTGAGTGTTAGCTATCAAATACTCACCTGGCCATCTCTGAGGTGGACGGGTGCCGAAGTGCCGGCTGATGTTCTCGTGTTGAGAGTCGTCTTTTGCCAAATCTGGAGCTATTTATCCCCATGAACCTGCGACAAGTAAAAAAACACGCCGACTTTCTCTTGCACCTGGATTCAATTGAGTGAGATGACAGAACTCTAGACGTAAGCGTCGACACCCTGCGTTGTCGGGGTTGGAAGTCTGAGGGCCGGAAGTTGAGGGCAAACAATCTGATATGTTGCAGTCGTCGCTCACCTAAACTGTTATTAGTCAAAAATAGGACGATGGTGCGAAAGAAAAGTCCCGTGGTCCGGTGGACCCGGCCGATCTACATACGCACAGCTGTGACCGGGGTGGGGAATACGAGGTTCTGGATGCAGCAGTGTCAATGGCTTTTGGACAAGTACATACCTACCTAGGTACCTTCACAGCAACGGAGCACGGAAATCTGTCGGATCCCCATACTCATCTACAGAGCGGTGTCCTGTTGAAAATAGACTTTCTAAACAGGATGCAATATGGGCCATCTCTTCGCGGGGGCCTCAAGGTACTATAACGGCTTAGAGTCATACAAATTGAGCTGGGAATATCCAGCTGAGGCTGACAAACCCGTATGCACTGGAAGTATGCAGGTCCCAATCCCGGTCCAAGTCGTTGTACGTAAGTACATAAAACACAGGGCGACTGAGTGAGTCTTATGGCAGGTACATGTAGGTAAGCGGATACGCGTAGGCCTTACACACAGGGTAGGTATTCACAGGCGAGGCTTGTGATACCTTACATACAGGTAAGTACATAATGTCCGATTACACCAACGCCAACGCCAGTCGAAGAACGTTTCTAATGTAAAGAAACAGTAACATAAGGTTTTGGAGAGGAGATGAACGGCGCGGCACTTTGTGATGTGATTAGCTTAGAAAATAGTGAATTTTAGTATATTTGGTCGCAACTTGGCAAATACTACCACCAGCCCTTTTCGTCGTTGAGGTCCGCCAACAGACCCGAGCATCAAAAAGTCGTATTGGCATTGTGCTGGACCTGGATCAGTATGTCATTTTTGTCTCCTTGGTTGGTGGCGGTAAGGGCAAAAAGAGTGAGAAAGAGAGACAGAGCACATATGACGTCGAACGGTTAGCACTCCGGAATACCCATAGATACTAGCGAACGTAACAAAACAGTCTCGTAACGTTTTCCAGCTATCAGAGGCACGTGGGAGGTCAGGGCGAAGAGCAAAATACAACCTTAAAGCCTCACATCACCATCCCCACCGGTCATACACCATTTGACAGTCATGAACGAGGCAGGTAGTAAATGGCAGGGACGAGTACCTTAGCTACCTACTCCGTATATATCGGATTAGTTGGTTGATTATATGTACCTGTAGAAGGTACCGGTGTCCTGAAGCAAATGAAACGTATAGGGGCACGCACTGTATCCCTCAGCCCTCTCCACTGAGTTAGGCAGTACCGAAAAGGGCCCCCCCAAAAAGCGCCAGGGCAGTCAGCCGACTCAGCCAAGGCGCGTGTACCTTGGTGTGGAATGATTGTGGTGACTTTTGGTCTGGTTTACCTGGACCCTTCCCCAAAGAGCAGCGGCCTTCCTCACCGTCGTCGCCCATCACCACCACTACTCATTGTCTCCATTGCATTGCATTGCATTGCATTGTATTGTATTGTATTGGTTGGGTCTGCCTGTTTTGTTGATACCTCGTTTCTCCTTCTTCTGTCTGGCATCGCCTAACAAGTAGCATTTGCATCATCATCCCAGTCGTCCGTCCGTCGAATAGACCTTCTCAGAGCATAGTCCATACCCATACCCTCGTTGCGCGAGGGATTGTTTCGGTCTGGTCCATGACGGTGGCCGTGCCGTCCTCTATACAATCATAATAGCACACTCTGTCCTGCGTGTCACTGGCTTGGTCCTGTCTGTCCCGGGCTACACCATAGTTTGTGGCACGACACTCTGCCACTCTGTTGCCCCTTGAAGAGCAATGGCGGCTGTGACCACCACGCCGCCTCCCATATCGCAGTCCTCACCTCCCAGTTCTGTGACGCGAAAGCCTCTGGCTGTGCCCAAGACACGCCTGCCCGACGACCTCCCGTACCAACCTTCCCCGCCCGATGCCTCGCTCGCCGACGGCCCTCTCCAGTCCCCCATACAAATCAAGTTTCCGCCAGAGACATGGGCGCCAACCCCTGGACATGTCCCTCACCACCAACAGATGACCGGTGGAGATCGGCATCTGCCTAAGACGCCTCTCGCGCCCTCTCCGCCGCCTCATAGTCCGAATTATGTTCAGGCCAAATCTCAGTCCTCGCCGCAGTCCAGGAAGCAGAGCCTCGACAAACCTTTGCCATCAACCTTCGCCGTCGATCTCCCGCACAGGACAGCACAGGAAAATTTGCCGACACCAAGCATCGCTCCGCCGAATATCGCCCACACATACGTCGATGTGTCCGATGTGTCCGGCCCCCTTACTCAGACCGACGGGAGCTTTCAGGATCCAGCTACCACCGCTGACCTCAACCGTCAGAGTCGAGAGTCCGCCACCACTATCAGTACGAGGCAGAAGACGTCAACTGACTCATCTGTTGTGACCAGTGCTAGTTCTCTGTCAGGCGGCCCTAACGAATCGTCAGATGCCCTCTCTCTGAAGGAATCCATCCTTGAAAACACTATACCCGAGGAACCGCTGGTTCCGCAACTGCAATACCATCACCAACTGCAGACACCTCGAGTCGCAAGTGTGCCTATAGAGATGGTATCGCAGAATGCCTCCAAGTCAGATCTCACAGAAAACGGCATGGCCATTAACCGGCACCTGACGCCCAACTCCTTCACGAGGAGAACGTCGATGCCCCGGCCCGCGTCTTCATATTCGCTATACTCCGAGTTCGGTCATCGGGGCCGGTCTCCAGGCCTCGGCGCTTCTCCTCATTCGCGTAGATCCCCAGATCCCAGGGCATCTACCTATGCAGAACTCTTGAATGTTCCGTATCCCCAACCAGCTCCAGCGCCTTTGACCTTGGATAACTCTCAATTGCGTAACAATGTTGGAAATAATGCTTCCCTCTTAAGTACGCAGAAGACGCTTGAAATGTACAGGCAGAATGTGAAGAAGACGAACGACTTCTCCATCCAATATTCATTCGCCGTTTTCTTGATTTCTACTGCCCAGGAACAAGGTCTAAACTTTGATGAACCTTCTCGGAAAAAGGCAAATTCAAAAAATGATACGCAAAAGGAGCCGGTGGAGTCGTCACCAGTTGAGTTGGTCCGTGAAGCTAAACATATTTTGACTAAGCTAGCCAGCGGCGGATATCCCTTTGCGCAATACTATCTTGCAGATGGTTATGCATCAGGTCTATTTAATAAAGGGAAAGAGGATTACAACGCAGCCTTTCCCCTTTTCGTGCTTGCTGCGAAGCACGGTCACGCAGAATCGGCCTATCGAGCTGGGCTTTGCTATGAATTTGGTTGGGGCTGTAGGAAGGATCCAGCCAAGGCAGTCCAGTATCTGAGGACAGCCGCATCGAAAAACCACCCGGGTGCGATGACAAGACTTGGAAAAGCGTGTTTGTCTGGAGATCTGGGTGAGAATCGGTATCGCGAGGGTCTGAAATGGTTGAAAAGAGCCACGGAAACTGCAGATGCCATGTACAATGCCGCTCCGTACCATCTCGGAGTATTGTACGAAACGGGCTACGGTGAAGATGTTTTCAAAGATGAGAGCTATGCCGCTGAGCTATTCACAATGGCCGCCGAATTGGGCCATGCAGAAGCCAGTTACCGCATGGGAGATGCCTACGAACACGGGAAGCTGGGCTGCCCACGGGACCCAGCTCTCAGTGTTCACTTTTATACCAGCGCAGCGGATCGTGGTCATGCAGCCGCGATGATGGGTCTCTGTGCTTGGTACATGGTCGGTGCTGATCCCATCCTGGAAAGGGATGAGGAAGAGGCATACGAGTGGGCACGGCGATCTGCAGAGCTTGGTATGTTACACATTTTTATTTATTCATCAGAGTGCGTGTATGAGCGTGTCATCGTTTCGCATACTAATCATTGGTCTCTGCAGGATTTGTAAAAGCAGAATATGCCGTCGGATATTTCACTGAAATGGGTATCGGGTGCCGGCGCGATATACTTGAGGCCAATGTTTGGTATGTCAAAGCGGCAGATGCTGGAGATGAACGTGCCAAACAGAGGTTAGACGCCATCCACTTGGCCGTCAGTGGCGGCACGCCCATGGAAGTTGTACCACCCCGCAACCCGAAAATGAAGAAAAACCAGACCAAAGACGATAGAGACTGTGTGGTTATGTGATGGGGAGTCTTAGGAGCTAAAAATTAGAAATGTGGTTTCTCTTAAAGGGGACATCTTGGATATGGTTGATCCCGACAGGTCGTAATTGAGAAGAAAGCGGTCGAGGACCTAGGGCGGATATTTCTTTATCACTAGAGGTTGGCACGACCCATCCTCCCTCTTACCTGAAGCTCACCAGCACAATGTTGCATCTTCCATGTGCACAAGACACTGGAGCCCTACAACCAGGATGACGGCGCGAGCTACCGTTCTCTGCATGGACCAATTTTGCATACAGGCGTTCACCTCACTTCTTTATAGAGTCACGGGTTTTCCTGATGATAGGCCCGTTTACCCTGGTTATTTTCGGCAGAGAAACCGAAGACAATGCGTGGAACCAATGGCTCGAGTTGGATAGATCCAAATGTAAAAGGAGCCAATACCATCACGCTTTTGCTCGTCTCCCTCTCTCCCACATCTCTCTGTACATACCGTCACACTGTTCCCTCTTTGCGAACCCATAAATATTTGAGAATTAAGCCCGCAAAAGCGATTAATGATATCTTTTTAGATTGTTTTAGTACACCTAATACCCTTTAGTTGTAAAGTGCATGACCAATATCTTAAGACAAAAAAAACATCACTGCTACAAAGGCTTTATCAACCTTCAGATTAGTCAAATTTGGGCTTCTTAGCTACAAGCAGTTCACTAAGCTTGTATGGTAAACAGAGGGGCTTAAATCAAATTTGATCACATTCTATATGAAGACGAATTTTCATTACAGCAATAAATTACTCATGCCATCTTCTCCAACACCTTCCGTCTTTCTAGGTAGCAAACTGTCATGCTCGCGTATGTTCAAGTCTTCGTTGACTGGTTTACCCAATCAATTGTATCCCAGGCATTGCCTTGATGGTGACATCTGGTCTAATGATGCAAAGAGGTATCCTACACAGTACAAATCTACCTAGGCTACCACGAGATAATCGCTTGAGAGAGACGCCGGACCTGATGACGACAGACTGTGTGTCCTAGGAATAGCTGGGAATGCTTAGAGCAGAGGGTCACCAGACAACATGATTGCCAGGTATAACAGGGAGGGCTTTTTCCTTAGCATAGAAACATCCTCCATCTCACCTCTAAAGATCCTGCTTCTACTCAATACATCATCACCTCTTCTCATTCTCACCATTTCAAAGGGGCTTCGATAGTATTATCACATCGCAATGATGTGATATCGAAAATGCACAAGATCGGGGCGCCAATCCGAAGGTAATGAATAGGGAGAGGTGCACTTTATGCAGTCCAATAAATCAAAAATATGAACGCCCCGCAGTGAGCAGGATTATCATCACAAAAGGAAGCTCCTTTCACTCACCATTAGTCCAAGCCCCTGGGCATATATATAGAACAGCAATCGTTCTTATGCTAAGTCATGGGATGGAGGAAGATGAGTATATAGTTCTGAGCAAATCTTCGGAGGCCAGATCGAATCAACAGGCACATATGTGTATATGCACACTTAGTCACTGAGGATAACTTCGAAGTGGTGTAAGAGAACGGCCTTGGTCAAACAGAAATATATTACTTTCACAAGACACACTACGCCATGCCATGAATTTCCACACAATCATTACACCGCAGCCGAATCTGGCTGGAACAGAAATGGGGACTATCAACGCCTGGCTGTCATCTCTCATAAAATCTAGGAAGCAGAAGCCTCGACCACATCGAACTATCCGCCAAAGAAGACACAGTAGTATCTTCTCTCCTGCTCTCTTGCTAGTACTGCTTTCAGGCACTAGAAGACGATCTCGACTCGACTTCGACACCCAACTCCCCAGGCTTTTTCGGATCAATCATAGCCGAGTATCTAGTGTCACCCCATCTGGCACCTATTGTAACCCAGATATGCTTACTCAGTCCGCTATGCATTGACTCGCGGCTACCTCGCCACAGCAGACGGTTTTCACGATCCATCCTACTGTTGCCCATGCCGTTGTTGGCTATCCATTCTTTGACGATACAGAGAATGAACTCAATCTTACGCCGGAAATCGTTGGCGGCTGGAATTCCCTGGAGGTTGGGATTGATCTCTGGCCGCTTTTTCGTGGGGTTGCGGGTTGGCCGGACGGCCGGTTTTGATGTGAAGTTC
Organism: Xylariaceae sp. FL0255; assembly: GCA_022578795.1. Classification (NCBI taxonomy): domain Eukaryota; kingdom Fungi; phylum Ascomycota; class Sordariomycetes; order Xylariales; family Xylariaceae; species Xylariaceae sp. FL0255. The sequence goes on along the minus strand of MU388816.1, from coordinate 1,408,716 downwards.
AACAGCGTTTGAACGGGGTACGACAAGACAGCACGCCCATCCAGCGCGGTCTCCTCGAGCTCCCCAGTCGTCGCCAACTTCAAAGCTGCTTCCTGAGGAAGGTGCCAGAAGTGGCACCAAGTGCCCGTTGCATCGAGTACAATTTTTGTGTGATCGGGAAAGTTGAATTGCATGTGGCCGTCCGCGAAAACCCAGCACCCAACATCTCCTGTTCGTTGATAAAAGGTTACCACATCGTTGGGAGGCATAGTTTGTTTTGGCGATGAAACAGAAGCCTTGATGCTCACTGTATCATCTGTGGCATCTTGATCGCGGCCATATTGCATCATGTAATTAGCGAATTTCTTCCATAGCACAAGGTGCTCTCGCTTGCGATAATCGTGTATATTATTCCCCACCGGCATCTTGCCAGGTGTGCCATCCTCATTTTTTTCAAGCTGAAACTGAGACGGGTGAACAAAAACTGTCGACAGACCGGATTCGCCGTTATTCTCATAAAATTGCACCTCACCAGACATAGGTACAATTTCATGACGATCAGAATAGCTGGCATCTTGTCGCCGAGAGCAATGTTGCTCGGCGTCTCGAACGAGGATACAGCTAGGTGGGAGTTTGACGGTCTTTCCACCTTTAGCGCTACCCGGTATGCTCTTGAGGACACAGCCTACACTTCCATCATTTAGGATATAGCCCAATCCAAATTTGTTGGAGTAGTCCACCCATTTGACCACAATATGAGGAGGGCATGGTGTGGATGCCTTCCCCAGGACGGCCATCGATCGCGAATTTAAAGCTCGTTCCAACTCGCTCTGAAGATGGTGGAGACGATCTAATACTAGGTCGGGCTTCGTATCTGGGACCGCGAGGATGCGTTCTTTGGGACCGAACATGGAGCTCAGCTTCACTTGTGTCTCTGACGCCTGTAATTGAACTGGTCGAGCTTCTGGTTGTTTAGATTCAGCGGAGCCAAGTCTTTTTGAGGGCGGATTTTGCTGTGTTGCGGACATGGATGTGACAGGCGGGAGATCAGAGACTGCCGAGGGTATTGACAATGCTTTAGGTTGGCTACTTTCTGACGAGGGCCTTGTAATCTCTCGTCTGGGCCGCTGCCGCATAGTACCACTAGCACTAGGCGGAGGCAAATCATTGAGCGTTCGCACAGGCGGCACTGCTGCCGACTTGATCGGTTTGTTTTGAGCTCTCTGCTGAGCAGCAAAACTTTGTGGCGGCGCTCGCATAAGCCCAGTAGTAGTTGTTTGTGGTGCTGCAGATTCCTCTTCTAATTTCATGAGTGGTTGCGGTGCCGGTCGATGAGGGAGTCGAAGTAAACCCAGTTCCTTGCTGACCTCTTCATATGGCCGATAAACAATGCCTTCTGCAAGTGGAATGATAGGTGTCAAGCCAGCTTTCTCCTCTAATGCAACCTCTCTCCAGGTGCTTTTGTAGTTCTGTTCACCATGGTGCCAGGGCCCAACCTCACAGCTTTCGCATAAGTCTCTCAGACTTCGGATATTTTCTGACACCATTTGCTGCGTGCAGTCTACCACGTAGAACCTATCGTCGTCTGGAGGATAATCTCTGAGTTTAGTCGTGATTTCTGCTGTTTTAGGCACATGACCTGAGGTGAAGAAGGCATGTTGAACGATGGAGTCGGGGTCGGGTCGTTTATCCGCCTCTTCTAGCATTGAAGCTACGACGTCTTTCGCCTCCTCTGATATGTATTTCTTGGAATCTGGTTTCGGCCATTCGTAGTCCCGGTCTCTTGCGCGGCGATAGATCTCATCCGTTGTTGAAGATTGAAATGGGGGTTTAGAGGTCAACATTGCAAACCTAGGTGTGCATTAGTTTTTTAAGTGTTGAGTTTGCTTTACTCTCGGAGGCATCTCACATAATAATTCCTAGGCTCCAAATATCAACCATGTGGTCGTGTCCTTTTTTACCCTTTTCGAGAATTTCGGGCGCAATGTAGTTTGGAGTGCCGCAGAGTGTGGTTCGACGGATGGTCTGCATGTCTTTACCAGTGACCAACAGTGCCGCCAAACCAAAGTCACCGATCTTGGCGTTCATGTGTCTATCCAAGAAGATGTTGCCCATCTTCAAGTCTCGATGGATGATGCCCTTGGCATGCATATATTTGATTGCGCCAGCAATCTGAACGGAATAGAAGCGCACCTCGGGCTCGGTAAGACCTTTTCTACGCTTGACCATGTCCATGAGCGAGCCATTCGGACATAGTTCCAGCACAAGATAGGTGCAGCTGTCGTGGGAAAAAGCTCTGAGAAACTGAACAATATTCTGATGTCGCATTTTTGAGTGTATTTGAAGCTCGGTTTGGAACTGGGGGCGGCATTAGTGTTATGTGTCAAAGTGTACCTCTGCAAAGGGGCAGTACCTTTTGTTCCATTTTGGGGGGCATCTTTCTCCTGACGATCTTCAAGGCATATTTCTTCCTATGGCCTGGGAGCTGCCCCTCGTAGCATACGGCGAAGCCCCCCTTGCCTAACATCTTTCCAATCTGATAGACAGCGCCATCTTTTCGGTCGGTGCTTGGAGGCTCAGGAACCTGTGAGGGGGGCTGAAGCGGAGGCTCCTTTTGGACCTGTTTGGAAGCCACGGCTGTTTTTGCTTTGGCAGGCTCGGCGACTCGATTTGATCGTTGGACATTCACGTCCCGAGGTGATAAAGCGTCTGTATAAGCTACTTGCTTGGCAGCCGCAAGTCGATCCGCCATCTGGGAGGTTTGGGGTGACAAGCAGGGCAAAGGGGCATAAAAGCAAGCCCGGACAAGACTAATACTCGTTTCGAATGCTCAAGTCCTGGGTTTCTCATCAGTGGCTGCCATGGACGGGGTTCCCCCAAGACGTTCGGCTGTGGAATGCGTGTTGTGATGAAAACAAGAAATTGGGCACCTAGGTAACCGAGGGGGAAATATGAACATGGTGATGACTTACATGTAATACTGCAAAGAAGGTCATTCAATTATGCCTAAGAAAACGCGCTGACAGAAAGTGAGCTGTTTTGAAAACCAAGAGAAACCAGCAAAGTACGGAGAAATGAGTATGTGTTGGCTAGAATGACAAGAATTAATTGCACGGTCCGCCGACGACAATGCCAAAGCAGCCAGGAGAGGTTTCGTTTACTTTTGGCAGGCGTTGGGGAGGCAACGGTGCAGTAAATTGTGGAGGCCACTGCCCTTTCGGTTTTTTAGTGGCAGCAGGCAGAAGCTGTAATCTGGCCCTGGTGGACACCTTTCGGTACCTTTGACGGATGATCATTTAGTGTACTCCTGAGAGATAAGCATGTATCTGTATTGTCACCAGACACCATAATCACACCCTAATCTACCTAGGTAGCTTGCATCCACTGCCGAAGGGACAAGAAGTACAGATAAGGATTTGTACAATTGTAACTTCGCAAAAGATAGCTCTTGCTTGTATCTTACAACTCTGAACGTCGGTCTGCACCAACGACAATCTGCAAAGCCATTAGATTTCGACGTTCACAGCAACAGAGAGTGAATACATAGATTCCTTCTTGTATTTTAGCATCGAAAGAATGCCCTGTTTTGGCTAGTCGAAGCCATTGCGCTCTACAATCTCCAATTCCCGCTCCTCTCTGCGCCGCATTTAGGCGTGAACGGACTGATCGCGTTCCAGAATGGTTGCCCTGCCATTGTTCAAATTTGCGTCTCTGTTCGTGAAGCATATCTCAAAATATGGTGCTGTAAGCGATCTCTAATCAGTTCTGAAGCTTTGTAAACGTTAATTTGTTGAAAGAATCAAATCAAACACCAAGCGCACGAGCACCCGCGGTTCCGTAGCCTAGCTGCGAGGTACGGCCAGGTCATTCACCAGATTAACATGCGCCTTTCGGTGGTATCGCTGCGCAATGTGGAAGCAGAGATCAAAGCAAAAGAGAAAGCTGAAGCCCCGACCGTCAAGACGAAAGACCAAATAGAAAAAGAAGAAGAGATCCGTGCGAAGCATGGTGCCACAAACCAAGAAAACCGCGCCAAGAAAACGGCACCTATCACTAGCATCTGGCGAAGGAAGTTCCGGCCTCTTCCCGAAGCCAAGGCAGTCGATTTGTTCGCAGACGTTATAGGCGATGCGTTCATTCTCTCTGTCGCTGCAGCCTTGATTCTCTACGAGTACCTGCGGTCTGCACAGAAACCGGATGCCAGTCTAGAAAAGATTAAGGCACTGACTGAGCGCTTCGAGAATCTCGAGAGAAGAGAGAAGGAGCTTCAGGATGCTGAGCAGAAATATGAGAACAGAGTGGCAATGCTTGAAGAAATTCTGAGAAATGTTCAGGATCCGAAGACGAAACAACCACTTTTGCCACCAGCCCCGACTACTTCCCATCCAGCACAGGTCTAAGAAGATAAAGCATTGACTGATTTGCATCAGGGGAGGCTCCAGAGAAGTAAATAGAGAGAAGACCCAATGTAGCCAAGCAACAGTTTTGAGTTGACAGTGTATATTACCTGAAACGATATAGAATCGGCGATGTTTCGTCGAGCCCAGACTCCCACGAAATCGGCAACAACATAGGTCCGTAATCCAACTCAGTGTATATCAAATAAAAACACCTTTCCACCGTTCTTTGGTCATCACAAGAGTTCGCGGTCTATATGATAGAGATGCCTTGTTTTTACCCATTGCTCACAACTCCGAAGAGGCTTACAGCCACTTCTCATTGAGTCAATATTGAGAATCTCAGGGTTTCCTTTAAAAGCAGTACTACTACCTGTTGGTAGGTACATACGTGTGTACATACGTGTATACATACCATAGAAGGTAGGAAAGATGTAGGTAAGTGGCAGGAACTATGGCCAGAAACCCGCGCGGCTGCCTCTTCTGTGTGTTGGTAAGTCTACCTCTTAGCTTTGGCATTCACAACAGTAGGTATTGTTCACCAACCACAAGTATCTTAGGTACATACTTAAGGCAAGTGCAACTTCTCGAGGTTGGACTCTCTGTCCCTGTAAGTATTTATTAAGCTGCACAGGTGCATTATTCGCCCATCTACGCACCAAAACGAAGTCATCGCAGCAACGGCCAGGAAAGTAACCAATTGAGCACGGCGAACATCAACATCTGAGAACCCTCTTTTGTTCTTGCGTATACGTACATTGAAACCGACAGAGCTAGCCCCATGCCCACAGTTCAGGGCACGTCATCCTGAGCGATGGAACGAGCTTCGATTTGCTCGTCCCTTCGTCAACGTCGCCATTGGGCCGCTCTCGCTCCAGTCCTGCTGCAGAGTAACGATGCACGCGGCAGCGGCAGCGCTAAATGGAAAGGTGCTTACTTAACTTACAAGAAAAGCTGCTTCGATTCAGAACACTAATAATGTTCTCGGTAGAGTGCAATCTCGGTAGCCACGATTTAGCTATCCCTCTCCAAGTATCCGGCAATATCTGCACAAGCTTTCGTGCTATTTGTATGTCACCAGCAAATGTTGGTTCGTCAGAAAGTACAAGGCGCATTGAGCACCTGTATAACCTGAACGGCAACCAATATGTTGGCATTATCTTCCTTCTCCAGAGTGACGAGACACAACAAAGTCCGACGGCCGCGCTTATGGCGCTTCAGTTGATGTTAGTACTCATTCCCCATTCTTGTGGCCTAAAATATTATACGGTAGTATCACTAAGAAGTGTTCAGACTTGTTGGCAAGTGGGAGATGCCAATCATACCAGTTGAATCAGTAACCGCCATGCCGGAGAAGTTATTGATCCTCTATCGCCAACTCGTCTCACCAACCGCCTACTACCGTGTTACCAGTCCGGAGAGCAGCCTACTCCCATTCTGCACTGCGAAGCACCAGCTCACTGAGCGCACAGTCAATATCTTGAGCGACACCGCTGCTGGCTTCAAGGATCTTCTTAATCAAGTCTCGTCGAGCCTGGCGTTTGAGGAGAGGATCACGTCATTAGTCGGTGAAGAGGCTTACGATCTCCGGAATTTCTGGATGGATGAGTACCTTGTTGTCGATTGACTTTGATCCGATGGTGTTATGACTAAGCGCGGTCATGGGAGTCCAGAAAAAGCCTAGACAAAATTGCCAGATAGCAACTCAGATTCCCCTCTTCTTGCGCGGTATAGATTGGAGTTCTGGGCCAGTGGTGTTGGCCATATCTCGGAGAAAAGGCACCCTTTCAGCATGAGGTTGCACTTAGGCTCGCATATTATGACATTTCAAGCTTAGCATGCTATGGCCATGCCACGTTGACGATATAGGGCCAAGGATATTGAGAGTAGTGGTGATGGTGATGGTGATGATGAGCAACGAACGGCGAATATTTCCATCCCGCCTATCACTCGGATCACTTGCAGCTGGACAAGGGTTGTGCCCGAAGATGCAAGGAAGATGGAACGCTCTACACATCAACATGTATATACAGTTGTGACAAGAATTGGGTTCTCTCTCATCACGGTACATGCTGGTGGTCTTTGTGATCTGAGCTTGATAAACTACCACTGAGATCCAATCTCATCATTCCCCCACCCACCAGCTTCACAAGAATTCGTGCTTAGCCAAGTTCGACTTCATGCGAATAAACAAGGATTGGTCAAATCTACCGGTCTAGTGCTCTTCTGCTTTTGAGTCTGGAACTACATTGACTGAGAGTCTTTGATGTGATGGTATTTACAGAGCTCTACAGGGTCTGAGTCGAACAAGACAACAACCGCATGGCTGGTCGCGATAGATTTCCTTTTTACTGGGCCTACCTGGTAAGTAAGTGTATCCCGGGTAGATGTCCCTGGCTGGGTGGGCCACGGACCCCGACCGAGTCAGTCTCGTCCAATGAGGGATGTCGAGCAGCCGCCCGCGCGAAGAAAAGCCTCTCAATAGTATTTGCGGCGGCCCCCCGCAGGCCTACAGGTTTATTGGCAATCCGTTGCTGGTAGATGATTTGGAAGGTCACGCTGACCGCTAATTATAGGCAGAAAAATACATGGCTCGCCAGTCAGACCGAGCGAGGCCATTGCGGCGTTGCCAGGTGAAGCTCTTGATTCGAGGTTGCAACAAAAAATAGCCAGGGACGTCTAATGAGTTCAATCCAACTCGAGCGGCGCAGTGTTCCCTTTTATTGCCATTCGTAATGTCGATTGATCGTTGCTAGTATGAAGCACCTAAGCTACCAGCCCTCGGTTGCCCAATCCGGGAATTCTCTTCCAACATCGGTCATTCGCGGCAGGCCCTTGTTCCGGACCCCGTTGTTTCGGCCATGTGCAACATCGAGCGTATCGAGCTTCAGTATCCATGAGTCCGAAACCAATGACTGTCTGAGGTTTTTTTGAAGCGAGACACTTGACAGAATTCTCACAGGAGTCGGCAAATATACACGCAGAAGATGACCGAGGATTGTGATCGTATACGGCGGTGACAATGTGATATTATGTGCATACGATACACGTCCTCACAATTCGTGCTTTGCGCAAGGGAGGAGGAGGTTGGGCGGGTTTATTGCGTTCGAGTATGTCCATGTCCGTCATCAATAACACATGCAAGCGAACGGAGGCACGAAACTCATAACCCAAGTAGTAGTAGTAATAATAAGCATAACCCAATCGATACTACTGTAGAAGCAGATGGCCGAGAACCGATCGCTAGAACAACGATGATACCTGACCACTGACCACTGACCACCCCTTGACCCCTGTCCACACATGCTTGTCGTAGCGGGGCAGCACCTGCGTCCGGGGTTGTCATTGGACATGAGAAGACATGGCACATCTCTAACCGCCCAGCCGAAGCCCCAATCACCACTTCCTCACGCATCTTAACCATGGCCGCAATAATGCAGCATGCAGCGTTACCGCCAATCTTGGAGCCAGGGATTGCTCCCGCCATCCACCGCCGCTCCGCAACTAGCCCGCCAATGGACCAGCTCACTACCCGCCTTGGGTTGGCGACTTCTAGCACCAGCCTGTTTTCGGATATCCATCCCGTTCTGCACATCATGAGGCGAGCTTAAGTTGCCTCAATACGTTGGATATCCTGGCCACCCGAGTCTGGCCCCGCTGATAGAGAGAGAGGGATATGGCGGTCGCGGCCATGGCGGATGAGACTCTCCACGTTACCTGTCTAAAAGTCTTGCATGCTGTCGAATTCCTGAAGAACTCTTCCCCATACATGAAATAATCCCTCCTAGCCTCATACGTCTCATCGTCGTCCCTGATCTTCAACCCTTCCGAGCTTCATAGAAAAGATCAAAACACCGCCAAGCCTGACTACCTCGTAAACCTGTCTCAAAGTGCCTGACCCCCGACTTCGCACCAGGGTTACGGCATAGCAACCTAATTCACCCAGAAACATCCCACAGTTTCATCAATGTCATCGATGTCGCGCGAATGCCAGCTGTTACGATAGATCGAATCTCTAGAACGTGGACTTCAGACGGCGCAGCCTCATTACTGTTCGGCATAGAGTCTCAGAATCTCACCCCCGACAGCTATCCGTCAGATCTAATACAATCTCGCCTCAACCGGGAGCCCAGCTCCACCGGTAGGCTGGGAGCTGAGTCGAGAGCAGCACCGTTATTGCCAATATAGCCTCTGCTGGCCCCGGTGGCCCGTTTCTGACTTTTCTGCTCTTCCACTTGGTTGTCAGCGCTGTGCACTCGCCTTGTCGATAGCCTTCTTTCATATCGACAAACCCTCTTTCTTTCCTCGGTTTTGTTCTTAGACCCTCCGCAGGTCCGGCTACCTCGCGATTTATCATATATCGATTTGGCTTAATTACGAACTCATCGACTAGTCTTTCGACCTCTTTTGCATTCGTTGGACTCTTCCGGTGTGTTTTCTTTTTTTGGATTAGGAAAAGAGACGGAGAAGCCGGAACAGGCTATCAAGAGACTTGGAAACCTTCAGAGGCTGGCAAATACGGTTTTATTTGCGTTGAAGGAATTGATACGACATTTGACGACATACCAACATCAAAATGGGTAGACTTATCAAGAATCACTGGGCAAGACTTGTTGTCTTGACAGCAGCAGCCTGTACGTGGACCATCGCTAATCTGTCCGGACGAATATTGGTGTACTGACTCGCTATCTAGATCAAATTGCTGCGGCTATTGAAGGCTTCTTCTGGCCCAAAGTCTTTTGGGACTTTTTGACTAAGACGCTTGATCCGGCTGTCAAACCTATACCAATTCTACAAACAATCAACCTCGTCTTCGGTATTGGGATGTTTGCCCTGGAGTGGCCTCTTCCCCTTGTAGCTGGAACGACACTTCATCGGAGTATCGAGGGCCGCCTCGCTGTCCTGCCTCTGATTAGCTTGGCAGGCATCCTCCTCTACCAGGGCACCAACGCTGCTTTGTACTATCTCGTAGGCAGTGCTATATATTTCTGGGCCTATAGCGAGGGCGAAGTAGGTACCATCTACGAATGATAAACAAAGATCCTTCGGCTAACTTGATGACAGCTTATCTGTACCAAACCCTGGAGTCTGCCTCAAAGAGGCAAGGCCGGCGCCCGCGCTTGAATACCACACAGAGCGTCCATCTAGAAAGAGGGATACGGATCACCGCTCTTATGAACTGCATATTTGCAAACGTCGAAGTCGACAATTCCGTATATAAACATCCTCATATATACATTCAACTTCATCTTACCAAAAGATCTCTATATCAACATCGTCCCATCCGGTAGAGAGAAAGGAGGGGATTTTTCGCTTATCGTTTGTATGTATGCACATGGGCTTCAGCCGCTCCGATGTTGTATATATATACACATTCGTCCCCCGGGGACGTCACCCTCGACACGATATGTCTTTCACATCGTCTTTGATGATTATCCTTTTTTGCAATTTGAGCGTGCATATCTAGCGGTCTCTCTATTGTTTTATACTGTTTGCTCTTTTGGGCCCGGGGCGGGGTTTCCGAAATTTGAACGAAGCATGCCCGGCGGCCCACCGTCTTCCTGCCGACAAGGCTAGCAATGAGTAATGGAGGAAGTTACTTGGGAACGAGTTCAGTCATGACAGAATCCGCGGAGTAAAAAACTCTTGGGTCTCCTCGAGAGGGATGGGGGTATCACGACCCTTTTGTTAAAATGACTTCCTAGAAGTCTGGTAACGGAGAAGTTCTGAAGGAGATATTTGAGGTCGAGATGAATGCTTTTTGTAGATCTAATGGTACATATCCAACGCTATACCCAAGTACAAATATATATATGACAATTAGATGAACTCTGGTCTCTTCATAACCTGCCCATTGTGCTGGGATTGGTTTTGTCATCGCAGACAATACTATCAGGCATGTGGATTGATGTAACCAAGCAGCCGTACATGTCACATTTACTTGATAGCAGGGTTTTTTTTTTTTTTTAAAAGCGTTAACCAAGGTCTCTGATCAGTCAATTCTGGAGTATCATAACCCACCAGCTACCTATGATGTTTAGTGCCATTGGTAGGACGAGCTAAAGAACTCTCCTTGCTAGTTAGTCGTCGACCACGTGCGCTCTCCTCACTACCTAACCCACACATGCGCCTCAGATCTTGTCACAGAACATGGAGGGCAAGGTCATGGTGCGATGTCCACGTCCACCGCAAAAATGCCCGGGGGCCAACTGGCGGCAATGGCAGAAAAAGATGATAAAACTGATGAGCTTCTCAAACACGTTCCTTGTGGCACTTCTAGCCATTCGTCATGGGCCTTTCTTCTATCGAGTGCCAGGCTGGCCATTGACGATGGAGCCCATCTGAGAATCGTTCTTGGGGCCTCCACGTTCAGGGAACTGGTGAGTTGATAAGCGTTAGCTTGAGGAGCGCTGCACCGCGAGGGGCTCAGGGAGGGTGTAACATGACCTACTTGGGACTCTTGGACATTGCCCTTCTCGAGGATCTGCTTGATGACCTCATCCTCGTTCTCCGTGCCGAACTCGGCTGAGAGTGTCGCCTTGGAGGCGTCATCAAGCTGGCCTTGCTTTCCGTGCCTGTTGTGATTGAAAGACGTCAGCCCAGGCCTGGCCGCAATGATAATTCCTGATCAGCAGTATAAAGTCGGGTAATGATTACTTACTTGTGTGTCACAAAGACTTTGAAGGTGGAGACGAATTGGACCATGGGAACGGACTTGTCGGACTGCCACTTCTTGAATGTCTCGAGGTCGTCGACGAAGATAATAAAATCCTCATCGCTGCCCTTGTAGTGGACCTTGATGGAAGTAGCCTCGCCCTTAGTCATCTTGACGGTATTGCTTGATGGACGTGGGAAATCGGAAGGAAAGAGTAGAAGGTTTGGTATGTGGTGTTTGCGGGGTTGGCTGAATCGTCGTCCGCAGTTGTTGTTACGATGGAGTAGGTGGGTGTGGGTTCGTAGTGTGATTGAGTGGAAAGTAGTTGTTGATGTGGTGGTGGATGTGATGATGATGATGATTACGATGAATGGGAGAAAATAAGTGAAAGGAAGAGCTAGGGAACTTCCTATTAAAAAAGAGTGCAAACTGTTCTTTCCTGCTGTTTGCAGGTTTCCATCATCAAGTGGCAGGTATCCATCATCAAGTGGCAGGTATCTACGTCATCACATACCAGCGCACAGCACGCAACTTAACTCAATACTACTTCGTAATGCCCCGCGTTTAGTGGGCTGTGTCAGTGTGAAAACAGCAAAAATGTTCCTTGCATCAGCTCAGTTGCCCCACCAAAGCCTTACTTCCCCCCTCTGACAATCAGCACCCTGAGTTACGTCACTGGAGAATCGGGATCGAAACCTTTTCACAACCTCCATTAATCCACCAAGTACACTCTTCCAAGTCATCTGTCCACATGGCCAATTTAGGAGGTCCGCTTAATGCCTAAGTTCAAGCTTTCCCAGGTACGGCGCGGGAGCTTCCGAAGCTTTCTTTGCTTTCTGCTAAAGTATAACAATTACTCGGCTGGCAAAAGACCTATGAATGCTACATAGGTAACCATCATAGTCCTGGGGGTCGTTAAGTTCAAATGCAAACAGTGAGGAAATCATGGCATCAACCTGACATGCCTCCGCGAATCCGATAGGTGGTCCAACCTTTGATCCAAAGTGAACCCATTTCCCCTCTTAGTGAAAGAAGCTGCGGCCTCCTAGAGCTAGTAGTCCCCTGTTCATAACACTGACCCGCGGCCATCTACTGACCCTTGGGGCACCTAAGCAATCGCGTTGGGATTCCATCTTTTCTGGCGCTTGACTCGACTTGTCCGACTCCAACGAGCACGGTGATGTTGACTTGATCGAGAGCGTTAAATGCTGTTTTGTTGGGATGCTATTTGCTGAGGGCGTCCGCAGATACAATGTTCTTGAATCCCTATCCTCATCGTGTCTGACCTCAAACCTCGAAATCTCGGTATGTCGAACTGTGCATGTAGAACCCCCACCGTCCGCTGCTTGGGAACTGCTTCCATTGCTGCTTACTCGCTCAATCTCGTCTTGAATAATCGGTAGTCTTTGCAGAGAGCTATCGTTCAATGTCTCGGTTTTAGGGGCTACTGGCGCATCGCAGTTGACCCCGACTAGTGCCTCAACAAACTTGTTCACGTGAGGATATTGAACCTCGTCGTCAAGGGGTTTTCGATTCGAATTGGCACTACTGGAAGCGCGCTTAGTGAATGGGTTCGTCAGACTAGCAACACTGAGTTTTCGCATCATCGTTGATGCTGAATTACGAACGAGGTTCTCGCTCCTCGACCGTGATGTAAAGCCTGGAAATGGTAAGCTCTTGCGACTCCAAACGTCTGCGAGAAGTGCCTCAAGACGGATCCGTTCGGCTCGAGGAGGCGCAAGAACAGGTATTCGGTTTGTTGTAAGAAGTGACTGTGAGCGATTGATGGGCAATGGTAAGGTCCCAGGTGGTGAATCTCTCGCGGTGCTTGTGTTCTTAAGTATAATCTGGCACATTGGAGACTTAGGTCCGATCGTTGTTGCCCTGTGGATAGAGAGGCGACGAGCAACGGTCCCTAATTTGACCACATCAATATTTGACGACGTATACCCGTGTCCAGAACAGAAACGCACCTGGTTTCCCAAAGACTGTCCCTAGGCTTCTGATATGGAGGAATATGGAGCTGTAAAAGGCTGGTTCTGGTGATTCAAGCGAGTTCAGAGAATCTGCAAGAGAGAGGCGAGTCCGCCATTCCGTTTCTTCTTTCTGTGAACATGCCGTCATGATCATTTCATATAGCTGATGATCACATTCGAACACAAGCTTCCATGAAAAAGGTGCTGTGTGACATTGCAGGCCTGTCATGGTTAGAGCGAAAATCGAGAGCAGATGAGATTCGTGTGTGAGCTCACCCCGCCCGTTATCTGCTTCCTCAACCTTGATCCTATCAAGGCCTATGCAGGCCTGTATGGTATAGACTTGATCCGTCTTGCCAGCTATCGCGAGACAAAGGCAATTTTTGTACAGGATTGACACCATGTACTGTCCGCTCACTCCATCTTTGGTCTGCCAACAAACATGGAGAGCACCACAAAGCTGCACTTGTCCTAGAGATCGAACCGTAGTCTTTGAAGTGGCCTCATGCCCCTGATATAGTTAGTGAAGATGTAATTCAACCAAAAGGTGAAAACTTACTTCGTTTGGGAAGACCAGCCGATCTTGGAGCAGCCATGTTTGCTCAAGACAAACTTTCATCGAAGGATCGTCGGTGGCACGGTTGATCTCGGAAGTGGCTTCTCGAAGGCGTATCAACACCCTCTCAATCTCGATGTGAGAATTGGGACAATCACAGACAGGGGTGTATTTGAGAAGTTCAGCAAAAAGCAGCGGATACCGACAAATTCGTTGTATCGGCTTCGGCTGTTAGTTTCCAATCCAAGCAAGCCGCCTCATGTCCATACCTTGACTAGAAGATCACCAATGGTAAGAGACTTTTTGGATTGATCTAGGTGACTGTGCGAGGCGCTGAGCGAAGCAGCCAAGGCCTCGAGACCTTTTTGGTACTTGGGCCACTGAGGTAACATACGATGCGCAGAAGCTACGTCTTTGATCATCATCTCATACCTAGCGCCATACTCCTCGTATATGAAGAATCGGTTCATCTGGAATGGGTCAGTAGTCAGGTTGCATAGGGGCAGGGCTGGTCATCATTCAAAGGCTGTTTTAACTACCTTCCTCATGAAGATCTGTGCAACCCCTGCAGCAATTTGAGGCTCAGCTATCACACTAGGAATTCCCTGAAGCCACGAATCTCTTCCTTTATCCTCAGGGACAGAGTCCAAACTATGCCAACGGTGATGGCGCTGATTGGGATTTGGAGTGGGCTTCAATACGATATGGTCAGGTTGCGTGTACTCGGAATTGGGCACAATTCGATGAAGCTCGCCAAGAATCTCCTCGTGGAGCTCAATGATATCCGTCAGATTCCGGTTGATCGAGGAACGAAGTCCACAATGGAGAGTAGGTAGAGAAGCCAAAATCGTAACATAGACCTTGGCACTATCAGCAATGTACATATCCAAAATTTGGTTCCGGGAGACAATACGTTCATGAGAAATCTGATGTCACCAATATAACTCTCCTCGGTGCTAATGATCTCTTCGAGGATACGCCTCCTTTGTAACAGACGCTCAGTCACGGTCGGATCGATTTGAGAAGCTTTTTCGTGAAAGACACTGTCTTCAGAGATCCTTTGGGCTGAGAACGAGCCACGGCTACTGAGATCTGTTCTTGTATGGATTGATGATCGATTTGGGTGCCGTTTTGGACGAGTTCTCAAGCTTGCGCTGGCTAGACTAACAGTGGCACTTTTGACGGCGGCAACAAATCCGAATGAGGAACCAGAAGAGGACTTCCTGTGACTGTCCATTTTTGACGTGGGAGCCTCGTCTTGCGAATACTCAGGGAAGTAATGCATAGTCGAGCCATGTCCTCTGGGCCGTTGCGCTCGTCTGTGTAGATTCTTCATCCACTTCTGAAATGGTCGACGCATTGGCGAAAGGGCGGAGTTCTCTTTGGAGAGGCTGCCGTCGTCTTGGTGGATGGTAATCTTTGGTACGTCCGGCCAAGACCTTGAAGTTTCCTCGTCGGTTTCCAAGCTCAAGCGGAAAGTAGGAATACTATCCAATGCCTTCCAAATGTCTTTTGTATCATCACGGGACAGGCTCTTGTAGTCGGAATCAGGGTCGGGATCGGACCAGCTCGATCTCAGCTTTGGTGGAGGACTTGCTGAAGTTACCCAGTCGTTGTTGCGTTTGGTCACTTGCAATGCCTTGCCCTGGGGTCGAGACAGAGGAGAGTCGCTTCTCAAGACTACCAAAGCCATAGTGAGAGACCCAACGGGCACCTGCTAAGATGAAGGCCAAGAAAATATGAGGATGCAGAAGTCCGGTTCCAAAACTCCAAGAGGGCATAGGACCAAAAAGAGCCAAGGATTGGATCAAGTTCAAGACATAAGTAATTATTGACAAGAAAGAAAACGGGATGGGATGGCTAATGTGAGAGACAGAGGGTTCTCTTCTGGAGAACAACATCACTGGATAGTCATGTAGGTAGTTACTACCTCATAGTAGCTGCTCACAACGTTCTACAAGTGATATGAGGAAAGAACGAGTGACTAGTGATATTTGATCAATGGATCATCACAGAAAAGATGTACGTGTGTGGAAGAGCATTCTTACGAGTTGCTCTTCCTTTTCCCTGTACTTTGACAGAGGCGCGAAAGGGGAAGAGGGAATAGTTTCTCGATATTCTTAACTGTTCGAAAGACAATAAACTGATCCCCCATAATTTTTGTTTTCGGGCGCCTCGAGGCGCTCAATGTTTATGAGAATGTGACACAAGTCGCGGAGGTCACGGTAATACTGACAGAAGGTGCATCATAGCCGTACATATCAACTGCATGGCAACAAAGGGGACTTCCGATATGTCAAATGGCGATCCGCATTTACTTCACATTACCCGATGATAATCACATGGGAAAGGCGATATGAGTGACACAAGTACAACCACGTATTTGGCCAGGGAGAGATTCATATAGAGCAAAATAATCTCCCGTGAGAACTAAATATTTGCGTGGTAGAGGTAAATAAATGGGAGATGAGACTCTCCAGTCTCTGTTTCACCGGACTGCTTTTCTGGGAGGGGCAGAATTGGCCCCACTTGAAATTGAATGCGGATGCATGAATCCACTCCAGCCCGAGCGATAAAGAACCCACTCCAGCCCGAGCGATAAAGAACCCACGCACCCGATAAGCTGCGAGCCACATATGCCCGCATCCACCTGTCGGGCAATTCGGCTAATTATTGTGCACACCCACCAGCGAAAATCAGCCAACCTACTACCTACTCGGTCCAAACCGCCACCATCTTTCCTCACACGACAAACCACTACTAACGACCACAGCAACATTGCAAAGATGGCCCTCGCACGTGGTATCGAGGTAAGTCCTCCGCGGTCAATCAAGACAGTATGTGTTTGATGTTGCAGAAGCTGACAATTATGTGTTCAACAGAAAGGATATGTAAGACCTCCTCCATGAAAACCACCCCCACAAACCTCCACGAACAAGTTTCCTCCATCGAGTCGAGAGAGCACCAGCCCGCCATGCCTGGGTGATCAGTTCTACACCGTCTCACCTCGTGGAGGATCCTGCTCTCTTTGCTTTTCTTTTGCAAAGTCATAGCAGAGATGGACACCTTTTAGACTGACACTTGGACTTTTTCTCGAATATAGAAGACGACGGCTCGCGTCAACAAGAAGCGTGTTTCCCGCACCAAGGGACACCTCAGCCGCCGCACTGCTCACGTCCGTGATGTGTATGTTCCCATACTGTCCCACTCGCATGCTGATGTCCTCTTTCACGGCTGCCGAGACACCGCTACGAAAAGCTGCTAATATCGCCTATAGAGTCCGTGAGGTCATGGGCCTCGCTCCTGTACGACTGTTCCCCCCGAGCTCATAACGATCGAGTATTGTACTAATGAAAGTAGTATGAGCGCCGAGTCATCGAATTGCTCCGCAACTCCAAGGACAAGCGTGCCCGCAAGCTGGCCAAGAAGCGGCTCGGCTCCTTCCAGCGTGGCAAGAGAAAGGTGAGACTTCAATTGTAGTGTTGTCCGAGGAGCATCTGATTAATATGACTCCACAGGTCGATGAGCTCCAGCGTGTCATCGCCGAAAGCCGTCGTGCTGGTCACTAAATCGTCGTTTCGCGGTAATCTACGGAATTCGAGACAGGATGGAATCAAGGGACGCAGGAAAAAGGGAGCAAAAACTGAAGAGATCCGGAGTGATCTGGCGTCGGCATGTTTCTTTGCTTTCCCAACGGCGTTGAGCTATCATCAACTCTCAGGGTGTGCGCAGTAGAGCCAAGTAGATTAAGGGCTACGACACACGGAACATGAACATCAAGATACCAAGATTCTCATGACAAACAACACGAGGTCTTCAAATTACGCATTCATTCGTCTAGTGCATAGTACATCTAGCATGAAAACATTGTGATGAAACCACACTCCGACTATGCCTGACCTGACAATGTGACTCCCTGATCCGAACTCCTCATTCCATGCTGTAAAAAGTAGAATTCTTTCCTGAACGAAGTCTCATGACAAAGTCAATCCCTGCGGAGTACTGCCTTGCGTCCGATTGATCACAATTACTTCTTCCCAAACCCCTTAAGCCATTTTGGTTTCTTCAAAACAGAACCCTCCCCATCGTTTCGCGGCTTCGGAGCCTCCACTGGACCGGCATTCTTGCTATCGTCAGCAACCTCAATCTCCGGAACATCAGGCACGATAAGGTTCTGCGCCTGGCTGGCCGCACTGTCCTTGAGGAAAGGCTGCCGCCGTACATCTGCAGGTACTCCATCGTCCCAAACAAAGTTGACAAGGGTGGCGGCTTTCATGCCGTAACCCCTGATCAGCTTGCTCCCATCGTCATCTTTGATTGTCGTTCGTGCGGCGCCGGGTAGCACTAGCCTGAAGGGAAGAGAACTATTCGCCATTTGACCTCTAACCTCTGTGTATAAATTTGCACCCGAGTCGGCAGGCCCAAAGTTCCATTCGGCGGCGAAGTTATCCGGGAATCGGACCTTGATCTTGATAGACTTGATCGCTGTGACTTTGGCCTCTTCGGCGGCAGCCTTCTGTTCGAGCTCTTGGTCCGAGAGCAAGCGTTTGTTCTCGCCGAGTGACTTCAGGAGTTTCTGATGGGATTTGGCGTGGCTGATATCTGGAGTATAATCTTCATCTCTAACTGCCTGTGACGCCGCCAAGGGAGTGGATGAGGTAGGGGCGGAGAATATTTTGACAGATCGCTGCTCAGACGTCGAATTTTCATCGATATCCATGGCACCATCGGAAGAAGTAGGTTTGGGTTGTGAGGTTTCCACTCTAGATGGCTGATTTGCAGACTCAACTGGCCCAGCAGTCTCACGAAGCGAAGCTGTCGCTGATTCAGGCGCCTGAACTGCCGAAGCACTGGGCTGTTCCTCGGGGGTTTGAGTGATTGATGGCTCCTCAGATTTGAAGTACTGCTCGATCTCTGCCATAGCCCGTGCTAGTGGCTGCTCGGTTGCCTGAAACGAAAGCCGTAATAGAACACTGCCGGAGTTGTAGCCGAGCTGAGATAATGACTTCTGAAAGTCGGTAAAGGTCGAAAGGGTTCTATTTTCTATGATTACGTTTGGTATTTCGTAGTAAAGCTGGCCGCTACCCGACTGCACGCCATTTTTTGTTCTAGCCACTCCACGGGCGGTGATGTTCAGATTCTTGCCGGCGCTCGCGTTCCCGCTCTCGAATTGGCGTAGAACCTGCCATATTGTGAAGTTGCTGGGAAGCTTTTCGCTGACTCTGCCGTTAGGAAATAACGTTGACTCGGGTGCGGGAAACTGTAGTGCAACGTTGATTGCAGAAGGTGTATTGGAACGAACAACAAGCTCGAGCCTAGCGCCTGGTGGAAGGCCAGAATGGCGGAAGGTCTGAGATAAGTCAAGCTGGCGCTGCTTGTGCTTCAAGAGAAACTTAGTGTGAGAGACCTTGAGCTTCTCGCAAGCTTGTTCGAGAATCTCGGTGAAATATGTGCCTGGATTGACCTTGACCGTCACCTGTTTCAAATCTGTGCCAACGACTTTGACGTTGGTCGCCATGGTGGGGCTTCTCGGGGGCGTGTTCTTTTCAGTAGGAGGAGTTGAGAGATTAAAGCCCTTCGGTGAAGTCCTTGATAGCTGAGGTGCTCTCTGCTACTCAGTCGTTGCGGTAACAGGGTGGAAACTAGAGGGGAAGCGGGTAGGTAGCTGAATAGGAACTTCTTAATTAAAAGAACCACTTGACGGTTCTGGAAGTCTTCGTCATTAAAGTGGTGCAGTGACATTCAGCAGATACCAGCTAGAAAACAAGCATTTGTTTTCTCGATTTGAGCCAGCAGGTAAATCTCACATTAGTCACAAAGTATCCGTGAGGTTCTATCAGGCAGTTTGAAATTGCTTGTGACGGTGGGGGAAGCAGGCAGCTTCAAAGCTGATGAATGTGGCGGGTTGGAGATGGAGGGGCAGTTCCGACCGCCGATGACCTAAGTTCCACTACCTAAAGGAGGACCCCAGAGGAGGTACCTACCTGAGCTGACAGGGGTCGGAGAGAGCTTGCCGCGCCAGTGCATTGCTTGCCTTCCATGCACATCAGCCTCATTATCGCCATTGACAACAAACAAGCTCTCATCCATCCTACGATATCCACATCCTCACCACACATAGACAAACTATACAGTGAACAGAAGAATAAGAGACTCAGCGCTGTCATCATCTGCCTCTCGACCTCTTCCTCCACCTCATTGCCATCATGGTAAGCTTCCATCACCGTCTGCTCTGCTACATGCCATAAAGACAGCCAACTAACACATACCGTCATATCTCAGTCCTCACCGTTCTCGATAAGTACGAACAATATGCCCTCTCTGTGTCCCTTCGATCACGCCCATTGCGAACACCAACGACAAATGTTACAAACCGAGCCTATTTCACCCTTCCAAATACCCGTCCATAACCCGTAATACCAGCCCAAGACAGCAAGCTAATCCTCCACACAGACGGCGGTGCCTGCGTCGCCATGGTAGGTAAAGACTGCGTAGCCATCGCCTGCGACCTCCGCCTCGGCCTCCAGGCCCTCACAGTATCCAACAACTTCCCCAAGATCTTCCAGTACGGCGAGGACGTCTTCCTCGGCC
The DNA here is from genome assembly GCA_022578795.1 of Xylariaceae sp. FL0255. Classification (NCBI taxonomy): domain Eukaryota; kingdom Fungi; phylum Ascomycota; class Sordariomycetes; order Xylariales; family Xylariaceae; species Xylariaceae sp. FL0255. Next base: position 1,388,562 of record MU388816.1, on the reverse strand, counting down.
TCACCGGTCTAGCCACCGACGTGTCCACCGTCGCCGATCTGTTCCGGTACAAGGTGAACATGTACCGCCTGCGCGAGGAGCGCGCCATCGCCCCCAGCACCTTCGCCAACCTCGTGTCCTCCTCGCTCTATGAGAAGCGCTTCGGCCCTTTCTTCGTGAGCCCCGTCGTCGCCGGCCTCGACCCCAAGACCGGCGCCCCCTTCATCTGCGGCTTCGACTCCATTGGCTGTATCGACTTCGCCAAGGACTTCATCGTTAGCGGTACCGCCTCAGAGCAGCTCTTCGGCATGTGCGAGAGTCTCTGGGAGCCAGATCTGGTATGTCTTTTCTGTAGATGAAGCACCCCCAACCTCTTCTTTTTTTGCCATTATTTGGGCTGTTTCTGGTTCACATATGAATATCCGTTCCACTAACCGGAGTGCCGTCGCGCCAAAATAGGAACCGGAAGACCTCTTTGAGACAATCTCACAAGCTTTATTGAGTGCTGTTGATCGAGATGCTTTATCTGGCTGGGGAGCACATGTCTATGTTATCCAAAAAGACAAGGTCACCAAGCGATTACTTAAGGGCCGTCAGGACTAAAACGTGCATGAAGATTAAGGCATATGGTCGTTCGTCTGTCAGGGTCTAGAGCTAAAAAGGCCTATGAAATTCACAAACCAAAGAAATGGTAACTCTATGCTGCTTTGCGTTGCAGCTGGCGAGTGTAGTCCGGAGTTCAAGACGCGGACAAAAGAGACACGTAGACACAATGATGGTGCATATGCCATCTTGTACCAATAACATACAGCACAATTGAAAATACCATGAGTTGAACGATTTCTCGGTTACGTCTTGTAAAAAAAGGAATACAATGTGTTTCTGAAAAGCATTCTTTTGATTCTAGCGACTCTACGCAGATCCCAAGAGCTCGAACTAGGATAGTCTATTCTATATCATGACTACATTTTCGCCCGTCTACAGGAATCTATGCTTCCTTCTTTGCCTTAGAAGAAATATCCTCCTCGGTTATCTTTTGCAAGAAGAACTGTCTCTCGATGGCCTTGAGGACTTCGTCGATCAATCTAATCAAAGTTAATTATCGTCTTACTTGGAAGCGGTAGTATGAGTGTGACTTACATGACTGGTGCACTGACAGCCAACACTGCTTGCCACTCGGTCCAGTTAAGTGGAAGAATGGAGAACAGAGTTTGCAAGAACGGGGTGTAAAGCAGTGCAAAGTGCAGCGCCATTGACAAGGCAATAGCATAGACGAGCATCAGGTTTTCCCAAAGGGGAAGTGTCAGGAGAGATTCACTAGATGACAGAGCATTCATAGCGTTCAGCATCTCAATGACGACGAGGATCGAAAGCGAGACTGTCGAAGCAGCCTTCGCATTGTGGTCTTCGAACATACTGCAACCGATACTTGCGAACTCAGACGAGCATCGGTGGAAATGAGACAGCTGGTAGAAGCTGATTTGAGGTCCCTCAGGATTGTACATAAACCACCAGGCATAGCCACCAACGGTGGCAAGGCCAACGTACATGCCGATTACCAGGTAACGGAAGAAAAGCCATCCGCCAATAAGCGCTTCATCGCGTTTTCGGGGCTGTCTACGCATGATATCATGATCTGGCGGGTTGAATGACAAGGCAGTTGCAGGCAGACCATCAGTGACCAGGTTGACCCAAAGGAGCTGGACTGGAATAAGCGCCTCTGGCATTCCCAGAGCAGCGGTAATGAAGATCGAGACAACCTCACCAATATTGGATGAGATCAGATAACGGATAAACTGTTGAGTGTTGTTGTAGATAGAGCGACCCTCCTCGATAGCGACTTCAATGGTGGCGAAGTTGTTGTCCGCAAGAACCATGTCGGAAGCTAATTTCGAGACATCGGTACCAGAACCCATAGCAACGCCAATGTCGGCTTTCTTGAGTGCAGGTGCGTCGTTGACGCCATCTCCAGTCATAGCAACAACCTCATTCAAGGATTGAAGCAAGTCGACCAACCTAGACTTATGGCTTGGCTCCACACGAGAGAATAGAGATGCATGCTTGGCAGCCTCGAGTTGTCCACTGGGAGTGAGGTTGTCGAACTCGCGACCAGTGAAGCTTTTACCCTCGACGTCCTCATATGCCCCGAAAACTCCGATCTGTCGGCAGATACTCTCCGCAGTGTTACGGTTATCACCTGTAATAACGATGACTCGGATTCCGGCGGCTTTGCATTTCTGGATAGCTGCAGCAACCTCAGGGCGAGGAGGATCAAGCATACCAACGAGGCCAAGAAGTGTAAGGTTCTGTTCCAACTGGGTGTAGTGAGCGGGGGACTTCGCCGTCTTGATCAGTGGGTTTCCGCCAGCGTCCTCCAGGCTGGCAAGTGCAATAACTCGAAGTCCACGATTGCCGTAATCAACAACTTCTTTCATAAGTAGGTTGTAAAGGTTTTTGTCAAGCGGAACCCGTTTGCCATTGGATCCGACCAGTGTATGGGTGCATCGCTCGATGATAGATTCCGGGGCACCTTTAACGAGCAGCTTCTGCTGATCACCAGCTTGGACGAGTACCGACATACTTTTTCGGTCTCGAGAAAACTCAAATGTAGCGAGTCGGGGAAATTTTTGCTCGTATAGTGCACTGGCGTAGTGGACGCAGTCCTCAGGAATGGCATTAGCCGGAGCGCAAGGCCCAATCTTCTCAGCAAGAACTCGCAAGGCGCCTTCAGTAGGTTCGCCTACATTTGAGAAGATGGCATGTCGAGAATCATACGTCAACTGGGCATCATTGCAAAGTGCAGCAACCTCATTCATCTGAGCGATAGTACTAGACGTCTCTGAGAGATTTTGGACGATTTTGCCGTTACGCTTAATGTCACCTTTGGGAGAGAAGGTTGTTCCATCGACATCAAGTTCTTCAAGGTCCTTACCGTCTTCGCGGATATAGACGATCTTGTTGACGCTCATCTGATTGGTTGTGAGAGTACCAGTCTTATCAGAGCAAATAACACTGCAGCTTCCCAAAGTCTCGACGGAAGGTAAGCTTCGGACAACGGCATTTTTAGCGGCCATTTTTCGAGTCCCTAAGGCTAGACACGTTGTTATAACAACAGCTAGACCCTCAGGGATAGCAGCAACACCAAGGGACACGGCAATCTTCAGATAATAGATGGCACCTTTGGTCCAGTTACCGTGACTTGGATCGGCGAAGTTCGGGATGTTGATGAGCCATACCAGAATGCAGATTACAGTGATGACTTTGGCGAGGGTATCGCCAAAGTCGTTAAGCTTCTGCTTCAGAGGAGTGGGCTCGGAAATCTGGGCCGTGATACTCTCGTGAATGTCTCCAATAGCCGTGTTGGATCCAGTCAGGACAACGATTGCTTTCGCACGACCAGTAACTACAGTTGTGCCGGAGAAGAGCATGTTTGTTTGATCTTGAAGCACAGCTTTATCGTCCTTCACGACAGCTGTGTGATCTTTGCCCACGCTCTCACTCTCTCCGGTCAGGATGGCCTGGTCGACAGAAAAACTGTTGCTCTCGATAGAAACAACTCTGCAATCGGCGGGAATCCGGTCGCCAACCGAGATGGAGACTATGTCTCCGGGCACGAGCTCCTCCGCCTTGACGCGCGAGACATGTCCGCCTCTGACAACACTGGCAACATTGGCGGAGTATTCTTGTAGGGCAGCAATGGCTTTCTCGGCGCTGCTTTCTTGGGATACACCGACGACGGCATTGAGAATAAGGATGGTAAGAATCTGAGAGTGCGACTCCGTGTTAGCCTTTACTTATCACAATTGCTTTCATCCTTTTGAAATTGGTCAACTTACCACCAGCGGGTCGACAAAGGCGCTCCAACCACCCTCGTCCTCGAAAAGAGCCAGCACAAATGACACAGCAGCAGACCCAAGAAGTATAATAACCAACTGGTCCTTGAATTGCTCGAGAATTAGCTCCCAGATCGGAGTAGGCGGCTCTTCCGGAATAGCTAGCAGGTAGGTTCGATGTTAGTAATAATAACGGTACTGACGAACGGAGGACATGCGAGAAGCCAAAGTGAGCCGAGGCAATAAACTATGACGTACCATTCTTTCCGTGCTTTGTTCGTAAGTCGAGGACCTGTTCATCGGTGAGCCCAACCTTGGGGTCGACGTTGAAATGGTCCAAGATAGCCTTTGTAGGCTTTGTGAATGCGCTCTCCATGTCTGCTGGCGAAAGCAGTGAGTGTATGGAGGTGCGTGGTAAAAGATCAAAACTTGTATTCAACCATGCAAGGGCGCGGGTTGAGAAAAATTCTGATGTATGTGTAAGATATGGGTTGTGGTAGAGAGAAGGGTGGGCGGCGTGCAGAAAAGCCACATGTCTTTTTCAACTCGAAGAGCAACAATTAAAAAGTCTAGGCAGGTACACGATGGCGGGGCGAATGGCCTTCTGCACGACTCGAACTTGCCACAGAGCCACCACCTGCTTGCCTCTTCTTACCTAACCCCCTGCAATGATTACTTTACGAACGGCGGGTTTAATCTGAAGGAAATATCTCCAAGTGTGCGAAAACGGACGCAGCTTCTATGCACGTGGCTTTGGAGGTTAACAATGAGGTGCATGTACTTCACAGTACCATTAGGACCAGTCGATAATGCTAAATGTAGGTACAGAGTGCCACTTTTTACTCTCTTAGCGCCTTAGGTACAGATTGGGTATTGGGCATCGGACATTTATTCAGTGCCTCCGATGCAGTTGTCTCTATATCTGATGTCTGGGACTCTAAATCCCTGAATGAGTAACTTTTAAGAAAAGTTTATCTGAATCGAAGCTGCCTGTTACTCGGGTGATAACTCTGACTTGCCGTCAGGCCGAATAATAATCCCGGAAAAGAGATTGGCCCCTCCATCCCTTAACCACTGCAATCCTCTGACTCTTGCAGTGATTGGTTCGCCCTGCAAGGCTATGTGTATCTATCAATAATAGCATATAACATATCACGGTTTCATCAATGTTCTAGAATATAGAAATAAAATCATCGTTAAGAAGAAGGAATAGAAAACTTGTGGCAAGACTACATCATCGTGTCGACTGATCCTACCAAGGTTCACGATGATGTTAGGCTGAGCCTTGAGCCGAAGACATATTTGGTATACAATGAGCATTGGATCGAGCAACTTGTTTTATAACCACTTCGTGATGTGTTGTCGCACAATGATATCACTCTCACACAGCGGCCTAATAAGACAAGGGAAGTACATGGCTATCCCTTATGCATGTCAAACAAAGCAGTCAGCATATATCAAGATCTTCTTTGGCGGCCAAAGTGAATGATAAGCATTGATATTGCAAGAAGATACTGCTCAATCTCTTCACTAGTCTCCAAGGGGGTTGACTCAAGCTTTCAGTCACCTATACAGATGGCCAGACATGGTGACCGGGGCGCTTGCAAGAAAACATATCCCAATTCGTCCTATTGCTCTATGCACTAGAAGTATGAAGCCAGCAAGTTAGCACGAGTGGTCAAGCATCAGTCTCTTAGTTTGTCCAAAGCATGGCTAGGAAGGGGTGCTGGCATTCAAATTACAAAGCGTAGATGGTACGTGAAGACGAGCACCATCACCCTGTTCTCTTGGGCTATATTGGAGGAAGTGTAGTTGCTTGAGAGGCCTGAATCTTTTTTGTACCTCCCATAAAGCTGTCTATCAAGGGTTGCTATCTAGAAGCTGCCTTGCAGCAATGCAACGAAATTCCCTCTGCTACGGAGCACAATGCGGCTCACCCTTGCCCAGAACCGCACGAGAATCTGCTTTTTTTGGTTTTACGATGCCGGACGGTTTCCTTCATCGCCAGTACCGAATACTACGGTAGCTATCTCTACCCATAATTATCCACAAGCATAACCGTATTGGGTGATCGTCAGCCCAGCAGCCGAGACTACCATACAGCCTCAGCCACCTAGACAAAACTCATTGCTCGTTTAAATGTCATCATCGTCATCTTCGCCGGGAAGAGGTAGGTCACCAGCCTCGTCCATCTCCTTTCGGTATTGCTCAAGGAGTGCCTCGTCAACCTGGGCGGTGGGAGGAGCAAGGGCAGGGGCAGCGACAAATTCCTAACTCAGTTAGCTGGGCGAGTCGGCGTAAAATGGAAAAATCGGTACACTCACCAGAGCGGGATTGCCAACGAGCTTGCGAGCGAGCCAGAGGAATGGCTTCTCGAAGTTGTAGTTCGACTTGGCAGAGATGTCGTAGTACTGCAAATTTTTCTTGCGGTGGAAGGTAATTGTTTTGGCCTTGACCTTGCGCTCCTTCACGTCGACCTTGTTGCCGCAGAGGACAATAGGGATATTCTCGCAGACACGAACAAGATCACCTACATGTTCACAGTCAGCGTAAAACTTTCAGAGAGTTGGTTTGGAATGCTACTTACGGTGCCAGCTAGGAACGTTCTTGTAGGTGATGCGAGCGGTTACATCGAACATGATGATACCGCACTGACCGTTGATGTAGTATCCATCACGAAGACCACCGAACTTCTCTTGACCGGCAGTATCCCAGACGTCGAAGGTGATCTGACCGTAGTTCTGTTTGTGCCGCAAGCGTCAGAGTGGCTGTGGGTTTGGTCATGAACAGTCGGGTTGAGGAGGACTTACGGTGGTGAAGCCGAGAGGGTGAACCTCGACACCGAGAGTAGCCATGTACTTCTTCTCGAACTCTCCAGTCAAGTGGCGCTTGACGAAGGTGGTCTAGAAAAGTTAATGAGCGAGAGCGTTGATGATGGTATCAGGGCAGATTCTTCAGTTTGGATTAAGGAGGGGCAGATAAACAGGGAGGGGCATTGGCGACAGAACAAAGGTCACGATAGAGCGCAAGGCGAAGAGAACTATGGTGAGAGGGAGACATACCTTGCCGGTACCACCATCACCAACAAGCACAAGCTTGAAGGTAGGTGCCTGCTGTGGTGCAGCCATGTTGTGAGGGTTTGTTGTGAGGTAAACAAGAGGACGGAGACTAGATCCGACGTCAGTGTGGGGGTTCGTAATTTGGTAGTTCGGCGAGATGGTGGTCGCCTTGAGACAAAAGGGTCGGCGGGAGTATCGTGAAAGAAGAGAAAGTGTAAGCGATTTGGGGGGAGGGGGGATCGTACCTCGGGTGGGATGTGTGGTGATGAGGAAAATTGTGTTGACGGGAAGGTGGTGGTGGTGTTTTCCAAGTTCACCGATGGATGGTTGATCTGCAAAAAGAGTTCAGGCGGAGGACCTTTGCTTGGGCTTGCCCAAAAATTTGGGTGGTGGTTGCGGGGCAGATCGAGGCACGTGATATGCTAGGTAGATAGCTTATTCAGTGCTGTACAGCAAACACGCTACTGGCATTGCCACTGTCATTCATCACCCTAAGTACCTCCTTCTTCTTCTTCCCCGGATCGGGCTTTATATACATGTATGCATCCGTCACCCCCTTCAAAGACGCAATGGTAAATGCCCAAAGCTGCCTGACAATGGTTCATCCCAAGATTATCTACCTTATCAGGTAGGTAAGCTTGAATAGAAATTAGACCCTTTTCAGCAGTCCTCCACTGCCTTTGCTACCTAACTCCGCTGCCTGGTAATCACTATTAATTAGCATTGTCTCATCAGGTGCTGAACACGTTGCATCAACTTTAAGGCTACAGCTAAGTCCACAAGCATGCGCACAAGACCTGCAGCCATACAACTTTATGATGTGAGCATATTCTGGATTAAGGACAGAAAATCATTCGGTCATCGGCGAAATCGGCCCACGAAATATCCGCTACCAAGTATAGAAAGACGTCAAGAGCAGCCGCCATGGCTGGTGACATTTATTTGGTATATCTGAGCATGCAAAGCCCATTCATTCCTGCCAAATCAGTGACGTGCACGTGCGTCCGAAGTAAGTCCCAATCATAGACTGCCCCTGATAAAGGCTGCTGGGTTGATGGTCTAAGACCATTCCTTATCAAGAGCCTACCTATCTATGTTCAGTCTTCACAGCATAAGGCTCTAAACTCCATCCGGTACTGTGATTACAATGGCAAAATGTGACAACCAAGCAAGCCTCGGCCTCCCCAGTTCCGTCGAGGTGTAAGATAAAGCTGGAGCTCTTGTCTTGCACTCGCCTCACCTCGCCGTGATACCTTTACAAGGATGCGTTGCTGAGCTCAGTTAGTCACCTTGTCCAATAATGGAGGGAAAAGCTGGTTCAATTTCGTCTTACCCCTTCATTTCCCTGAACACACTCGCCTACTCTTTTGAGGCCATCGTGATTTCCCTTACTCACGTACCCGAAATTTCGGATCTCATCACCAGCTTTGAGACCAGCCACATCAGCCGGACTATCAGCCACCACACTGTTCACCTTTGCGAAAGCTTCTTCCAATGAAGTTGGGATGGTGTCTCCCATCAATGCGGCAGCATTTATTGCCGTGGTCGTGGACGTCGTTGTGTCAGAATCTTGGAGGTTCGCGAAGTGTTCGTGCAGACGGTTTTCGATAACATTCATTAGGTCCTTATAGTCATTCTTGAGATGTATAATCCGTGATCGCGTCGTGCGAACTGTTGAATCATGTTAGCAAAAGATGTACATGGGATCCATAGGATCAAGAAGACTGACTTTGGGCAACGTCAATGTCTGCTCGAGGAAAGCCGTCTGGCGTGACAAGGGGGGTTTCCATGGTCACATTATGCTGCATTTTTGATCAGAATCGCGTACGAGACAATGATACTTGGGTTCATTGCACGAACCGAATCCAGTACACCGCCCAGAGCCTTCAGTTCAGCCTCCATATTGTCTTTCTTCTGCTGAAGCTCAGCAAAGGAAAGCTGCTTTGCTGCGCCATTGGTGATGGGAAGGGAGGAGGGTCCAGATGGGACCGTGGGTGCATGTATGTTGTCCATCCTTAACGGGAGGCCCATTATTGACAGAGACTCGGTACCATCATCACCTGAGAGTTGTCGGGATAAGGAAGCAGTCAAAGCCGCATCTGTACAGAAATGAAGTTGAAGTGGGGAGCTTTCTCGGAAACAAAGATGCGTTGCTGGTTGCCTTAGAGTACAGGCTGTAGAAGGGTGACGCACTGGTGGAGGGGCAATACCCTGATATGTACCTAACCTACCTGTGTGTACTGCCAATTACCCCGCCAAAACCACCCTTAATAAGGCGGATTGATGCTTGATCTGTTAGGGAAAGCGCCTTTCTACATGATGGACTTTTATTTACCTAAGATAAAGCAATATATCGTCTCTTCCAAGGAGCTGTCCAAGAGCCGTGTCAAACAGTCATGGTTCAAAAAGGCCTATATACATGTACATACATCTAGTTTCAAGCTAGAAGTTTGTGTGTAGTTGACTTAGATTGCCATGTTTCTGAACTTCCGTGCGACGACCCAATTACCGAACACGAACCTCACCTGGTAGCACAGTTTAGTGATGGAGGCTTAAGGAAGTCCCAAGAGGACGGGAGTGTAACAGTCGCCGCATCCCTTCTTATCAAATGCCCCTAGATCTGAATTATGTACACGTATGCGACTGTCCTTGAAAATTATCTGCTCCTATTAAGAAGTTTCGTTTATAGATGGAATTCATCGCCGGCTGCCAGTTGCTTTGCATAGAGATGTACAAATAGCTTTCAATCGGTGAGACTGGTGAGTAATTGACAATCCAATATCCTAGGAAGCAGGACCGGCTTATTATAGAGCATACCCGCCTCCCCACCTGGAGATGTTTCGCATAAACGAGATATGTGGACATCATGGCCACTTTTGGGCCGTGATGTGGTTCGGCTGATTGCTTCAAGATCTGCACTACAAACCTTTTGCATGAGCGCTGGCCTATCACCGCAGCCCAGGAAGTAAAACCAAACAACCACTTCTCTTGGGAGTCTCAGGGGCTCGTGTTTGACAGGCCACGGCATCGGGTTGAGGCAGGGTCATTCATAGGGACACAAAAGGTGGCGAAGAGCACCACATTTTAAAAAAAAAACGGCAATTGTGTTTAAGGATCTGCAAACAATTGCAATGGAATTCCATGTTCCCAGTATTTTGTTTATTACCCATTGATCGTCGTCCCTAGATAAAACCTTCCTTTGCCCATATTCTCCTTGACCTGTTATACTCTATTTTATTTTTTTTGCTGCTTTGCTTCCTCTGCCTACCCTCTGAAATAAACCTGCTTGTCCTGCTTCTCACCCAAGCTATACCTTGCTATAACTTATCAGAGTGACCGTGGAGACGGCCACAAAGCAAGCCTAACCGTTACGATGCGTACCCTTCCAACTTTCTTCAGTTTCGTGGCTGCGGTTACGGCCACCCAATTTCCTCGTTACGAAGTCCCCTCTGGCCTCATCGCGGATGCCAGTTGCACCACGCTGCCAACTAGATTCGTCGTCTCAAATTTCACTACCAATTCGGTCGTCGCTGGGACTGGCCCGAGCACCGTTTCATTTGCTTTCCTCGATCCTGATACTCGAATTCAAACATGGTGCAGCCGCAATTCAACTTCCCAGGCAACCGGTCCCAGCAAGAACATCTATCCTTGTGATAATTCTGCCGTGTCTTTTGTCTATCAAACGACAGGTATTGCAGGCCTGACACTAGTTGAGCAGGCGTGTCCTAGCCAAAGGTGAGTGGCGCAGTTTCTCAAAAGCCTTGAAACCAGGCCGTTAACATTATGTGCAGCCCTGCTCAGGACGAAGCATCCGGTTCGGTCAATCTCCATCTTGTTTGCACCAACACGACCACCAGCTCAAATTGTGTTGCGCGCCCATCCTCCATCAACGGCACTTTCTCCAGCTTTGAACCTATTCCGCAATCGGCGTCTACCCGAAGAATTAGAGGAGCATGGAGAGGTTGAAGTACGGCCGATTTCGAACCCCAACAAATCGCATTGTCTGAGTAACCCAAGGTATAGATTAGATTGATCACCATAATAATAGATGGTATGGAAACACTCTAGGTATTATCTATGGTGTTTCTCTTAAAAACAAGTATGTGTATTTACGTGCCTGGCATGTGTTCCTGAAATCTAGCGAATAGCTGGTCGAGATTTAGCGCCACTGCCGCCCGGCGGCCTGGCGACCGTTCATTTTAGGCTGTATCACAGGGGGCTTGTCATCCGCTTCTGGACAGTGCAGTGACGTACAAAGTATAGTGCTGTAGTTGTCAGAATCCTTCATTGTCATTGGTTCTTTAACTTGTCATGACCTAATAAGCTGTAAGTTGTTACTAGTAGGGATCTCTTGATCACACGACATCTATCTGCGCCTTGCCTCACTGACGCAATGCATCTCAAACACCTTCTCCTACAACTGTCTAACGTCTAACAACGACAACGTAAACTTGAACAACATTATGCTATAATCTTCTACTCAACTCAACATTTCACGATCCTACTTCTATTGCCAGATCATATTTCTGCACTTGCGATATGATTGCTTGGATCACTTCTGGATGCTGCGCATAGCAAACAAACCTGAAATACTGGCGCTTTGAACCTCGGCAGCTTTTGAGATGAGACTCTTTGCATATACCTGGATTTCAATCTTCGCCCTTAATTCGGCTGTTGCTCTTACGACCCTACGGCACGAACAAAGTCCACTTCACCGAGGTGATGAGAATGGAATATCTCGTGGCATTTCGTTGGACCTATTCACATCCTTTGAGCGCCTCTCCCGTCTTGTGGATATAACCTATTGTGTCGGTACCACAGGTATTCGCAAGCCTTTCTCGTGCATTTCGCGATGCAAAGACTTCCCATCCCTCGAGCTTGTTACGACGTGGAACACTGGTGCATTGTTGAGTGATAGCTGCGGTTACATCGCCGTGGAACATGGGACACAGCTGAACCCAGAACCAGAGTCCGGCAGGAACAGAGCCAAGGATGGTGGTTCTATCATTGTTGCCTTTCGCGGGACATACAGCATCACAAACACAGTTGTCGACCTGAGCACGGTGCCACAGAAATACGTCCCCTACCCTCCACCTAATGATGAAGATGGAAGTGTGCCAGAAGAACCAACACATAGATGTCTGAATTGTACAGTTCACATGGGGTTCTTAACGTCATGGCAGCTTGCTAAGCGAACCGTCTTGCCCCAACTGAAACAGCTGCACGAGCAATACCCTGATCATGTTGTTCACGTCATTGGTCATAGCCTGGGAGGAGCTGTCGGCGCTCTTGCAGCATTGGAGCTGAAGGTTATTTTTGGATGGGACAACCTCATTGTGACAACATTTGGCGAACCACGAGTCGGGAACAAAGGGTTTGTCCAGTACCTCAATACTGCCTTTGGACTTGACGACAAAAGAATCCATCCAACGAAGCAGATATATCGACGTATCACGCACACGGAAGACCCAGTACCACTCCTCCCTCTTTCTGAATGGGGATACCGATCTCACGCTGGCGAATTCTTCATTTCAAGAGCTGCTCTGTCCCCTGAGCCTTCAGATATTCGTCCATGCATCGGAGACTACGACCCAGAGTGCATCGCCGGTTCAGAAGGTGAACCTGTGCCCAATGTAAATGATGAGATGAACGTAGAGAAGCAGTCCCGAGAGGAGGCTAGTTCCCTGTCCAATGGAATATGGCATGTTCCCGCACGGTTCAAGCTTTGGGAGCTGCTTTTCGCACACCGCGACTACTTCTGGAGGCTTGGTCTTTGTGTGCCAGGCGGAGATCCGATCGATTGGGGGAGAGATCGCTATCCTCAGACAGGAAAGAATGATGAGCTTTGAAGCTAAGCCCTTTCATTAGGTTAAGTAAGGAAATTGTCGAGGACGTGTACAACTGTCAAGCCGTAGGGTTCTGTGTTAACGTATTTAATGTTCAAAGTAGAAATGAGCTGGATGGGAACGCAAAAACAGGTGCATTTGGGCTATCATTATCCAGAGGCAGCGGATATGAGGTGCTTTTCCACGCCATGTTTCTTATAATTTCCTCAATTGCTGTATCGCCAAAGTGGATACGAGCATACCCTGAATATTTAGAGTGCGTGGTTTGTCAATATTGGAGGAATACCTCTTTAGCAATGACATGAATTAAGACAGGTAGAGAGAAGGCTTCACTGTGTTTGTGAAGGGTGTAAGTTTACAATTGTGGTCCTAAAACTTATATATTGCATTTGTGCCTATCTCTGTCAGCAGGGTGCGCGACTAGTCTGGTGTCTTCATAGATACGACACCAGCCCCTTGAGTTTTGACTTTCTCATCGACGACCTTGACAAGCGTGTTGCAATGGATATTCTTGTACTTCTATATTAAATCACAGGTGATTGGGATAGGTTGTCAGCACACTATACGATACAAGGAGGGGCATTAAGTTATCCACCAAAGCTATTGGTGACGAGTATGGATAAGCTAAATGGACCCCGGGGTCATTCTAGCCGGATCAGTCATTTACACGTGATATGCTGCTGACAAGACGAGTTATACAGCTCTCTGAGGTCAAGATCTACGACCAGTCAGATATCAACTTTCTCGAGCTTATAAGACCTAGCGTTTTATATGTAAGAGGCATAGGTATATCAGTAGCGTGTACAATGGACAGTGCAAGGTTATGCCTGAGGCGGGAGGACAGTGGAGATGGAAGGCTGGATAAAGGACATAGGTATATATCATAGCCGAGACACCTCTCTGGCATTTCAAATAGCAAGCCGAAGCAGTACAGTCAGTGGGTATCATATATCATGTAGTGACCAGGTAGGGCACTTTAAAATGTCTGTGTGCTTTTTTTAGAGATCATTAGTACATCCAAAGCTGTAATTTGAATCTCGTCTTTTCTACAGATACTCTCCCTTGGTCTCTGTTTCTGGAGGGCTCCATTCGATGTGTTGTTCAAATTGGGTGGATGATCTATCGCCAGTGAAATGCACGGTACTTGACGTTACTATCAAATAGGTAGAGATAGGGCACCAGCCCACTTGGCGTAAGCAGGCGGTATAAGAAAATGAGGGGCAGCCGACGCCCAATCAATGTTGGGAGACTCCGCGATACCGACAATCATCAGGCAGTCACATGGCAAGGCAGACAAGGAGATACATGTAGATACTGGGCATTTTCTGCATCACTTTGAAAATGAATAAGATTCCACATACATGTATATTTCGAGATGGGCTGCCCTATCACAATCACACACTCTCACAGAGATATGGCCATGAATGGTCTCTTCTCAATATGAGCCTGCCAACTGTGCAAAGTAGACTGAGGAAGATCCCAATGGTTTTGTAGACTTACGTGAATCAAAGGGGCCTTCTCTGCATGTGCCTCCAGTCATGACCAAGAGGGAAAGCCGAGCAATGGCTGGCCAGAACACAAGGTGGGTTAGTATTGTTGCCAATGACGATTGAAAAGTTATGGCACTTGGAAACAGAGAGAAAAATAAAGACAATGGGGGAGGTACCTTGGGTACCTGTGCACGAGCCAGCAGCTGCGGGCACTCGGCGGCGGGCCTGGGCTGGGGGCCTTAGGGGGGCTCGGAGGGGACATACTCTTTCTCCTCCCGCACTCACTCAATGTTCGTCACTCATCCTGATTTCTTGTTGTAAACAACAATCCCAATCTCTCCTGCACGTATCTCAATTCCTTCTCGATACCTGCACAACACACCCAGACACCCACACCCTCCGTATCCAGTACCGTACACCACCACTTCCTCTCTTCACATTCCCCCCATCACTTCACCACACCCGCTGCAAGTTGCATTAGCCCATCATGACGACTGAGGTAAGTCGACCCCCCCTTTCTGCCCGTTGAGACCCGCCGCTCCTATCCATGCCTCATCCTTCGGGCCTTGGGGTGTGTGTGAAGCCCTCCAACACGGCCTTTCTTGTCATCACGGCGCATCATGTCTGCTGTACGCGATCCATTCACGAGCGTCATACTAACTTGTGTCTTTCTTCATCTAGCGTGAGAGGTATGTTACATTGAAGACAATACACCATCCTTCAACCGCTCTTCCACCTAGCCTGCTTCCCCCGCATGTCGATTATGCTAATGCTTTCCTACAACAGCAAAACTTTTCTGGCCCGCCTGTGCGAGCAGGCTGAGCGCTATGACGAGATGGTCACCTACATGAAGGAGGTCGCCAAGCTCGGAGGAGAGCTCAGCGTCGACGAGCGCAATCTCCTTTCGGTCGCCTACAAGAACGTCGTCGGTACTCGCCGAGCCTCCTGGCGCATCATCTCCTCGATCGAGCAGAAGGAGGAGTCCAAGGGTTCCGACAAGCACGTCTCCACCATTCGCGAATACCGCAACAAGATCGAGACCGAGCTTGAGAAGGTCTGCCAAGATGTCTTGGACGTTCTGGACGACAGCTTGATCCCCAATGCTGCCTCTGGCGAGTCCAAGGTCTTCTACCACAAGATGTACGCGCCCTCTTACCTGTGCACGTGTTACCCCAACCCATCAGCACCTACTAATCACACTTTACCTGCAGGAAGGGTGATTACCACCGCTATCTCGCTGAGTTCGCTTCGGGCGAGAAGCGCAAGGTCGCCGCCACTGCTGCCCACGAGGCCTACAAGGTGAGTCACCAAACGTTGACCTCCGCTTTCTTCCGGGCATGTGCTGATGTGCCCCTACAGAGCGCCACCGATGTTGCTCAGACCGAGCTTACTCCCACACATCCTATCCGCCTGGGTTTGGCCCTCAACTTCTCCGTCTTCTACTACGAGATTCTCAACTCCCCAGACCGAGCTTGCCATCTGGCCAAGCAGGCTTTCGATGACGCAATCGCCGAGCTCGATTCGCTCTCTGAGGAGTCGTACCGTGACAGCACTCTAATCATGCAGCTCCTCCGAGACAACCTGACTCTCTGGACTTCTTCAGACAGCGCTGAGGGCGAGGCTGCCGCGGCCCAGGCTGAGGCTCCCAAAGAGGACAAGCCTGCCGAGGAGGCCGAGAAGCCCAAGGAGGAGGAGGCTCCTGCTCCTGCTGCCGAGTCTTAGACGACTTGTTAGTAGTAGCTCCTCATCTCAACTGAGATTGTATGCTCCGAGAGCCTTGCCGGTAGCTTGAGTTTCGTTGATACCCAGCTGGCGAAGGATTCGCAGCATTGGTCGGAGGGGACGGTCAGGAGTTGGTCTGACGCAAGGCTGGAAAATGCGCGCTGTTGTTCCCCTGTTTACACTTCCCCCACGAAGGAGTATGTCGGTAAAGGCTGCGGCTATAGTATGTCTTTCCCCTTGACAATACCACGAACATTGCTACACTTCTGATACTTGTCCCATGCATTGCTGTTGTGTACAAGCCGGGAAGGAGGATTTTTGTCAACTGTCATAGTCTCTTCGCTTCTCTTCTCTGTGTTTCCTTCAATGTTGTGATTTCTTCAAGAAACCCCCACTTTCCTTTGTTTACTTTACCACCACCACCAAGCCACGCGTGACGGCTCGGAACGGTGTATTTGTTCCTTCTTGCCTCGAGGCTATGGAGATGACATAAGGCTCGGGCTCAATTCTAGAAGTCTACGCTGACATATGATGACTGCCAACCTGCTGGAAGGAATCTTATCTGTTAGACACGACCCTGAACAATTTGTATCATAAAAAGGGTGCCATTAGATTCACTCCACGCAGGTCATGTAGCTCTGTCTGGCCCCAAACATGGCACAAAAAGAACGACAGAATTCACAGCAAATGATGCTGTGAGTTAGACACAACCATACCTTCCATTTGTTGATGATGCACATCACCTGACGTAGTGCAGATTGATGTGACTGTCTATATGCAGACTTGGAGTACTGCTACACAGGTGGTAAATGACGTTTTGAGTAGTAGTCTACTTTAGCAGGTAAATGTGTATGAATAACAGTAAGTAACAAAATATTTGTTGAGTGTTTACTGACTCGAGCAATCACGTCGTTGTGGCCCTGCGGCGAATAGAGAATATCAATGGATGGATGTTTGGTAGTCAAACCTGAGGTACTTACCACAGAACAGCCGATCTAATTGAATTTGGAGAGCGGGACAAATGTGATATCCGTAATTAGAATTCCCCCACTGAAATCTCACGTACGTCACAGGTCGAATTGAACCCGTGTCTGCTACACACTACCCACCACCAGAATATTGGGAATCAGAACTTGGCAGGATCAGGGCCTGTGCTTGTTCGAGGGCGGCAGTAGCGAGAGCTTTGTCTTCCTTGCCAGCCTATGTAACATGCTTCTGGAAACTGTGGGAACTTCGTTCTATAGCTGCTGCCCGGCTACATCAGCATGGATCAGTACGGGCAGTATGCCTCATCGTCGGCCCAGCGAACCGTGCCGGCTCCTCCGCCAGCAGCCGATAAGTCAAGCCAGCTCTTGATCCGCGAGTATCCCCACCGAGCCATCGCCATTGTTACCAACGGCCATGCCCTAGTCTTTCGATACAGCAACACCACGAGCGAAGCCATTGCCGATGGCTCCCTAGCCTCCGTCGCTGCATCGTCGCGCATCCGCCTCAACAACGAGCCTCTGGCATCCAAGTGCATGGTCGAGTTCTCCGCCGCCTCGAGACATCTGCTCACCGACTTCCGACCTCTCATTCCCCGCCCCATATACGGCACCTTGGGTCTTATATCTATCAATCAAGATGTGTTCCTGTGCGTGATTACACATGCGTCCCGTGTTGCTACATTGCGGCCAGGCGAAACTGTCGAGAAGATTGTGAGCGTCGAGTTCTTTTGTCTCAATAGTGCCGAATACGACCATGTTATCTCCTTGAATACCTACGAGAACGACTACGCCGATGGCTATAGCCAGAGCCTGGGTCGTCGAGAGGGCGAGATAGAGTTCCCTTACCAGGAGCTCCAGAAGCTGCTGAGCAATGGAAGCTTCTACTACAGCACAGATTTCGATCTCACCAATAGATTACAGGATAGGTGAGTTTTACCAAGTTCTATCCCTGGTGAGGTACACTGACAACTTCTCGTAGGCCCGTAGACTCGGCTACGTTTGACATGGACAATTTTGACGACGCCTATCTTTGGAATTCATTCATGATCAACCCCCTCGTTCAATTTCGATCACGGCTCATGGCCCACGAGCGCGAGGCATTAGATACCTCGAGAATCCTTACTTCCGCCATCCGCGGATTTTGTGCTACAATAACAATCCCTCAGGCTGCTGCTCCTCTACGCGGGTCTAATACAGGCCTCCCTTCTTTCTTGACTGTTATTTCTCGTCTCTCATGCAGAAGGGCGGGTACGCGATTCAACAGTCGAGGAATCGACGATGATGGCCATGTGGCTAATTTCGTGGAAACCGAGACCATCTACTGGAGCCCCTCAGGCGTCCTGTTCTCCTATGCCCAAGTTCGAGGCTCAGTGCCCGTATTTTGGGAGCAGAGCGCCGGGCTCATCCCTGGGCAGCAGAAGATAACTGTCACGCGCTCAGCCGACGGCACTCAACCTGCGTTTAACAAACATTTCGAGGATCTTGAAAAGTCGTATGGTGCTGTCCACATTGTCAATCTCCTGAGCGTGGCGAAACCCGGCGAAGCTGAGCTTACGCAGCTGTATCACTACGGTGTACAGCACTGTCCTCTTAGACGCCCTGACCAGGCTCAGTCTTCTGACCACTCTTTGTTGCGAGAGACCGATTATGATTTTCATGCCGAAACGAAGGTCATAGGCTACGAGGCAGCCAAGGATATACGTCGGTATATTGAGGACTCCGCCGATGGTTTCGCGTACTATCTAGCAGAGCAGACTGAAGACCAACTTCGTGTCAATGATACGACTCCGGCCAATGCTCGAATGGTCGTTCTTCTTCAGCAAGAGGGTGTCTTTCGAACGAACTGCCTGGACTGCTTGGACCGAACGAATTTAATTCAAACGCTTATCTCACAGATGGCCGTCGAGGCATTTCTAGGTCACCGGGGCGAGTTTGCCGCCTCCGATTTCTGGATGAGACATTCCACGCTCTGGGCTGATAACGGCGATGCTCTCTCAAGGATTTATGCTGGCACAGGAGCCTTGAAGTCATCCTTCACAAGACACGGAAAAATGTCTTTGGCAGGTGCTATTGCTGACGCACGAAAAAGCGCCACAAGGCTTTATATCAATAACTTCGCTGATAAATCAAGGCAGAACACAATTGATATGCTTCTAGGGAGGCTCGTAGGCCAAGCACCAGTTCACCTGTTTGATCCCATCAGTGATTTCGTTTCTGTGGAGCTTGGCAAGCGTGCCTCCGAGTTCTCCTCAACTGAATCCATTACCATGTAAGGGCAAGTTTTAGCTGTACTCATGAAACTGGATATTGACTGCTGCTAGGTGGGTGGGAACCTTCAATCTGAATGGACGAACAAACGGAATCAATAATGATCTGTCACCCTGGCTTTGGCCACGGGCCTTGGGTGCTATCGAACCAGAAATCGTTGCCGTCGGTTTTCAGGAAATTGTTGAGCTAAGCGCCCAGCAGATCATGAACAGCGATCCTACCAGGAAACAGGAATGGGAGAGAGCTATAAAACAAGCACTCAACGTTCGTGTCAAAGAGACAGGAGGTGAGACGTACGTCCTTCTACGGAGTGGGCAGTTAGTGGGAGCTGCCTTGTGCATCTTCGTGAAAGCTTCTATTCTATCGAAAATAAAAAATGTCGAAGGCAGCGTCAAAAAGACCGGAATGTCTGGCATTGCCGGCAACAAGGGTGCCGTTGCCATAAGGATGGAATACGCCAACACCCAAATATGCTTCGTCACGGCCCATCTTGCCGCGGGATTTTCCAATTATGACGAGCGAAACAAAGATTACGCCACTATTCACCATGGGTTGCGATTCCAAAGAAATAGAGGTATTGATGATCATGGTACGTCCCCTGACCTCCAAGTCTTCAACTTTCATTCACATTTCCAAGACACAGTCATTTGGATGGGCGATTTCAATTATCGGATCGGCTTATCCCATGAGAGAGTGATGGATCTTCTCCAACAGAAAAATCTCGAAAGGCTCTATGAAAATGACCAGGTGAGTAATCGCGACGCCCGTGATATAGACCACAACGCTAATATCCGACAGTTGAACCTCCAGATGGTTGCGGGCTTGTCTTTCCCTTACTATTCAGAAGCCAGGATCACGTTCTTACCTACTTACAAATTTGATGTGGGAACTGATAGATACGACACTTCGTATGTACCCTTGAGCATTTGTGAGAACCAGATATTGATCATATTCCAGTGAGAAAGCTCGCATCCCCGCATGGACCGATCGAATATTACGCAAAGGGACTAACGTTCGACAAATCTCATATGATTGCGCTCCTCTGCGTTTTTCTGATCATCGGCCCGTATTTGCAACTTTCCAATGTACTGTGAATAGTGTGAACGAAGCAGTTCGCGCACGTATCAGCCGCGAATTGTATGCCCAGCGCAAAGCGGAAGTGGGCCATACCACAGCTGTTCTGGATAGTGAAGACTCAGAAGACGACGAAGACCTCATTGGGTATGATCCCATAGAACCAGGACTACCCGCGGCCAGTTCGGATCAGCAGAGATGGTGGCTGGACAATGGAAAGATGGCCAAATCAAATGTGAATCCCCCGAAATCCGCCAACGGTCACAACGAACAGTTCTCGGTGGTTTTGAACCCTAGCCGGCCTTCAAATCCTTTTAGCGCAACCGAGGAGCCTGACTGGGTTGCGATCCCCAGAGCTAACTCACGCTTATCGTCATTCTCGTCCAGCATTTCGAGCTCTCCCTACGAGCATGTCAGTCATTCAACCCTTTTATCCACGTCGGCCTCCAGCTCTGCACCGAGGAAACTACCACCCCAATTCGAGTCCTCAGGCTTCAACGATACTCCGCCACCGCCACCTCCACCTCGCAGAAATACCCATACTTCAGGGCCACAATCACCAGGTGTTTCGTCTTCTCCAAGCCCTCGAATCACTCCACAGCCCAAACCCCGAGTAGTTTCATCCTCCTCTCAAATATCTATTGTGTCTTCGAAAGCGCCTCCTCCTGTCGCCAGAAAGCCGGCTCATCTTACATCTGCTTCCACTCCACCAACAAGTAGTCCTCCGCTTTCCAACTCCAGCGACTTCGGATCGTTTGGAGATCGGACACCGAAACCACAGCTTCCAAGAAGGATGTCAAACAGTATCTCAGCATTGACCTCAAGGCTTGAAGCAAACGGATCAGGAATGCTGACAGGAGGCATGCAAAGGGTTAGACCCGTCCAAACCTCGGCACGGGTGTCCGATCTCGGCGGCATTTCCGGTTACTCCAGCCCCTCTATAGCGTCGAGCGCCGTCAGCTTGCCGGGTCTGGGAAATTCGGAACGGAAGCCTGCGCTCCCGACGAGGCCACAACAACCTTCCAAAACACAGACCCCTCTAGCAAGTCAGCCAGCAAGGCCTCTTTTGCCAGCAACAAGAAAACCGACAGTAGATCTTCTCGGGGCCGAGATAGGTTCTGAGATGACGGAATGGGAGACATTGAAGCCCAGCTAAAGATAGATAATAGAAGTTATTACCTTCCTGCATCATCGAGGGGCATTAGAAAAAAAAATTGATTCTCCGGTTCAGTTACGACTAATATGGCGAACAGGAATCTGTAAATTTTTACACTCTAGAAAATTTAGTGCCTCGCCTTACCTCTGAGGTATCTATAAGAATATGACAAAAGAGATAGCAGGCAAGTTAAGCATCGCGGACTCAAGTTTTGAAATTAGTGCCTTGCTGTGTCTCTTAGGCAGTGGATTCCGCCCTAAGGTCTCAACGGTAATGTTCTTGTCAGTTAATCATGTTCATTGTGCTCGAATTAATTACATACGTACCACTGAAACTATTTCAAGCCCGAATCAGTCGATTGTCGTGTGATGCTGTCGGAACACACGGAAAACACGGACAGCACGGACCGGGCCTTCCAAATTCTAATTACAAGTGCTCCTTGACGTAATTTTAATTTCGAGAGCCTCGACCTGCCATAACTCATAATTCCAGATACGGCGGACCTGTCAGTTGAAACAGTAAGGTTGGCAAGAGTTCACGCCAATGATAGGCAGCTCTCAACTAGCTTATCGTCATTGTAGTGCTCACGCCTCACGAGTCACGATTAATAGTATGAACACATACTACTATCATTCACATGGGATTTTCAAAGTCCTCGGGGGCTTTTTTTTTTTTTTTTTTTTGGGAAACTATTTACCGTCATTGTCTAAGCAGAGAGGCACGAGAGCACGCTTTCGCGTCAAAAGCAGTTCTTCATTGGTTTAATCACGCCGACTACCAGGTCTTTGCAGATCTTGATGGACAAAGGAAATCGTGACCTGTAAATCATAAATGGCGACAGAACGGGCATCAACAAGTACGCAGCCTGGGTCGAATTTAGCACCACAAAAATATGAACAGATCGATATCTGGCGACGAGAAGTGGCTGCAACGGACCCATTGTGCGCTTGCTCTGGGGCAGCCATTAAGAGTGCTGGTGCTGAATGTGAAGACGACCACCCACAAAATAGATCAATTCAGGGGCCGCCTGTTAAAGTATGGAGATCTCCGACCAAGAGGAAAGATGTGGTTTCAAGTGTGACTCCGGTTGTGGCCGACAGCGATGATGATAAAAACACTAAAGATGAAACTCCGGACAAAGCTCATTGCCAAGATCCAAGCCATCACGAATTAGACCAAGGGAAAGAACCTGGGGAATTGTGCACGTCGACGGGGCTTGCCGAACAGAGTCTAAAAGCCATTGCCGAAAGCTGGCGCCACCAGCCCCGAGAAGGAGACTGCCACATGTGTGCGGCTCCCACCGATGGTATAGCTTACGAGGAGCTAGAGGACGGTTCAGGCCTCGTGCGTAGGAGCCAGTCATCAGGTTCCTTTTTGTTGGCAAACGGGAACGGTCCGGCGCAACCCAAGAAGAAAAAGAAGAAGAAGAGCAAAAAGACTCTCCTCAAAACTATGTCACAAGTCTTTCAGTGGGGGCACAAAAAAGGAGGCTTGACAACGGCACAACAGCTGCAGCCTGATATCGGTAGTCCGGAGAAAGACGCGCTAAAGCCCGACCGACAGACTGAGATGTACAGCAATTTACGCCATAACGGGGCGAATGACGACTGCGAGACGAATGAGTCCCCTAGCGAGGACTCGGCGAGGAAGAAACCCCGGCTCACGATTCAGAGGTCGGCTGCTAGGTTGCTGAGGGCAAAGCAACTGCTTGATCAACAGTCAAAGAAGCACCCAGAGGGTGGAGCCGGAAGCGGAGCGGCTGGCCAAGACAGACAGTAGAAGCTTCATGAAGCAGGCGGGGGGATAGAGAAAGAAGAGGGAGAAAGCCCGGGTGACTGTTATTACAGTACTGTTTCACGATCTTCACTTAGGTAGTAAGAAAAGCACTTGGTTGTTCGATACCGCTTTCATCCTGTTTGGGACAGGCTGTGGCTGGATCTCTATTTGCAACCCTCTGAAGGAAATTGGGACCACAAGCAATACGGCATGGACATAACTACATGATACCCCCCTTTCGAAACTTTAGGTTATTCAAAAATGCGACTCGAAGAATTTTTCGGCATGGTGTTACCTTGATATGGGTGGGATGTGGCGTTATCCATCTCATCCTTGAATTTGAGTCTCATCATTGTGTCTGTCTGTATGTCTTACCTTCTGGCAGCATGCATGATTCAGGCGGATGATGGCACAACCGAGCTGGAATATCTGTGAAGATAGTAAAGTATAAATGTGCAAGGAGCTGAAAGCTCGTTGTTATAGCCATTGTTCAATTGTGGTAATGATGTTAATGGAGGCATTAATTCTGGTACATGAATCCACCCACCAGAGCCTTGAAGTCAGCTCTAAGGTTGCGGTCAGATATCCATCAGTGATCAGGTTAAATGAAAAGCAGAGCAAAAGCCATAGGGGAGAGGAAAGAGAAAAGCGAGAAAACAGGCCTCAGAGTAGATATTTGAGATCATTTCCAAAATTTCTTGGATATCCCTCTTCCTATCATAAAATATTTATGGAGTATCATCATTGGCCATTCATGGGGTGAAAAGATTTTGAGAACAATTAAAGACAGTATTCGTCTCTTCGGATTTTACCTCGAGTGCTTCCCTACCTTGTATGCGCAAAGAGATAAGCATGAAGAACTCAAACGACGGCATGCAGCTTCAATTGATGGTGGATGCACAGTTGTATGCAGACCTCACATGAAAGCGAGAATCCTGGGCTGAGCAGAAAGCACCCATACTGTCAAAGACCGGTAGCTCAGAAATAAGTACGATGCAGGGTGTGGAGAAGACATATGCATAATGATGTCCAGGTGAAATGGAAGTCAAAGGTAACAATGGTAGGTACCATAGATGACTCTTGGTATCATTGCATCCCTAATTGAATCTCTTCATTTTCGTGAAAAATAAGGTTGAAAGAGTTGAAATAGTACGGCCCATACTAAAAAGCTGAATGCCTCGCCTTTACATAGCGTGCACGTGCCACCGGCTAGCTCAATGAGGCACGAGTTACCACTTTGCATTTGACAGGTGGATCGGTGCAATTCAAACAACCAACTTTGCGTTGCCAGCCTCACCATTTCCCATCTTACATTATCTCCGACCACTTCTTTGCAAAGAGGTCCGCTACTTACTCATCATTTCTCATGTGCGCAATCTGACTTACAATATATTCGTTCGATACTCTGGGTGGCGCATTAGACGGCGCATTTGTTATCTGGGAATACACTCCTCGCGATCCATCCCTGCCTGGCTCTATGCGTCGCGTCACGCTCTTCGAAGACCGCCTTGTTACCTCTCGCCTCGCATACCATCGCCCCGGTCAATTGGCTGTATTGCTAGATCGCTAGCTTCTTCGACGAATAAGCAGTGGTCTAAAAAATCACTTGTTGTGGTGCGGAGCGCCCCTGCCTCGCCGAGTCACATCTGCAATCCCACCTCCACCCCGACCGCTTGCCCTCTAGATCATCCAGCCGAGATCCTACTTACCTTGACCCTATATACAAACACGTGCTTTTCCGACCAGAGCGCCATCATGGCCGACTTCAACCAATTCGGCTCCTTGGACGAGGAGAATGCTGAGATCAGCAAGCTGAATCAAGAGGTGGTGTGTATCAATTCCTCCCAAGGCAGCCGTTCCTCTCCAGCATGCGATGCTAATCCTCTTTCCAGGAAGCTGATAGCGACAGTTTCGAGGCCTGGGAGAAACTCATTCGCGCGTGCGAGGCCCAAGAAGGTGGTCTCAATCGCAATTCCAGCCCTCAGGCCCTCGCTACCCTCCGCGATGCCTATGATCACTTCCTTCTCAAGTTCCCGCTCCTCTTCGGCTACTGGAAGAAGTATGCTGACCTTGAGTTCAACATTTCGGGTCCTGAATCAGCAGAAATGGTATCTCTCATCTCCCGCTCCTCTATCCTTGCGCCAACTGATATGATCTAGATCTATGAGCGTGGATGCGCCAGCATTACCAACTGCGTTGATCTCTGGACCTCTTATTGCTCATTCAAAATGGAGACCACCCATACCCCTCACCTCGTAAGAGAGTAAGTACTTCTACATAGGGAGCTTCCCTACCCCATGACCGTATCACCACTAGACCAAACAATTTCATCGTCGGTCCCCACCCCCAAACACTGCCAGGAGAAGCTCACATACTACTGCTGAATTCCCGACGGTGAGAGATACCAACAACAATTTTGCCATGTTGGACACTTTCTCACAAAGCCAGCCAGACTTTGGTATCTCGCATAGCCGCCGCTGTCAGGGTGTTCCATCCCAGCATATCCGTCGCACATCACGTTCTCATGCTCGGTTCGGGTTGATTTGGATTTGGGACTATTGCACCACAAGTTTTCCTTTCCCTGTATTTGCGCTCTTGCCCTCCCTTCACCCCCGACCCCCCCACGATGTGCCAGGTATTGACAAGACTGTCCAGGCTTTTTGAGCGCGCCGCTACCTGTGTCGGACTTGATTTCCTCGCACACCCCTTCTGGGACAAGTACATTGAGTATGAAGAGCGTCAGGAAGCCCACGACAAGATATTTGCAATCTTGCAGCGTGTTATCCATATTCCGATGCATCAGTATGCCCGCTACTTCGAGCGGTTCCGCCAGATGGCACATAGTCGTCCACTCAATGAGTTGGTCCCTGCCGACACGCTTGCTCGTTTCGGATCAGAGGTCGAGGCCGAGGCTGCGTCTTATGGAGGACAGCAACGCCCCGAACTCGAGGTGGAACGCGACATCAGAGCCAAAATCGACGGCATGTACTACGAAGTCTTCCAACATACACAAGATGAGACCACCAAACGCTGGACTTATGAATCCGAGGTTAAGCGCCCCTATTTCCACGTCACGGAGCTGGAGAATTCTCAGATTGCCAATTGGCGCAAGTATTTAGATTTCGAGGAGAATCAAGGCGATGTCACCCGGATCATCTTTCTTTATGAACGTTGTGTGGTAACCTGTGCCCTCTATGATGAGTTCTGGTTCCGGTATGCGCGATGGATGTCCTCACAGCCTGGCAAAGAGGAGGAGGTGCGCCACATCTACATGAGAGCTGCTGCGCTGTTCGTACCTATCAGTCGGCCTGGCATTCGCCTGCAGTTTGCCTACTTCGAGGAGGCCAATGGTCGTGTTGATGTCGCTCGAGATATCCACGAGGCTGTATTAGAGCAGATTCCGGATTGCGTAGAGGCAATTGTATCTTGGGCCAATCTTGAGCGACGCCAAAGTGGACTCGATTCCGCCATTCAAGTGTACAAGGCGCAAATCGATGCCACGCATGTCAGCATCTTCACGAAAGCTGTGTTGGTCACGCAATGGGCTGCACTTTTGTGGAAGGTTAAGAGCTCCGTCGAAGAGGCTCGAACCGTTTTCGAGAAGAACTACCAGTGGTATCTCGACAGCCGCCACTTTTGGGAAATGTGGCTTCAGTTTGAGTTGGAACAGCCTACTCACGCCGAAATCGAGCATCAACATGCGGAGCGTCTTGAGCACATATTTGATGAGCTCCTCGCAAAGAGCCGCATATCTGCCGCAGTGAAGAAGAGTCTGTACCTCAAGTACCTGGACTACCTACAAGAGCGTGGCGGCAAGGACGCGATGAAGAAATTTCTCGCCCTCGATCGGGAGATCTACGGGTAAGCTTATCTTTGCTACCCAACCATTCTTGAAATCACACTAATCAACTCATCTAGGCCTGCTTCACTTTCGCTGCTTGATAAACCGTCATTCAAGGAGTCCGGCGGAGTCCGACCGGTTATGGATGAGGCTACGCGACAGAAAGCGGAATGCCGATATCCCAACTACTACGAGTACTATGTTGAGACGGATGCAAGCGTGCCCGGGACTGCGCCGTTTGCGTAATGACATTCTGTCGACGATTGTGTCTTTGTGACAAGGAGAATGGCAAACCAGGACTATCATCGGCCTGGTCTAGTACGAGTGTGTTCACCTGTATAATACCTGAGTCTGTTTCTCGATTGTATGGTAGCACTGGAAGGATAGGAAAGACGAAAAAACCGGGAGGATTGTTTATGCAAAGAAGGAAAAGAGGCAAACACACTCTCTGTTGCAAATTCACTTGCAAAATGTCAGCTTAGCTGTTCCGTATGGGATCAAACTGAAAATACAACTGCTCCGTAACTCCTGCTACTCCTGTAGTTATCTAGTCGCCTACATGTAGTAATATGAAAAAAGTGGTCTTATCCAACCAGTCGCCAGTCAAGCGGTGTGAAAAAAAAATGGGACACTTTTTGGTATGGCGGGCAGAAAAAGTGTCCCATTTTTTTTCACACCGCTTGCCAGTCTCGCTAGTCAGTCTGACCAGCCCACCTTGCTGACACACGTATGCACGTGCGGACGCGTTAAAGGGGACCTGAGGCTGAAATGGCCTGCCACGGCAGTCGGAGCGATAAGGAAATATGCCGGAACCTGGCAGCAATCGGCTAGCGTGACGCAGGTCCGGGCTTTCGGGCGCTGGATGATTGTCATTATGGATTCCGAAAACTCGTACGTTTGTAAGATGTGAAACCCCAATGACTTGTGGCGAGCTTTGTAATCCAAAAAGCCTAATTAAGAACTTAGTGTAAGTTTGCATCTTGAGTTCATTCTTGCGTTGGTAGTCAGACAAGCTAGGTAGGTACATACCTAGGTAGGTTGAGCATATGTTACGTGTACCAACATAGTCGTCCTTGTCGAACCGACCAACTGAGCCTCATTCCTGTTATCACTAATGACAGCCCACACACGTGGAACCCAGTGAGGACCCTTCCAAGCATCCATTGCTCTCAGGGTCCACCCGACGAATCTCGTAGATAACAAAAGAGCTCATGAGAACTGCTATGGAAGAGGCCAATCAGCACTGATCGATTCATAAAAGCTGCCGCAGCTACTTTCATTGACAATTGCTCGCGGGATCCCCCGGAGCCTTACTTAGCGGCTCCATCTGTTTTTCTCTCCGTCACTCCTTCGTTATCTTCTCTTTTATTTGATTCTCACCCAGGCCCAGCACACTGTAATTTTCCCCATCCCTCCCTTCTGTTCCGTGGTTTTGTATTCCAGATGGCGGCCTCCACTGTTTCCCGACAGTTCGCCCGTGCGGCTCTGCGCACGACGGCACGCAACTCCTTCGTTACTTCGTCTCGCCAGGCTTTCCGGCAGAGCGGCCGCCGCTTCTACTCATCTGAGCCGCCCAAGACTTCCAGCTCTTCGCCACTGCTCTTCATCGCCGCCGCTGCCGTTGCCGGTGGTGCTGGTTACTATTTTTACACACAGGGTGCCACCACCAAGGTCTTTACACCCACCAAGGCAGACTACCAAAAGGTCTATAACGAGATCGCCTCGCGGCTCGAGGAGAAGGATGATTATGATGATGGCTCCTATGGTCCCGTCCTAGTCCGCCTCGCTTGGCACGCCAGTGGAACCTTCGATAAAGAGACGTGAGTAACTTTTGGAGTCATTTTCTTCCCTTCCTGCTCACCTGCTGGCTCCCAAAACGTGTCTCGGGAGTAATGACTGAGTCCCGTTGTTGTAGTGGCACAGGTGGTAGCAACGGCGCCACGATGCGGTTTGCTCCCGAAGGTGACCACGGTGCTAATGCTGGTCTGAAGCACGCTCGAGACTTTCTAGAGCCTGTAAAGGGTAAGATGTCTAGCCAAATATCTCTGGAAGACCGAAAAATGGGAAATTGCTAATACCTACTGCACAGCCAAATTCCCCTGGATGACATATTCTGATCTTTGGATCCTCGCCGGTGTTTGCGCCATCCAGGAAATGCAAGGCCCTACGATACCCTACCGCCCTGGCCGCAGCGACAGGGACGCAGCTGCTTGCACACCGGACGGACGTCTTCCCGATGCCGCCCAGGGCACGAAACATCTGCGTGATATCTTTTACCGAATGGGCTTCAAGGACCAGGAGATTGTGGCCCTTGCGGGAGCCCACGCTTTGGGACGTTGCCACACAGACCGCAGTGGCTTCGACGGCCCGTGGACGTTCTCTCCCACCGTTATGACCAACGATTACTATACGTTGCTCCTGAGCGAGAAATGGAGCATCCGCAAGTGGGACGGTCCCCAGCAATTCGAGGATAAGGGCAAGACTTTGATGATGTTGCCTGCCGATTACGCCCTGATTCAGGACAAGGCCATGAAGCCCTGGGTGCAGAAGTATGCCACGGATAACGATGCCTTCTTCAAGGATTTTAGCGCTGTTATCGTGAAGTGTGAGTCATCACTGAATCCATTCTCTACTGGAAGAGCGTTCGCTGACTTCAACGGGCATAGTGTTCGAACTTGGCGTGCCGTTCAAGCCCGAGACTGAGACCATCATTTTCAAGCCCACCTCCGCTTAGATGTAGCACACATTCTCAACACAGGAAGGGTGGATCCATAGAGGGTAGACCAATAGATTTAGAAAGGGGACTTATTAGATCAGGCCGTCTCTTTGAAAGAACGGCCCACAGTGCTACCAGGTTGACAGCACCTATATTGGGAGTTACGTTCGAACTCAACGCTATGTTCATTAGATAGTCGTCGACTCTGCTAATTGTAAAAGTATTTCACACTCTATTGGTGCACAAATGAGAGAACAGTGTGGGGTTTGCAACTCCTCGAGAGGAGGTTGGTTTCGGAGGTGGTGAATTCGGAAGAGGGGTTGACGAGCAACTCTTGGAGTAAGGATCTGGACCTGGTCAGTGCCGGGGTGATTCTTCTTCAGCCTAATTGACCAGACCCAACTTCACAAGACTTTGTGCAATAGTTGGCACCCAAATCTAGCCCATTCTCTTCTTCCCCATGCGGGATTGTTTAACTGTATTATTTTTAGCTACTCCTTACTTGACAAGCAATAGGAACCATTTCCATCAGACCAGAATCACCAGTCCCGGATTGAGGCAAGATGAAGGTCCTTCATCTTAAAATTGAAGTTGAGGATGTGTGCATGCACGTCCCCAGAATGTGACACGTATTGCTTAACGACAGACTTTCCTAGGAGCCGATACCTTCTCGGCATGACGTTGTACCTTGCGATAAGGTTGACCAATGTCAGTTTACTCCCTGGCGTTCCAAACCCCTTCCGAGCAACGTTGCTCAGGGGACTCAAACAAAATCATATGGAGTCATTACTCCGTTTCGGTGCGTCTGCTGGGCCTTTTCCTTGTTATCAGATCCGGCTTGTGGAATGCTCAAGACCGCTTCAGGGATATTGAATACCGGAGCCTTTCCACGAATGGACATGGTGGCATGTGACGCAGGCACCCCCCGCCTACGTGTTGATGTACAACATCACGAAAGCAGGGCGAGTCGGCCAGTCGAAAGTGCATATGCATCAAGGGACGGACAACTCGGAAAGAAAGAATATCATTTGACAGCTCAAACCCTTATTAATACATTAGAAATTCAAACGTACGATGAAAATTTTGGGTCATTGTCCTTTTGTAGGAAAACATTGCTACAACTTTCCCTTCTAGGCATGTAGGTAACGTTTGGCCGGCATTTGGACCAAGATCACTCCCTGCATCATGAAATATCCGCAACCAACACAAGCCGAGTTCTCTAGCCGTCAGTGGACGGGCTTACTCGGCCCAAACCTACCAGACATTTGATGACAGCTAAATTTCCAGATGTGCAGGATGAGCTCCAACAAGCCCCTCGTCGACGTATCCCACCAGCCAAGGGGTGCATCCACAAGATAGGTATCCATTCGGACTGCCCATCATGCCCATTGGGATGGAAAGAGAAGTTGGGCCTTGGCATATAATATCACTTCCATCCCATTTCCTCGCACGCTTGCTTTGTTTGCTAGCGTCGTCTCGTCACTGCTGGGGTCACATTTGAGCAACTTGGTATCTATATAATTCACCAAATTCTAGTTCTTCAAAATCAAGATACGAACAAGCAAGACACGAGCAACCAAGCGCCAAGCAATCAAGATGCGAACAACCATGGTGCGAGGATTGATCTTGAGCGCTCTCGCTTGCTGCGTAGTGGCGACTACCACTACGCAGACCCTCGTGTCGACTTCATCTGCGGTTGCATGTTCGGCATTGTACGGATCAGGTGGAAAAGCCCCATTGGCCACTCCAACCTCCGGAACGACGGTGGTGTCTAGTTCGGTAACCACAAGCCCGACAGAGACTCTCCCGGCGGTGTATGTTCGGGCCACGGCGGAGCCTGTCACTACGACCCTCTACACCTCAGTGGCTGATTCTATCGTATTCGCGACAGTAACGAGTGGGACATACACCAACTGGGTGAACAAGGTCACAACCATCTCGACTGTAACGTACTCCGTTACGGCTTGCACCAACAATGTCACTCCAACCACAGTGACTCAGTACACGGGGACATATACCCCTATGTCAGGCCAGTCGACAGCAACCGACACCTACATCACAGGGGTCACCTGCACAACTTCGCTCACTTCTCTCATCACCTATTATCCCATCTTGTCTACGGGGACAAGCACAGTCTGGACCACATCGACGGTGTATGTCCCGAAGTACACGGCATCGAGTGTGTCAGATATTGTCTACGCCACATTGACGGTATATGCAGCCACCGTGACCAGCACGGCTATCACATACACACCAGTAGCCCATGCCACTACCGTCTCAATGGCGTGCGCGCCCACTGTAACGGCGACATACGATGCTCGATGCGCACCGGTAAGTGGAAATCAAAGCCTTCTTCCAGTACAGATGAACACAACATTGACCAGGATGTTTCCTTCCGTTGAAATAGAACAATATCATCTCGAGCATCGACGGCATGGGCCTGCTGGCTAGCGGACAGTATGCGGCCAATACGTCGGTGGTCTACTTGACGTCTGAGCCGTATGAGAGTGACAGCAGCCTGTGCTGCCAGACATGTCTGGACAATGAAGGCTGTGCGGCCTCGATGTCGGGCGAGTCGGGCTTCTGCGGACTGTTTTACTCCTCGGATCAGTCAGGAAAGGCTGAGTGTGGAGGCGAGGTCTACACCTTCGAGACGTCGGAGAACACGGCTGCTGGCCAGGGCATCCGCGCGCAGAGTGGATGTGGAACAGTCAAGCTGACGACTTGATATGGGCAAGGAAATGGTGCTTGATAAAGCAATAAAGCATTGATAGTTATCCTTTCTTGTATTTTGAGCTTCTTCCAACCTTGGGCCTTGAAGCTATAAAGTGTACAGGTCTGAGGGTAGAATAAGAGCCAACTTTTTCTATTCAGAATATACTAGCTTCGAAATCAAATGAATGATCAATGTCTAGAATCATACGTCGTAAATCAACATGCATGTAAGGTCTCTCTACCTAGGGGTAGATCCTCACAACGAGCATGCAAAGCCGTAGTAAGTACCTCCACAAATACCGCTACCTCTTAAGCTCTAATAATAAGTGATAATGATAAGGAGATGTACGAGCGATAAGACCATTATCTAGCTGTCTCTGCGTCATACCAACTTCAACTTCTATTCCGTACGCAAGTAATTCCTCAAAGCAGTCGCTTCTACCAATTCAATTCACTGCTGCTTTTGGGGAACATCATATCAAATGTCTACGACCGCCGTTGCACGGTTGCCCGCGACGCTGAGCGGCGCTCGCCTCGCTTCTCTCCCCCGACACATCATCCAACCATCGTCACGAAAAATACAACAACGGCGTTGGGCAGCCGTCCACGATGTACGATTCCTAGCGACCACACGCGCGCCGCGTAATGTAGCCGAGAAATACCGCGAGAAACTCGACCAGAAGGCCCGCGACGAGGGTCTTGGTGACCTTGATGAGCTCAAAGCCGCCTACGCCGACCGTATCCGCGAGCTCAAGCAGAAAGACAGCATCTCTGTTCCTGGGCTAGATGCCCTCCTCGCCGACGAAGAGCCGCCGCCACAGAAACAGTCGCAACAACCACGGTCAACGACTACAGCGACAACAACAGAAACGGTACAGACGACACCACCACCATCAGCCACATCCAAATCCAGTAAATCGGCGAGCGGCGCTTCAACAATAAAGCCTCTTTCCGAGATCCTCGACCTCCCCAAGGCGCGCGCGCTCCCTCTGAAAGAATTGTCGGCCATATGGCGCCTCCACCACGCCTCCAACAACAACTCACTCTGCGCCGTCATCTCGACCCCGACGTACGACGCCCTCGAGCGCACGGCCCGCGCCCACCCACGCTTCGTGCTCCCCGTCCCGCGCCCCGAGCAAGGCGCCGAGATGCACTTCCTCCAATGGGTCTTCGACCCGGCGAGCCGCACGTCGACGGTCCTGTTCACGCAGCTCGCCGAGTTCAAGGCCCGCGGCGAGTGGGCGCAGCCGCATTGCAGCGTCACGCACTACGCTGACCCGGAGGGTCTGTCCGACGTCAGGAACCAGGGCGTCGTCCTCATGGCTGGGTCCGTGGTCGAGAACCGCGGTGCCTCGGTCCAGGATGCGCAGTTTCTGATTATGTTGCTGCAGCGGTTCTACGGTGCTGAGGGGCTGGGCGGGACCGGGGGCGATGCGGGTAAGAGGGCGCTGCTGGAGAGCTTCACGAGGGGGGATGGAAATTTCTCCGTGGAGAAGTTGCTTGAGGAGAGTGAGAAGTTGGCTTGAGTACCGAGTTTACTCTTGGCTATTTGGCTACTCGACATCTCGATCTTTGAAAGCTGTGGAAGCAGATAAGGCCAGTCGCTTCTCAGGAGACCTGTGGGGATCTCATCGTGGTGTGTTGCCCCTGCAGAAGCTGCTAAATCATGTTGTACATATATGAATCTGAGGACAACGGGGAATCGTCCTGGCCTCACTGTATAAAACCCATCTACCCACCTATGTATTAGTTGACATGCCTCATTTAGATATACATTGGTGTATCAGCGCCATTGATCTGTCAGCTCACAGAGCTGAACAAATACAAAGGTTAAGCTACATAACCAACAAGTGCAAGAAGCACCTAAAGTAGAAGGACATACCGCTGAGCCAACGCTGCACAAAATAGTATCAGGCACCTGATGGTGGTCACCAGCGGTATGGAGGTCTATATATAGAGTGTCAAGACCATCCAACTGAAAAGGTGCATATACAACTATAATGTGTGATACGAGTTTGCTATGGGCAGGCTGGAATAAGAATATTTCATATCATATTTGAATGTAGCACCACTAGACTATGTCTAGTTAGAAATATATGTAGCTTTCAGTTCCCCTTTTCATACCTAACAAACCTCATGGAGGTAAAGACTGTCATGAATTGACACTGGGTCTTCCGCCGAGGCGAATCAGAAAACAAAATTTGAATAGGGAACTCCATCGTACAGCCCTTATATACCATGAAAAGTGGCTCAGTCTTCCAACTCCAACCAGGACGACCAGTCAGGGCAGTGAAGTTTGGCAGCCGTACTGCAGACAGGTGGCTCAAATAGCTAGTCATTTTCTCTACTCTTCACAGGCCCAGAGGCTAAATCTCATTGTTTACCACTTCTTTCCTTTTCCTTTCTTTCTGCATTCCAATAGCATTCCTATCACATGTGCTTCTCCTTCGCTTACTTATGTGCTAGGTAACGAGTGAGATCGTCGATAATAGGAGTAACTTATATATCACACACTGCTCATATAATTTTCGCACCAAACGGATCACACTTCTTTCTCCGAAAATGAAAATTTCTGTTTATAAGTGAAAAAGGATGGTTCCTAAAAAGGCGTCTACATGCCGTCCTCTTAAAGGGGTATATATGGTATCATAAGACATGCTACCTACCTAGACAACGCACCCAGCCGGGCCAAAGTAGTGGCTTTGCTTTATATACTCTATATTCGTATCCCTTACATCACAGCTTCGCACCCATGGCACGATCCTCGGCCCGGGCTCGCTCCTTCAGGACGCGGCGCAATAGTTTGCCGCTATATAAGAATCGTGGGTTAGTAATTGTCGTTCGAGTGCAGGGTTATTATTCAAGAGGGCCTTGAATAGGAGAGAGGCTTTGCTAGAAGAGGAGAAACAATGATCAAGACTCACCTAGCATTCTTAGGGATCTCATCGATGAAGCGGATACCACCGCGAAGTTTTTTATGCTGTGCAACACGAGAGTCGAGCCAAGCAATGATCTCAGCAGCTTTGGCGTCGTCTCGTGGCTGACCTGACTTCATAACCAAATACGCCCTCGGCACTTCGGTCTCACGCTTGTGGTCATGCGCAGGGATCACACACGCATCGGCTATGTCATTATGACCTAGCAGTATTCCTTCCAGCTCGGCGGGAGCGACTTGGAATGCCTCTGTTCACTGATGAGAATTCGTGTATGATTGAATGTAAGGGATAGTCACCGAAGAAGCGCCCAGGGAAAAAGGAGAACTTACTATACTTGATCAGCTCCTTCAACCGATCCGTAATATATAAATTACCCCTCTCGTCGAAGTATCCGATATCACCTGTCCTGAAATACCCATCGGCGCTAAACGTGTCTTTCAGCAACTCGGGGCGGTTCAAATAACCAGGGAATACGTTGGGGCCTTTGACCCAAAGCTCGCCCTCTTTCCCGTTGGGTTGCTCCTTGCCATCTGTGTCCACGATTACGGCGACAATGTTGGGCAAAAGACGACCGACTGCTCCGTTGTATCGTTTCCAATCAGCGATAATACCCTTGGTAAGTGTTGGCGCTGTCTCTGACAAGCCGTATCCTTGCATTACGGGAATAGTAAGACGGTCCCAAACCATCTCAACTAGATCGCGGCCGACTTTAGATCTCCCAAGTCAGTACTTGCCATTCTGAATGGTATATGAGGGTGGGCTAGACTCCTAGAACAGACATTCGGGATCACTTACGTGGCGCGCCGCCCGAGTTCATAAACTTAACGGACGATAAGTCGTACTTGGACACTATGGGATCTTTTGCGAGTGCTAAGACCACCGGAGGTGGGATAGCCGCGAAAGTAATGCCGTAGTCTTGGATCACCCTACAGGCCTTCTCGAGCTCGAATTTAGGGAGAATGACTGCAGGGGTCCCCATACGTATACTTGCTAAAGCAATACACGTGAGGCCCTATAAGAACAGCAAATATGTGATCAGCATGTTTTTGAGGCAAATCAGGGTACACGACAGCAGGGGAAAGCCTTCTCGGTTTCTGATACCTACATATACGTGGAAGAATGGGGAGATAGCCAGTTGTTTATCTCCCTGGCCATCTGGCCCGCCCTCATGATAGACGCCATTAAATTTAGTATCGAGAAATTCGAGCTGTGCAAGATTTGCGACCATATTGGTGTGCGTCAGCTGAGCACCTTTTGGCAAGCCAGTCGTACCGGAGCTATAGACAAGGAAAGCAAGATCCCGCTTAGGGTCGACCCGCGTCTGGCCGGAGTAGAGACTCGACAGCAGACCGGAATGCTTGAGCTCAGTGAAGTGCTTGAACTGCCCTGCGGGATCGCGCCTGTCGCCGAGGAGGAGAATGCGATCCTCCGGCAGGCCAAGCGTGGCGGCGACCTCGCGCACTAGGGGCAGCGTTGGAAGCTGCGTAACGATTCCCTTGGCGCCGGAGTCCTTCAATTGGAAGGCCAGCTCCTTGGCTGTGTACGACGGGTTAGCCGTCGTCACAACGCCACCGGCATAATGTACACCGAATATCGCCGGAGAATAGTCAACGCTGTTGGGTGAGAAGAACCCCAGCACATCGCCCTTTTTGAAGCCCCATTGCGAACGCAGGCCTCGGCCGAACTCAATGGCAGTGTCCCTAGTCTGCTGCCATGTGTACGACCGTCTTGTATCGGGATCTATGTAAATGGCTGTTTTTGGAAAGCTGTCAGTGTATCCGCTCTTTCATCGCACGCATTCTTTCCGCCAGTTCTTGGGTTTACCTCTATCAGCTGGGAAGGGGCGATCCTTTCTGTCGAAGAGGAACGTCCATAAGTCCACGTCCGGGATGTTTATTTCGTGCTCGGCCTTGACAGGCATGGCCGATGAAAGGTGGTTAAAGATATTGCCCAAATAAGCGAGATTGGTTGACGTGTGAATAAATCATATAGATCTTGTTGTTGTAAAGGCTAAGTTGTCACGCAAGTGTGCCCTCTTATGTCCGCTTTAATTCCTCTCACTCAAGAACTTCAGATCAGTGGCAATGGACAATGGGAGGATAGCTGGTTCACTGGTGGAGTGGACGCCTCGGACGTAATCCCGCGTAAAGCCGTTGAGATCGGCCAAGAGTGGATGTGAGCTGGTCGCTAACGTCTTTCCTTTAGGTAACGTGAATTGGATTCAACCCCTTCTGCATACCACAATCGAAATGACATGAAACTGCAAAAAAGTGAAAAGAACCCTCTCTTCACGGAGCCTAAAAGAGAGCGCGATAGTAGCTCAGTCGCCTGAACACAATCAACACGCCGGAACAACAGACACAAATTCATTGCATACACAACTACCTAATGCACCGTCCCCCTTCATCAACGGCTTCAATGCCAGTGCAGCAATTACGTATACAGTAGATACACACAACGATTAGCCCTGGGGCCCCGGAGTCCGGTTCCAATACAGTGGTTCAAGCTAACTATTAACAGGAATTGCCGAGGTATCGTTGTGGGGAAAGAGGAGTGTATGAAATTAGCCAATGGCGAATCTGAATGTTACAAGTTAAGGTAGATAATTATTGCATTGTTACTGATATCTAAAACTCCTGTAGCATGATCCAAATAGCTCTAACCCGTCTGTGTCTACTGTGTCTATTTGGCTGTTCTTGTTCCATAGTGTATCCAAAATAGTGAACTGCAGATAATGATAAGGCATTATGGAGAGTCACTGCAGGCTGACTCTTCAGTGTCATCTCCGTTCAGCGTAATCGCTGGTGGTATCCAAGCCTCGACGGCTTCACAGCCTCTAGGAACTCTGCATTTGTCCCTGGCATTGCACGTTTTCCATAACACCTCCTTGATCTCTTTGAACACCTGTTCAACAGCATCCATTGCCCAAATCACGTCCAAGTGCTCGTATTCAGGGATCACCTTGCTGTGAACGACATTGACGTGTGGCTCTCGTCCTCGCTCGAAACGTCGTATAAGTTTCCTTCCATCCACGAGATTGTCATTACCAGCAACCCATAGCGCGAATGGAGGAGCCTGTTCGTTGTACCATGCCGTCGAACCCTTTTGTCGGCGTTTTGTTAAGTCTTTGGATTGATGTGAGAAGGCAGAATCTTTCCGATGAGAGTGTGTTGCCTCGACCTCGCCATCTTCCTTATCTTCCGATCGCCACTCTTCTTTGGTTGAAAGTATACATTTGTGTTTCGCAAAACACTCTCTGCCCAGCCACCAGCGCATAGATTCAGCGCTTACATACACCGGAGCGAACTGAAAGAAGCGATTCTTCAGCCCTCGGTCCCATCGCGCGTCTGTCCAATCAAAGAGAAACGAGAAGACCAGATAGCCTAACCACCCATATGGGACCGGGGGGATGATGCCGTGCATCGTCATCATAGCCGGGATAAAGGCGTGCATGCCGAACGTCAGCCGAAAAAGCGCGGGAGATATAACTCTCATAAACTTGAAATATATCTTCTTGATTAGGGGTCCTGCATAAGCGGCTGGTGCCAAAGCACAGAACACTGTGAGTTTCTCGCCCAATTCTGGTCGTTGCTCTTTTGCAAGAGCGACAAAAGTCTGGGTTGTGCCTTGTGAATGGCAGCACAGGCCAATTTTCTCAAAGCCAGTCTCAACGAGCACTCGGGAGGTCAAGGCAGAAAGGTCAAACACTCCCATCTGGCGAATATTCCAGTTCCACATTCGGGGGTCCGAGTACTCCAGAAGCACATGCCTCGGCTTGAAACCGCATCTGTTGTTTCCCAACCAAACGTCGTACCCGGCTTTGCAAAGATAGAAAGCCAAGGAATCATCATCGTTGACGCAATAAGCGCCGGCACTTTGGAGTAATCCGTGCATGAGTAGAACGGGGAATTTGGGTTTCTGGTTCGGGTCTTTGAGCCGTCGCTTCTTGGATTCGCCCGTGAAAAGGTCTGGACCGCGATACGTTCTTTCGGACTCGTTTACTTCGATGTACTCGCGAGGATCGTAGACATGCCACAGGTCTATTATAAATCCATCCTCAGTCTGAACTTGATATTCTTCGACATCTAGGCCCACACGGCGCGCGTAGTATCCAACATCGCAAACAATAGGGTCTGGCCCGCCCTCGGTCGGGATGTACCCATCGTCACTTAAGGGGTACTCTCGACCGGCATTACCTTTGTCAATTGATCTCCTTCTCTTCCACTGCTTCGCCCTTTCGCGTCGTATACTCTCCCGTTTAATTTCTTCGGCATAGAACGGCCGGGAAGCATTGGGGTTTCGGAACGTTAGACGTAACCAAAGCGCCCTACAGAAAGGGGCAACGCTGGTAAATAGAGATCCCAGGACAATAACGCCTAGGAATGCTGCACTGAGAAAGAAAGACGTAAAGCGGAAAGTCCAGCACTGGAGAACTCGGAGGAGGGACGGCGGACCGTAGAGTGGCAGCGGAGGAAATAGGGGATTTGTGTGTGATGGGGGCATCGCGGTTCTCAACGAGCCCTCGGAGGATCCCTGAAGTGTTCCATTTTTGGCATTCTGCGGTATCTCTGCACTCTTTTCGTTCTCCTGCTCGTCACCATCTTGATTTGCGTGATGCGATTCGAGACTGGACGAGTCGGCGTTGTCCACCTTCTCCTTCAGCGCATTGAGCTTATAGGCCTCTGGAATGGGCACTCCGGGAAGGCGGTTGCCGTCGGCGGTGACTATGACGGAATCTTCAGGTGTCACGAAGCGGGCTTCCACAGCAGCCGAGGGAGCACTTCCGGGATCTCGGGGCTGGCGAAGAGATAACTTTTCCGATTGAGTAGCATAGTCGGCGGCGTTGGCTAGCATGTCTTTCGCAGGCGGTGGTTTTGTACACGGTTTGCTCTGATTTTCGGGGGTTTCATCCATTTTCGCGCGTGAGTCGTCATTGAAAGCATGGAAACTATCCAACTGATGCGGGTTGTCACGACTACTTATGAATGCGTCGCCGGACAATGATGAAACAAGAAATTTGGGAATGTCCGTTAAGTAAAAGGCAACATCACGTCATAGAGCATTCGCTAAAACTAGGGCGTAGCCACTACGCCAACATCGGGCAGGTTCAGCCGTCCAGAGCCTACTCATATACCATCTCCTACCTAGTTCAGCTAATGAAGTGGTGATGACCTCGGGCTGTTTCTTATGTTATATCTTGCTGGATCTAGTGAGTATATTTTATCACCCTATTCGAAATACTCGACATTATACTCACCATTACTGGGCTTACTACCTAGGTACTTGATGTATGCTGGTTGAACTTAATGATGTGGTGGTGGAGTTTCAATGATGATACAAAGTAGGTACCCATCTCGATGTTCTGTAAGATTTACATGTGATAGCCACTCTTGGACACCCCAGAGCTTGAAATTTGGAGTTGATGAAGCACGATTCGGACAGGTCTATATATCACTCAAATGTGTGTTCCTGAATTAAATGAGATGAAATGTTCATAATGTATGTCTCGTCCACGGCAGTTCAGGCGCTAGGATTTCAAACATTGTTCCCATCGGTGAAGGAACAGAAGATGCGATATTTTTTTAACTAACAAAGAGATTTGTGCCTTGGACTAAAGGTACTCGGCGCTTTATATAACTTGAAGCTTGGCTTATTTTGATCTCTTCTACTCCGTGAGCAGGAGTATTTTAGAAGACTGGAGGCATCGATCGGCATGGGCAATGATGAAGCTCCGGGCTCCACATGACTGGACCTGCGCTCTGCCTCGGCATCCAATGGCAAAGCCAACTGTCACTAAAATATGTGTATGTACTCCTACCTACAACTACACCTTAGAATCTATTCAGCCATTGAGACCCTAGAGCTAGATCCATTGAAGCTGATGTCACAGGTCGCGGTGCGATAGTCTTCTGCTTCACCTACACAGCAAACCGACTTGCAGCTATGTGCTAGTCGGGAGGATGGCATCTGCAAATCACGTCTCGAATCCCCTCCCGAGACGCAAACGAAGGCGGCGGCAGGACAAACCCCCCATCACCGCGCGACTGGTCCTAGATGACCATGTGAAGGGCGATGTTGGCATCTTGTCCGACGATCTCTTCGCTGACCTGTTCCCCCACTTACAAACTGCCCCAGACTCAGACGATGGCCGCCCCTACAACGATCACATCCATCACGTCGCAATCGCCCCTTGGACACCCAATGCGAGCCCGCAACGCACGAGTTGGACTATTGTGCCCGTAACCCAATCGACTGCTCTCGCTCACTCGACCCTCCAGTTCTCCCCGTCCTCGCTCACCCTTCAGACCTTTGCGACCGCTCTCCAACAGATTGCCCCGTCTAAATTGTCGAGTCACAGTCGGAGCGGCATTGAGATTCATGTCCTGGACGTAGCTACTCTTGCTCTAGATACTCTCTTTGTCAGCGTCGAGAGTGATCTTGTCAGAAGATTAGAAAGTGGCGAAGGCACGTTCTTCAGAGATCACCCGACTGGCAAGGGCAAAACTGTCGCCGCCCCGGAAACTTCGGCTGATCGACTTGCTGCCGCCCTTCGCGTCGCTCTCGGCACCCTTAAAGTCGTCCACGACGGTGACCTCTTCCCTCTGCCTCTTCCACCGCATCCTATAACTCACATCCCTCCCACCCCCGGCAAAGTAACACTATGTGAGCCCGTAGCTCAAGGCATATTAGCTCCGAGTACGAGGATTATTTTGACGCGTGGTCACTCCCAATCAAAACAGGATCGTGTCGCCATAGCTTCGGCTCGGGCTTTGAACAGCGCTGATCGCGAGGAAGACGAAGATACTGCTAACGACCAGTTCTTTTCTGCTGCCGAGGAACGCTACAAGACTGACGCGCCTAATGACACCTCGGATTTTGTCACTGAGACAGAAACGGAGATCTCTGAAGTCGAAAATGAGGATGACCTCTCCGACGATTCTATGGACGAGATGATATCTCTCTCCATACCAGCTCTGCCACCAACCATTACAAGTGGTATGTCTACGGTGCAGCCAGGAACCCCAATGACCATTGGAACCATTGGGCGTGGAAGGAAAACCAACGGGGTCAGTACCCCTGGTAGCGTGTTTTCGACTTTTACAGCTACAACTGCACGCCCGGGTCGCCCGAAAGGTCGCCTTTTCAAAGCACAAGGCCTGGTCAACCCAATTTCTTCGGATCTCCTGCATCCCAAACCAACAACTGAGGATGACGAAGAAGCTTTCATTTTTGTTGACATTAATTCATTGACGAGGATAGGCTGCTTTTCAGGTGACTGGGTACGGGTTGAAGTTGCCGAAGAACCTCCACCGAATGGTATCGGTTTAGTTGGCCTTGGCAGTTTTGGGAATTCAGATGAAGAGCAGAACTGGCGGCCTGCTAAAGTTTATGGACTGCCGGATGGGTTTACTCGAAGGCCAGTGACAAGGATACCGAGCTCGAAGCACGAACCTGGTAGCCGACGACTGTCCTTCTTCGAGTCTCAGATTCAGCGCCCAACCGGGCCAAACGTGCATCTATCTCCTGTTCTGCTTGCCAATTTAGAAAATACCCCTTATGTTCGTCTTTCCCCGTTGAAGAGGCACGCATATCCCACAAGGCCCGGGCAAGCCAAGATAACCAGCTTATCTCATCCACCATATGCTCGGGATGTGACGATACAGCAAATCAGAACTCCCGTTTCATCAGAAAAGGCCCTTCAAACAGCCATTTTGGGTGGTCTCAAGACTCACTTTGCGCGAAGCTTGCGTATCGTGAGAACCGGCGATCTCATTGCGGTACCAATAGATACCCGCCTGGGTAGGACATTGCAGGAAGCTGCAGCTTCAGATGAAGGACTTGCGATTGATGATCTTCTAGCTATCGCAGCAGCAAGCGGCCCTACTGGCAATCATGCCTCTAAGCCTGATGCCGTTTCCTGGTTCAGGATTGGGCACATAGTTAGACAAAAACCAGAAGTACCCGAAGATGATGATCATGATGAAGATGTTTGGGGCGGGGTCGCT
This sequence comes from Xylariaceae sp. FL0255, assembly GCA_022578795.1. Taxonomy (NCBI): domain Eukaryota; kingdom Fungi; phylum Ascomycota; class Sordariomycetes; order Xylariales; family Xylariaceae; species Xylariaceae sp. FL0255. The sequence continues at coordinate 1,345,159 of MU388816.1, read as the reverse complement.
TGCGTGAATAGCTCCTTGACCCAGATTGCTCAATCTGGCAGCAGTACCAGCTCTCTGCCCGGAACCAAAGATAGTAATTGGCCGTACTATCTCGGCATTGAAGAAAAGCCCCAGTCGGATTCTTCACCTCTCGCAGCAAACGCTTATCCATCTCCTCAAAGATTCATTTCACCTCTCAGACGACGATTAAGAGAACTTATGGCAGCGGCAACCAGCAAACGAGCTGTTCACTTAAAGATGCCCCCAGTAGCGATTCTACTAGTGTCGACACAGCGCAATATTGGAAAGGCAGCTGTTGCAGCGAACGCTTGCTCTGACATTGGTCTTCACACGTTCACAATCGATGCCTATGATATTGTCAACGAGAGCGGGGCAGGTGGAAGTGACGTGAAGACAGAAGGATTTCTGAAAGCTCGTGCAGACCGGGCCATGAGCTGCGGACCAGAAACATGTGCACTTCTTATCCGACATGTCGAGGCCCTCACAGCTGATCGCATGGTCACAGCTGTGAAGGATATCCTGACCGATGCCAGAGTTTTGATTGCTACAACCACCGAAGTGGACAAAGTGCCTGATGGAGTCAGAGGACTTTTTACCCACGAAATCGAGATGAGTGCGCCTGACGAGGGCGAACGTGAGGGCATTCTACGATCCATCGTAGATGGTAAAGGCGTGTCATTAGCCCCTGAAGTGGAACTCAGTGGTGTTGCCATTAAGACAGCAGCTCTAGTGGCTGGTGATCTGGTAGATGTAGTTGAGAGAGCGATAGTCGCCCGAGATTCGCGACTTGAGGCCTTGTCGGAGAAATCGTCTAATGAAAATACTAGCATTACAGTTCGGGATATACAGGTAGCGGGCGGATCATCAGCAAGGTGCCTTACCAAGGCGGACTTCGATATCGCGGTTGATGCTGCTCGTAAGAACTTTGCCGATGCTATAGGTGCGCCCAAGATCCCAAATGTTACTTGGGACGATGTTGGCGGCCTTAATAATGTCAAAGAGGCTGTCATGGAGACTATCCAATTGCCACTTGAGAGACCAGAGCTGTTTGCGAAGGGCATGAAGAAGCGTTCTGGCATCTTGTTCTACGGGCCCCCTGGAACGGGCAAGACTTTACTTGCCAAGGCGATTGCGACTGAGTACAGTCTCAACTTCTTCAGCGTCAAGGGACCCGAATTACTGAATATGTACATCGGTGAATCGGAAGCAAACGTCCGCAGAGTCTTTCAACGCGCACGTGATGCAAGACCCTGTGTCGTATTCTTTGACGAGCTTGACTCAGTGGCACCGAAGAGAGGCAACCAAGGAGATAGTGGCGGGGTCATGGACAGGATTGTGTCCCAGCTTCTGGCTGAGCTCGATGGTATGTCAGGTGACGATGATGGTGGAGGAGGCGTCTTCGTCATTGGTGCTACCAACAGACCGGATCTCTTGGATCAGGCATTGCTTCGTCCCGGCAGATTTGACAAGATGCTGTACCTGGGAGTCTCCGATACACATGACAAGCAACTTACCATTATGGAAGCTCTGACGAGAAAGTAAGTTGATCGTATACCACGTTGCGGTCCACGAATACTGACAATTCATTATAGATTCACCCTCCACCCCTCGGTTTCCTTAGCAAACGTCGCTGAGCAACTCCCTTTCACATACACTGGAGCCGACTTTTACGCTTTATGCAGTGATGCAATGTTAAAGGCAGTAACGCGACAAGCGGCGGCCGTCGATTCCAAGATCCGGGCCTTAAATGCCAACCGTCCAGAATTCCAAAATCCCATCTCCACGGCTAACTTTTTCGACCATCATGCCGCACCCGAAGATATTGCTGTCATGGTAACAGAAAAAGACTTCCTCGATGCTAACCGCGAGCTCATTCCCAGTGTCAGTGCTGGCGAGCTCGCACATTATGAGCGCGTACGGGCGACTGTCGGAGGCGGACGAGGCAAAGCGCAGCAAGAAACGGCCTCGACGCCGCTGTCGGCCACTTTCGAGCAGTACCGTCCGTCGTCGAAATCCGGTAAGGGAAAGGGCAAGGTGGTAGGCAAGGGCAAGGGCAAAACCGTTGCTACGGCGAGCGATGATGACGATAACGATGGCGGCTCAGACGTCAATCATTATGCGAGCTATGGAAGCCTTAATGGACGCTCTAAGGGCAAGGGGAAGGGCGTTGCAAAGTTTCAAGACTCTACGGCTAGCGATGATGACGGTCTGTATTAATTAATACTTGCTCGTGGCAGCTCGACAGGGAGCTTTGGGAGATCCACTGTGGTTGTCTCTCTCGTCATCTAAGGCAAATGGTTGATAGGCTAAGGGTGGCGGACGTCGTAAATATTTAAAGCATCAAATGACTTTTGTGTATTGCATAGGGAGATGCTATCTTTGTAACGTCGTGATACCTCTTACGGCGAAAGAAACCAAACATAGAAGCAGATGTAGGCCAAAAAGGGCGCCAGACAGAGATGGCCGCAGCTCAATGCATACATAGACTATGATTCTTACAGTCATTATGTAGCGATCATCACCTTGTAATCTCTGTCTAGAGATGGGAATTGAATTTGGGGAGTGGCTGTTTTTCATAGTTTGTTATGGTATCTAGAACACGCCAAGACATTTCCTTCTAGGTGGTGGGAAACCGCACAGTTCAGGATGAGCATAGTTGTCTTCTTTAGCAAGATCTGTCATGATCATTTCTTTACTGTCTTCTTCTCCTTCTCATCCTCTTCTGAATCGTCGTCGTCGTCATCACTACTGTCTTCATCATCCTCGTCTTCCTCTTCATCACTGTCATCTTCCTCTACCATCTCCTTTTTCTGCACTTGGGTTTTTACTTTTGCCTGGTTTTTCTCTTGGGGCTTTTCTTCTTCTTCTTGTTCCTCATCATCCTCATCCTCATCCTCATCGTCGTCCTCTTCATCTTCTTCCTCGCTGCTATCCACCTCGGGAATAGCTTCCGCCTTCTCGACAGCAGCAATCTCCTCGGGCGAGGCATTCACGACAATGGACCCGCGATGCTCCGTGACAACGCCGTCTATACTCCCCGCCTTCCACGTCCCGCTCGTCGGGCTCTGTAGCGGAGGTTTCTGAGAGCCGCCGTCGCCAGCGGGCATACCGCTGTGCCACGTCCCTGTTGTCGGAGACTGTAGCGCAGCGGCGCCGCTACTGAGCGAGAGCGCGGATACGCCTTTGCTTAGACCTCCGGCTTGATCGTTGTCTTCCTTGGATAGGGCTAAAGGGGCTTCTTTCTGCTCAGTGGCTGGTTTCTTATTCTCTTTCTCTTTGTCGGCGGATATAGATGAGGGAGTTGCGTCCTTCTTCCCGTGGACTTTCTCCCTTAGTCGCTCGAGGTTGACTTGTTTCGCTCTCTGAGCTGCTTCCTCGGCGAGACTGCGCATGGGTGCCGGAGCGGTTGATTTCTTGGGTGTGCCGCTGGTGGACTTGTCGGGCACGTTGCCTGTTGTTGGAGACGACAAGGGGATCTTCGTCTTGTCCTTGTCGGTTGGTAGGGGCGGAGGTGCGGGGGGAGCAGACGCGGAAGTTGCGGGTGTGGATGAGGGTGTGGCAGTGGAGGCGGCAACGCCAGTCTTGGGGAAGGGCTGATTGAGCGGGCGCATTTGAACGGGTGGTGGTGCAGCGCTCTTGGAGGGTATGGTGAATTCGTCATAGTAGATGGTGACATGCTCCTTCAGTTCGCCGTACTCGTTCCATTCTTCGATCTCGGTAAGGTCCTAGTCGGCATTAGTCTCGCCGGTGCTTCTGCTGCTTGTTGATGGAGATAGAGCATCGCGAGAGAAGACGACGCAGAAGGGGGTCTCAGGCATGTATGTCTGTCATGTCAACTCACACCCAAGACAAGGCCCATCTGTACAAGCCCCGGCAGCTTGCGTAGACGGCCGCTCTCGTCCTTGCCTGCGCGTCGTCCCCATAGCATGCGGGCCTTCTCGTCGGTAGCAATGTCGAGGGCCTTGAAGGGCACGCGGTTGGCGCGCAGAATGGTCTCGAGGCGCGACGTGGCTGTGACGATGTGCGAGGACCCCGCGGTGAGACTTGTGTAGATGTATAGCGCGGGGTCGGTTGAGTACGAGGCGGTCGGTTGGTTCTCAGCCATGGTGCGGTGCGTTTGCCGTTGACCTTAATATCTCCTTTGAGTCTGTGTATACGCGGTCACTTTCTGTGCATGTTTTAGTAATTTGAAAATGCGTCTTGTATTTCCGTTGTTGTTGTATTCGATGTTTGTTGGGCTGTTACGTCAGGTTCAAGGTGAAAGGGAGGTATAGTGGGGGTTACAAGACACCGACCCATCTAACCCCTCTGTTACACCAATGTTTGATCTCCCCAGATCTGGTATGTCAATCTCGTAATGCCTTATTATTAGTCTAGTCCAGATACTAGGTAGGTATATTTAGGTAAGTTAGGTGCCTCCTAATGAAAACGGATCTAATTATGTCATCCTCGGAAATTTTGTGTCCTCAGACATTGGAAGTACCTACCTAATGTTTCGCTACCAAAAGTACATATACCCAAGTACCTTACAAAGAAATGCAAAAGGACCCGGCATAAGCAATATTCAAAACAAAGTTTCGGTAGATAAACTCATGACATACATGTAGCTACTACAGTAGGGAAACTATATTCTCCTTAATCTATTATGTAAATGTGCTTACCACTTCCAGCTGATCGATATTGATTCAAGTATTGATTTGGTATTTGGATAGTTTGTACCTCTATGGTTGGTGATCAGCTCTAGTTGGGATTAATGAGTTTTATGGAAAGTTTGTGCTGTGTCGCATTGTATTTGATCTTATTTGTCTCCAAAGTTATAATAGAAGGTAGAATAGAAGACCGAGTAGTCCTTCATGGTACCGACGCATTCAAGACTTTGCAGTGTGCTGCATGTCAGATAGACCATGGGCAGATGAGGGGAATAAAAGGGAAGACAGTGATCCCAACTTCTTAGGCTCTTATAGCCAACGAGCCAAGACTGAGTTGAAGTCATAAATCATTCATTGAAAGACAACTCTAGTCGATATACCATGCATATATATTGAAATCCAATCTGTACTAATATTTCCTATCCTTGATGGCATTCATCTGTGGTGTCTAGTAAAGTTTCTTCTCGGGTACATACCAAAGCAGGCTTCATACTTGAGCCGTTCTGTCTCGAAGGAGGTAACCAACCAGCAACTTCATTGTGAGAGAGAGATTTGATGATATGCACCGAGTTGCCGGTTGTTGTTTGATCAACTCAAGGAGGAGCGGCCTTTACTTCCCCATGAAATACCTTCATATTTGCAATCTGCTCATAGTTAAAATCCAGGTTAGTCATGTAAAATATTATGATATACTAGCTAACAACTTGCCAGTCCTTAAGGGGTCATTTTATTTGCAAGAGTTGTAATAAATTTTGTTCGATTTAATTGATACCTTGTTTCAAAAGTAGTTCATGAATATAGTATATATTTAACTTGTATTAGAAGATCTGAAGTCCTATCAGCAATGATAAGAAGGGCAAACAATATTGGGCTATCAAGTCACCTATTCAAGGGAGAGAGCAATTCTCTTACAGAAATTACTACCAAGCCTAAAGCGATGAAACAGTGTAATCATATGTATTTATCTCCAACATTTAGTGGCTTGTTATCTTCCATTAAAACTTGGCACAGCCTAGGATAAGTGCTGGCGACTCAATCATTAACCCGAAACTCGAGTGTCCAAGTATGCTCCCATATAACGTCTGTCCAGTTGGCCTTACAGAGCCTTCTATGATAATGCTTTATCTTTGGTTCTCGGACCGAAACAGTCTCGATACGGCGGCACGATTTTACACAGCTCTTATGAATTTCGTAACAATGTGGTTTGCATATTCCGAAGGGTAGAGTATCTTCTCACGGAGCAATATATGGTGGAGAAAATATCTTCAATTGCTCCGAAAATACTTTCCTCCGTTCTAATCTCCCGGCGAGCTTGTGGTGCCTGTCCCGAGGGCGCCGAATTGCCGTAAATGTCTGCTGAGGCGGTTATCACCTGATAAGTTTGTGTTGTGTCAACATATCTCCTGGGTTCTGCGGCGTTCTTCAGCAAAATATTGGGCCAAATCGTTGTGGGACGGCCGCCGCAAGAGGGTCTGAATGCTGATCCCCTGACCAACATCCTACAGGATCCTATCTTATCCAAGTATACATGGGTTGATGGTTGGGAGTAAAAAGTTTCGGTAAATCTCATGTACAGTCTTCGTAACACCAGGGGTGTCGAGGGATGTTTGTTTCTACCTGTCGAGACGAAAATGCACAGTCTCATCATTTGAACATCCAGCTTACCATCACCCACACTAGTAATGAGAAAATGCATATTGTATAGCCTGAAAGTGTAATGATGGTGGTCAGATCAATATCTTTCTTCATGCAGTGTCTATCAAGAAGGGGATCAACATTGCTAGATGTGCCAATTGACGGGTTTAGGAATGCTGCCACTAATCAATAAGTGTTGGAGAGCAAGGGGAGCGATAAAGAAAGACACAAAGGGAGGGACGCCTTCGGTTCGGTATATTGCGCATGCTTGGTTGTTGGGTCAGCATGGCCCCCTGGGTTAATATACCTGGTGGAACTCATCAGCGTTAGGGGTTGTGGCTCGATGCCTACCTCTACTCGATATGAACAATACTCGCCGTTGTCATACGCACAGCACGCAGAGGGTCTTCCATGCTGTTGTATATGGGTCGTGCTACACATAGAACGAGGTTGTGGACCAAGCGAGATGGAAAGTAGTCAGGAACTATGTTTCCTTACATTGTCAACATTAATTGGACTGTGGTAGATTCAAATACCTATCTGGCCCGGCTCCCGCGTTAGCAATTCCACGACCCAAATTACAAGTCCCATAGATTCTACAAAGTACACATCCCGTGATCCTTTTATCAGCTTTTCCGCCGCAAATGGGAGGGGAAACAGTCATAGGGTGGGAGCTCATAAGGATCCCTTGTCGCCATGCAGCTCATTATTACTTGCGAGACACGGGAACATATATTAGCCGTATCACGCCAAGGTAAGAAGGTATTGACCTACATTGTGTTCTCAGAACATATTTCATACTTATCAGTTCTACCTCTCTGAGTTTAGTGATATAGCAGTAAACCTTGCATTGGACATGTGGCACTCATGTGTTGTTATTCCTTATTTAATGAAGAAAAAAGAAACAGTTTTTCGACCTATCCCTCGCATACAATGATATTAATTACAGTTCAACCAGTCATTCGTTTACAATTAACTGTTTACACTTATTGTACATGTGAGATGAACTGGGTTCGAGAGACGAGACAGGCATCTGCTTATGCGCGAACTATAGCCTGGGAAGACATTTATAGAAATGAACATCGATGTAAACGGCAGACAACATGCAGTCGATAACGAGAGACTGTGATAAGTAAAGGGAATTCTTCCCAATCTGATTTAGAAATCTTTTGCCAAAGGTGGAAATGTGAGAAATGCACATTAATTGTAAGTCATATTAATCTCGATCCATCCTCTACGCCTCAACCGGCATTTATCATTTCACCATCGATCGGCCTTGATGTCGTCTTCCCCTCGTGGGGTCAAGCGATAATCAATGCCTACCTTGTCAAGGTTGAACACAGGTTTATAACGCTTCTATCTCCGGACGTTTCTAGTTGATAGGTGTCTGTAGTTTCTCTCCTCTTTCCTTATCGGAGGAAGGAAACAACGAAAGAGAGAACTATTCCCTGAAAGAAATACAAAAACTACCCAATCATATGGTGTCATTACTGGGAAGAGGAAGTTTGCCAGCCAAGGGGCGCTAGCTTCCAGACCTCCGCTGTTGTAACTTATCTCAGTATGTCGAAGTGCTTCGCCATACTTAATCAGATAAGTAAGTGCATGTTACCAGCCAGCTTCTACGAGACAGCAGAGAACTGGGGTCTACCCCTATAGCATCTCGCAAATTTGCATCTTTTCGAACGAGAAGGTCTATCCAGAGAAATACAATCAGAATGATATTTGATCCATGGTAATCGGGTCCTTGATGGTACACATTGCCTCATGTAATACGGGAACAAATCTGTTGTGATTCAGTCTCGTGCGTCGCTCGACTGGATGATCAGGCTGCAGGACGCCTGCGTGTTTTGTGAATCGGCTTGCTATTTTAAAGAGCATCACTTAACCGACCTGGTACAATGGGCACAGCGGACAACCCCATGGATACTAAGACATAGAGCAAGGATACCGAGACGCCGTCACCATCGTATAGGTAGCCATGCATTTCGAGTCACATTGTCACATTCTCATCTGCAACTAGTTCTTGACTTCCTGGAACGGACAGTCACCAGTTCCAAGTGATTTGACTTCCGGATATTATCTGGCTGTTTATGTACGAGAGGGACTTTTGATACTGAGATCAAGCGCTTTCAATTCTTGGAGTCTTTTATTCATGTCTGATGGAAAAGAAAAGAAAGGAAAAAAAAAACAAGCATTTCGGCTCTCCGTGCCGTCCAGATGTGCCGTTTAGTTTGCAATGAGCAACTCAATTTTGCCACTTCTGCAAATATGACCAGACCCGCGTTTTTGATAAGTCTCATATAGGTAACCTGTGCAGTGATCTTTTTGGAGGCTTATTCATCACCTAAGTTGATTTCACCACGTCAAACAAACTTTCTACACACCGACGAAGGATTATAGCACTGAAGTCTTTACATGAGCCAACTGAGGTTTTTGTCCTTAGATAGTTAGTCATATATTCATAATAGTGAGTCAATGAGATTCTTCAGATTAGACAGAACATGGTTTGATGCAAAGGAGACCAACCAAGTGGATGAGTTGCATAGCCGACCTTTTATCTAACCTCTGGTAGTACATTCGGTCAGAATCAACCAGAAAAAGCCTACTAGTGGTAGAACAGGACCATATTTGACTACAGGAGCGTATGTTCCGTGCTGTTTGTAATGGCTGGTACTATTTTCTTGGCATTCTGCCGTCCACCCTCCTAACGATTGGATCATTGGAGGACGTACAAGTCCTGACGTAGACATGTAAGATTCTTCTGACATCGTACGACGAAAAACCTGGTCCTTTAGATTTGATAGACTTCATTCTATCTTTCGAGCGGGCTCCGTTGCCTACCGGAAGCGTTCTATTGCATAATAAATCTCACCTAGGTGTGTATTGGATATCGTTGTCTTACAACACCTTCCAATTAACTAGCATGCAGGGTATAAAATCTCAGAGTGGCCCATGTGTGGCTTATATTAGGCGTAGGGTTTATGATTGGTCATCCGTAGAGTTGGAGAAGGCTCGGAGTCATTCTTCATTTGAGTTTCTCTGCAGCCATACACATCGGGCAAGATCGGGAATAGACGAATGGAACTAAAAAACCATTTTCGGAAGCAGTCACTGATGGTGTTGGGGTAGTTTGCCGCCGGGCGCTCACCTCCGCTTTCCGCACCGTTCTAGTGATACATGAGGCCGGCCCGAGACCACGGTACCGGCCCAATTACCCACGAGTAGCGGACATGTTCAGACGTGTTGAACCATCTGACCCGTGGGGGTTAAGGTGGGTAATGAAATGGAAAGGTGCAGTGTCCGAACTTCTTATCACGCTCGGGCCGTTCCTCTCTGGATACTAACCCGGCATCTACAAAGACGACGTGCAAGTGGGTATGGACAACCATGGTGTCGTGAGATCAGGTAGCATCCACCATCTTCCTACTCGCTTGTAACAATAGGGACACACGCAGAATGGTGTCCGTTGTCTTACACACCCTCTTGAGCGCTAGAGCCTCTAGCCGTTGCACAGCGTCTTGCCCCACGAATGATAAACTCGATGTGGAGCAAGGGCCATTCTCATTATGCCACACAACATGCTTCGAGTATAGCATATCACCAATTCCGCATGGCGCAGACACTTATTTGGAAGTGTCAGACTTCACATGTGGGCGAGGCTAGTTAAAGTACTGGTCGAAGCTCCTGAACAAGGTAGTTTCTTGCGATAGAACGTTAAATATGGGGCTGCTCCCGTTCGGTCCCAGGGATGTCTAAACCAACAGCAAAGGACCGCATGGACCCAAAAAACAATCAGAAGAAGATTGTTGGATGAGCTCCTTAGCAACGGGGGCATGATGGTGGGCATCTGACCAGTGTGTCGGGTCCTGCCCATGTTTCAGCCCTTTGTTGAATGAGCAAGAATTGCTGTCATAAAACCCAGAAAAGGATCTCCTTGCATGATTATCAACATCGGCTAGTGCTGAAACCTTGGAAACCTCATCGGCACCGCCTCTGATTAGGTGAGGCATATAGGGAACCGTGCGTCTAACAGCTTACCACTAGACGATACGAGAAGGAACGGAAGTGTGCGATCGGTCCCGATCTTACTGCAACCGATTACTTGGACGGCGTCAGGATAGCCGCTTGGAGATTAGAAGCCAGGGATGACTATGTTGTCTTGCGGTGACTATGCAGAACGAAGAAAACGGACAACTTTGTCACATCGCAGACAGAGCATCCCACGGAGAAACAAGCAAACTGGCTATTCTTTGCAAGAAGTATAAAGGACAAGCTTTGCGCCAACATTCTGGAAAAAGCAGGCTCACTTTCCTATCGACAGGCGTCTCACTGTAGACCAGTCTCTCAACACAACAAGCGTAAGTTTCTGAATCCAGATAATCGCACACATAGCATGCGCCTTTGGTAGTCATATATCTAACTCAAAGACTCAAAGTCTATCGTTTCTAGTTCTACTATCACTTCCATAGAGAAGAAGCTGCTTCTGTTTCTCGTCGAATCAATTGGTGTTTTTCTGCAAGCCAACCTTCGCCTACACTTCGGCCACAATGCCAGTCCGCCCACGCCAAATTACACACAATTGTCAGGTTTACGGAAATACTGTGAAAATTCTAGGAGTCTCAGCCCATGAGGACCCAGTGTGCCGCAGCAACGCTTACGAGGGGATGCTAGAAGGTATAAGGAGCCGGGTGGACTGGGTTTGCTACTCCTGTGATCCCGAGAAACGAATCAAGTCAGGTGAAGAGTGCCCAACTTGCAAGAAAACCAACACCTCACAAGCACACAGCTCGTGTCCATGGAGTGGGGATGATCCGCTCTTTGACCAAGACGCTAATACCTGGTCTTGCCATGGCCGGACCCTAGGTGACAGCGAGGAATGTCCGGTTTGCAAAGCCACTAACCCAGCCCTGAAGTAGAAGCGTGTGCCATTTGGAGCTTCAGTAATGATGGGTCCTGTCATAAATTGTGGGTGAGGAGCTTTTTTGTATTCTTTCCGGCTGCTTGTTGTGGAAATTTTGATATTGGAAGGGGAAGAAACGAGCATACAACACATGAAAGTGAGTGAGTAAGCCTGTGGCTAGGTATTTTCGTCAAGGACAATCAAAAATGTGTTACCCAATCAACACTTTCATAATAGCTCTTATCGAAGAGATAACAGACAGCACAGTGAAACCCCGAACTTTGTGACATTGTCCATTTACTCAGGATACCCATTATTTGATCAGCTACAGATGGGACTTGTGGAAGTCTCCTTATCAAAATTAGGTTAGAACAAAGGAAGTAAAGGTTGTCACGTGGCCAATGTAACAAGTGTAAAGTTGCATTCCAGAGGTGCTTTCCAGTTACTAGGTAAGTTCAGTCCGCCTTGCACCTCGATCTATGATAGGCTCTCCTCAAACGCAGGTAGTTTTATCCCACTTGATGTCCTCTACCATCCATACAGCCCATCACTTCGCTGATAACTTTGCGATCAAGAGAAGCCAGTATAGTCTTCAAAAAGATTCGCCGCCAAATTTAGAACATTTTCCAAGCGCAATAGAGGGAGTTCGAATCGAGCGTCACCTTGTGATCTCAATGCTCGGCTACCTGGCTGATGCCAAGCCAATGGCCATTGCATTGCAAACAACCAATTAAGTCCTACCTGCAACTTTGTAAGTTGTCATACACCTATACCTTGAAGCTGTTTATTGAGTCTGTGTCTGTCATGAGTAAACCTTTTCAACAGCACATGTGTTGTGTGGTAGATCATAGATTGTTCAAATCTTTTGAGATGATCATGAACTTTCGTAACCATTTCTATTAGATACCGAGTCGAAGCTGCTGTTCTAAAGTGGACATAGGAAAATAAACGCGTCATGCCATAATGACTTTGCCGGGGAGCCCGTGTAAGCCCCCTTTAAATCCGCACAAAAATGGTATCAATAACTGATCGTTCAAATATCCAAACTTCCTTCCCCGGAGAATTAATTATTCAATTAGAAGCGAAGCAACATAAAACGAGTCCAAATATTCATGGTTGAAGTCCTGGGGTTTGGAATGCCAGCAAAGACTCTGCGGCCCTCACTAGCGAATAGCGCGTCTGAGCAACGATGCTCCTCTGTTCAAATGCTAATCCCGCTTAATTAAGCTAGGAAGAAAGCGCCTATGGCGACAATAGCCATGACGAAGCCAGATTGAGCAGCGACAGAGCCGGCACCGCCCGTAGGAGAGGGCGATGAGGTCGGTGTAGAGCCACCGGCGGGAGATGTGGTGGAAGCACCAGCTGGGGTTGTGGTGGCGCTGTAAGTAGGCTTCGTGAAGGTTGAATACGCTGTCGGACCAGTTGGTATCGTCGAGTTGCCCATGGGGTAGTGAGTCGAGGTTGAGGTTGTGGTTGTAGTTGTGTTAGCTGGGGCCGAATATGACGAAGTTGGGTAGGCCGAGGACGAGAACGAGGACGTGGATGTGGACGTGGCGCTCGTCGAGTACAGAGGGCAAGATGGGTTGCTCGCGTTGCACTGGGTGATGGTAACAGTAGCTGTCATGTAGGACGTACTAGTGGTCGTCTGCGCAACGGCGGACATGGCACCAGCGGCGAGGACGAGAAGCCACGAGGCGTGCATTTTTCTTTTTGATCTGGAATGGAAGAGTTGGACGAGGTTGCGTTTGTTTCCTCTTGTTTTATTTCGACAAAGACAGGCAGGCAAAAGCGTCTAAGAGAAAGAAGGTGGTCGTCAACACAATGCCAAGAAAATGAGCGTGGGTTCAAAGAGAGAACGTTGAAAAGATTGACTGTCGCACGGTAAGAAGCGGTCGATGAGCGATGAGGAAGCAAAGGAAGAGGGAAGAAGAGAATAACCCAGCGTTCACTCCCTTTCAGCATGGCTATGCCCAGTCAATTGCAGTCTAGCGTTGCTTTGACGAGAAAGAGGGCCATCATTGGCCAGGCCCTGACAACATTGCTATGGGGATCGTCCAAGACGGCCAGGGTCTGGATACTGACAAGGCTACATATCACGCCGCTCTGGATAGAAGCATACAAATAAAAGGACACTCCACTTCAGATATCCCTTGACCGGCTCATTCAAACTTGAATTAATATCTTGTCCTAGGAACAATATGTAGTATGGCCTATCAGGAGTGTCGACTTGTTTCTGTTGTTTATGCCGTACCTGCGGTAGCCATAGCCTGAAAATACCCAAGGGTATCTCTAATAAAAACGGGGTTTGTCAATTTAGTTTGCTCCTGCAGGACAGAAAAGCGGCGCGGCATTTACTGTCTTCTCATTCTAGTTAGGGGCTTCTCCAAAGATGGCAAAGCTCCTTTCTGACCAATCAGAACCTACCACTTTGCTCATCTTTTCCTGTTCCTAACATTTCGTCTTGAAACACCCACGTCGATCCAAACGGCTCTCTACACGTCAATTGGAACTCCCACCATCGTCATCAATCTCGTTCCATCTTGAACCATTTTACATGTTCGACTTGAGATGCCATTTTTGTTGTTGTATCTGTCATTCCTGCTTGTCACAGGGTAGTGGGAGGGCTTGCTCACTCCATACCCCACCGTGTCTACAGGCCTACATGTAGTACACCGTAGTAGTAATACTGAATAACACGATAATATGCTGCCGGGCGCAACTCCGTCCTGAGGTGTGACGCTCGGCCTAAGACAATGGACAAAATTTATTGCTAAAAAAGGAAACAAATGAGTTTTTTAATGACACATCCCTCCATGAAGCCTTTCCCAACGATGCTCGACCACCTTGAATCAATGAGCGACTCCCTTCAAATCTCACACATACAAAGTAATTAACTGCAGATTAAAAAACACCCATGCCAGGACTGAAGAGACGAAGAAAGAAATCTTGAAACCAAGGACAACCCCAGCCAGACAGAGTTTCACAAGGCCTGCCGCCGCCAGTCCTTGCTTTTCGTCTCAATCCCATCCGCTGCTTCCCGATATGAGGGGCATACGAGCAGTCCTCTGATAGGCCATACGGATCGTCAGAATGCTGCCATCCGGAGTACCGGGTCCAGCTTGGCTTGCTGTTAGCTGGCTCAGCTGATACTCAGTAAACCACGCCGGCCACGTCGTATCTGCAGCGCCCACGTTCTGCCTTGCCGCGTGTCACCATCGTACCTGGCCATTAATCAAAGAGCTCTAATGAAAGACCATGTGAACTCCCTTCATTCAGAGTGTACTATGCAAGGAGGACAGATTCTCAGTATCGCCGGCCGCCGCCCATGTTATGATGCCCTTTCCGACCATGGCTCTCGTTCCGGGCTTGGCGATATGACGGCGGTTGCTCACTACAGTCCCGATGACAACAGTCGTGGTGAGGAGGATATGGCATTATTGGGTATTGAGTGGGCATCTCTCGTCGTATGCGTTCTAGCCCCTCCTCGAAGATGCGCTGAAATTCTCGTTTATCCTCCCCCTCTTTCTCCTGTACACGTCGTTCATCATCCTCTTGCTGCTTCTTTGCGCGAAGCTCGTCCTTTTCTTTCTTGAACATCTGTTGCATGTCCTTGACTAATTGGCTTTTCTCGTCCTTGAACTGTCGCTCGTATTTCTCTTTATTGATGAACATTTGTTGCATGTCCTGGATCAGCTTTTTATTGTCGTCCTCCCAGCGCTTTCGGTTCGCTTCGGCTTCCTCCCTTAGCTCTTGCTCGCGCTCTTTCTCTCGCCGCCGTTGGCGTCGGCTGGAGTAGGATGTCGATGAAGATGAAGATGATGAAGAAGTGGAGGGCGATGGTGCGCGACCTCGCTTATGTCTCATTTGCTTTTCAAATTGCAGCTGCGCTTGCTGGACAGCCTCTTTGATGCGCTGCTCTTCCGCGCGCTTTCTTTCCGCCTCGTCGCTCTTCTTCGCTTGTTCTTCCAGGAGCTTGCGCATTCGAGCGACGTCGGCTGCATACTCTTTCTGCTTGTCCACGTGTGCCGCGTGGTTTGCCTTCAGGGTGTCTTGCGCCTCTTTAAGGGCTGCCTGCGCCTCCTTTACTGCGGCATGGGTGTCCTTCACGCTCATGTGCGTGCCTTCGATGACGTTCTTGACTTCGATCTCGGCACGCCCGACGTCGAGGAACGTTTGGTCAACGGCGCCGCGTACTTCTTTGATCTTGCCTGTGATCTCTGTCTTTGCATCGTTGATCTTGCCCGTGTTGCCCTGCGATGACTCGAGCGTCTTCTTCGCAGTTTCTATGTATTCCTTCCATTGTCCACAGGGCACGATTACCGGTTGATGGTCCTCCCAATCGCCGCTGTACCAAGAGTAGCCGGGAAGGTACATTGCCTGTGGCGACTTCCCGTGTCTAAATGGCGTTGGTAGGTGACCGTAATCATACGGTGTAGCTTCACGGCCTGCGTCGGGTGATTCCTTCTTAGCCTTCTTATTCGTCCTCTTACTCTTGCTACTCTTCTTTCCCTTAGCCTTTGGGCACATACCGGGTAATGGGAAGAAGCACATATTTCGGAGCCGTCTCAGACAGTGGGTAAATATGCTGAACGTAATTGAGAGTTTTCGACAGTCGATTGAAAAGCTGTTGAGGGACTTAGATATGGACTTGATGTGCCCGAAAGTACTTGGACGGTATAAGTGAGCTGAAGGGTGAATGCTGAGTGCAGCTTGAAGTTGATTGTGATGAGCAAGATCCCAAAATCCGGGGCATGGCCACGCAACTTATAGGGTTATTGGATGCGCGTCTCTCCATACAACCAACTTGCAGATGAGGACAGGAGTTGTCTAACATCTTTGTACTCTTGCCGTTGCGAACGAAGTTATTTCTTTATAACGATTGGCTAGCTTTCCTCCAAAAAATGAGTTTAGAATCGACTGTCTCGACAACTAGCGCCTCATGGATCGGAATAGCATAAAGCAGACAATGGCATCTAGTAGTATCTACGACGTCTACGACATTTGCTTTCAGGTGTTCACCGCCATTTTCAGAGCCTCTTTTCTCTCATAAAGACGCAGAGGCAAGACATTCGTTACCCTATATTCACCCCTTGTCTCGCAGACGGCGAATTGCTCAAAAGGCTGTCGGTCAATCTTATGTCTCACATAGGTAAGTATGCGATCCGAAATATGTGAACACGATTGGCTCAAGTACCAGATCAGGACTTGTTCTATATGCTAGTGGCAGTAATGCTGGCAGCCCTAGCAGCAAAAGTATCGTAGTGGTTGTAAAATACTGCCTTAGCTATCGATGGGTAGATAGATACCTACCTAGTTAGGCAGGTTAAAGGCTTATTAATGGTAGAAAAGTGAATAGTAGCGGCCTGGTGACAACTTAGCTATCCTGAGTAGAGTTATATCACCTATAGTTTGTCTACCTTGATAGCATATATGATTTGGGCAGCACATTGACATGCAAAAATCGGGACAACTATGCGGATTATGTATTCGACCAGTGCCGCCCTCTACTTAGATAGATACTTGCCACGGAAAGGTTCATTTAAATAGCTCTGGAAGCATTGAACCACTTATTGAACTCATCCCATGGAGAAAATCTTGTGACTGAGTGATTGGATAGATACGGTAGAGGCAGAATATATACAGCGAAGATGTAATAGTGTGAGAGCCATAAGGCACAGTCCGTGAATGAAAAAAATATCTCCACTTGAGTAAGCTAGGTCTCATCGAGCCTTTCCAAAACCACACAAGTAAAGAGTGGTTCTCAAGTATGAAGATGAGAAATGGCAAAAAGAAAAACACAACCGACAAACGCCAACTCCTTCATGCCAAAAGTATCATTCAGGGTATCAGTGAGCCACTCATCCCTTCGCTGAATCATGAAAGCGTAAGTTCTCCAAAACCCACCATTTCACCATGAATGCCTTCATCCCGCTGAATCCAGAACGTCTATTGAATAGAAACCACGGCTTATGCCATTTTCCGGCTTGATTGGAATTTTCAACTTGAATTCTAAGCCTAAGCGTTGAATGCCAGCGCTCGGCGAGTGCTAGTTGAGTTGCCCGCTTCGCTGTAGACCTTGACGGAGTTGATAAGCCAATAGGAGTCCTGGAAAGCAGAGGGGTTGGCGGCGACGTAATCCTGGCAGCTATCGGCCAGAGCCGAGCATGTGGCATCAGCACTCCAAACAGAAGACTGTCCAGCCCATTGTCCTGGTCATATGTTAGTAATTTGGTCCAAAGTCTATCGGAAACTAGAAGGGTGAAAGGGATGACAAAAGAAATTTACTTACCACAGAAGGTCGTGTCAAAGACAATTTGGTGTTGTTGGAAGTATGAGTCGATGTTACAGCTTCCGCCAGAGTAGCCAGCGAGAGGAGATCCCCAGCCACTGGGGTCGGGAGTGCCGGCAGTGATATCAGAGGGAATACTGCTTCGGGGAAAGAAGAAGATGTTGATGGCACTCGAGGACCACTGCATAGCATAGACTCCACCACCGATGGCGTTGAAACCGTCGCCGTAGGTCTGGGTATTGCTTGTGGGGTTACCGCATCCCGTAGAACCAGAGTTCGCACCGCAATCGGCAGACGACCAGGAGCTGGACGAGAAGGAACAACCTTCAGCGGTGTGAAGAGTGATGGTGTCGTAGTTGTTGGAGTTGACTCCCTCGATAATGTCGATCTCTCCGTCATTGGGCCAGTTAGGACCGACTGTCCACCATGCGGGCCATGAGCCACAAGCCGAGGAAGGCATATGGGCAAGATCGACGATAAAAAGGCCGTGGGTGTAGGAGTTGATGCTGTTCACGCGAACCGAGTCACGACCAGGTGAGGCAGGGTTTGTGGTAGTATAATCAACACCGAGGTAGATGCCGCCTTCGGTATAGCCTGCTAGGGAAGTCGCGTTGGCAGTAGTCGCATCAACATAGTTGACGAAACCAGCTGTGGGGTCAGCGCCGGTGAAGAACTCGAAACCATCAAAGAAGTTGGTCGTGTCGAAGGTGTCCTGAATGGTGTAGGGCTGCGCGTTAGCACCGGCGGCCAGGGCCAGCATGCCGGTGAAGCGGACGAGGTTCTTGGTCGAGAAAGGCATTTTTTCCGAATGGGAACAACCAGAGGGATATATATATAGAAAGACGGGTAGTTTTGTATGTGCAACTTATGGGCTTATATGTACTATATGAAAGGGAGAGTGAACTTGCGCCTGGCAAGTAACGAAAAAAAAAAATGTTGATCAGAGTTGCGCGAAGAGACCTAGCAGGTGTGTAACGTAGCGGTAAGGAGGAGACTTTAAGGACTTGTATCAATGAGTGGGAGTCGAGTCAGCCGAGTTGTGAAAGAGGGTGGGATGCCGGTTGGTGTTCTTTGTTTGAGGTATTGTCTGTTTAAGAGCTGACAAAGAGTGTGCAATCAAACAACAAGAGATTCAAGGACCTAGACGCCTTTTTGTGAAGCCGACAGAAATGAGTGAGGGTGCCTGGTAAGGAATGGATGGCTGGAGACGATGACTCTCTCGTGGTGGTGAGGACTATCTAGAACAAGAGGGGATGAGAAGGCGCAGGTGTGAGTATTATATGTTCCAGAGTCAGAAGCCAGACGCCAGAAAAAGGTTGGAATTAGGAAGGTGGAAAGTGCAGCCTGCTACAGATGCCACCAAGATGAAAAGAGTCAAGTATGGGAGTTTATTAAAGAATGCCAAATATAGTCGGACCCGCGAGAAGGTGTAAAAACGTAATAGCAGGTAGGTCAGTCATGAACAGGATATGTCGGTAGAGATGTTTCGAGATGGAAGCGGGCCGAAAACAATGTATACCACCATACTTGTGCATCCTAGCTTGCGGAGGTAGCCCTTGTGACTATTTGGAAGACACATACATGATTTGGTGAACAACATAGCTTGTCCTAGGTTACTCTGGACATAGACAGGGAAATTACCGAACCCTCATTCCTCATTGTGCGTGACGGTGGAGCAATTGTTTGAGGAATGCGAATGTCTCGTCGATGCCCTGAGCTCTGCCACAGTTCCTTTGTGCCTCCACCAGCGAGGGAGAGTAGGCGGCCAGCCTATTATTTCCAAGGTCAGGCATGCTATGTGAATAGTAGTAGGTTAGTGAGTGTTGTTTGATATCGTACAGAATGAAAAGCGGCTGTCGTTGAGGATCCATAATGTGCCAGCCATCCTCAGCCAACCACTGGCATGGAGGATGCATAAGCTGGCGGGTGAGGCGCTTTGGCTTGGCAATGCAGACCCCATTGCCAGGCTCGCCAGGCTGCCAGGTACCTCCTGGCGCTGGGTGGCTAGCATGGACCCCACTTGCCTGTCTCGTTTTAGGCTCATCTCAGCCAACCGCATCATGAAACACCAGTCGACCATTGAAACGTGAAACCCATCATCTCCTTCCCCTTTTGTCCAATGATTCTGATCATCGCAATATTTCGTCTTCGCACAACAAGGAGAATTCATCGAAGAAGGTAAGTAGACAGGATAAATTTTAGGATGCGCAAAAATATATCAGGGACATGCTATATCCACGTTGTTCTTACAATACCCGTTACAGAATCAAGACAGTAGACCTTTAGAGG
Organism: Xylariaceae sp. FL0255; assembly: GCA_022578795.1. Classification (NCBI taxonomy): domain Eukaryota; kingdom Fungi; phylum Ascomycota; class Sordariomycetes; order Xylariales; family Xylariaceae; species Xylariaceae sp. FL0255. The sequence continues at coordinate 1,325,397 of MU388816.1, read as the reverse complement.
CAGGTGTCTATTTAAAGCTATCCGTCTATGAACATCTTATAATTCGGGATGTGCGTGGACCATTATAAACATTCGTAAGCATACCACATGGTTCTATAGTACCTTTGTTTACTGCATAAATTACCCTCTGCCGCCGATGGCGGTATACTCTATACTAGACTGATGGGACTAGCTCTGCATGCACCAAGAATCTCAACATCAAGATAGTGTCATGAATACGGAACTCGCATAAACACAGACTAGAGAGACAACAAGCCGAATGGAACGTGCCATTTGCTGGGCCTTTCTATCGTACTTGGTTATTCGTCTTTGCCGATCCTTTTGCTACCGATTTTGTTGGAGCTTTAAAGACGCCGATCGACAAGGCACATAGCTTATTCCAGGTTTGCCAGGATTCTTCTCTCCTTGCCTACCTGTCAGCGGATCTTAAGAGTCTTGGCGTCCATTAACCTCCGATACATAGGTCGGCCTTGTTCCGAGGGTGACGAAACAAATATAATCGCATCGGCCAATTGTGTGCATTTGCATAAAAGCTTGTGTGTGTCGATCTGTTGCCAAAAAAGAGAACCTGGTTGTAGATCATACAAGAAGAGTATTGGCAGCATGGGATAGCTCCGGCTTTATACTCGCCATAGAGTAATTGATCGACGTGGTCAATAGTTTGCTCGGCGAAACTCCATGGTTACATATCGGATTTTACTCATTCACCATTTCCTTTTGGGAATCTGAGAAGCAAAATTATCTTGTCACGCTGCCGCTATGATCTCTCACATCCGGAAATGAATATGGATCTACCATGACTTCTCATCGTGATACTTGACCGTTGACTCCGATGCTGCCAACATCGTCAACTAGCTCGGCGCATTGGCGGGCAGCTTCCTATCCCGCTAGCTCAATTTGCTTGGGCATCTCGTTAATTCTCTTCTTCCTTCTCTCTCATAACCAATTGAGGGCTGCATCACCAAGCGCCGCGGAGACTTGGCAGAGGGATATGACACATATTCACGACTTCAAATCAAGACATAGAGATCAAGTATACTACAGAGAGAAACGGATGAATGAACTCAATGCACTGCGAGGATTTTCCCTATGGTTATAAGGATATCAGTGAAATCCCATGCGTGTTGTCGCTTGACGCAACATTAGACCAGCCACCTACTTCTCTAAGGCTTCCCTCGCAACATTTAGCACAGGGAATGATTTTGTCTCTACCGTCATAATAGACGTCGACCTTTTGGTTCTTGGGATAATACTCTCATGTATCCTCGATCCCCTCTCCATTAACAAGTCTGGCCAGGTACGCACTCAAGGCACCACATTCTCCTTGTTGCTATCCCCGCACTCTTCTCCGAGCGATTCCTGGGTTGATTTTTCCGCAATGTCAGCGGCGTCATCACGTGCTAGCCTCTGGGACACTTTGAATTGTTCCGAGTCAGACCCGTAGAGCTCATTCCTACGAGTGAGAAGCATTGCATGTCAGTAATATTTCTAAGTTCTATCAGAAACGAGGAGGAAAGCCAAAACGATAGCAAGGGAAAAGTTAGACTTCCCCGAGCAACATTTCTACCCAGAAGAATAATCATATCTTTCCACAAATATGATATATCATTTTACTTACTAAACTGATGTTAGTATATCTAATAAACAGCTCGAAGTTTATTCGCGAGGGAGGTGTCTCTACTGACCATAAACTCAGGTAAAACCTGGAATGATATTGGTAGGTCTTCTTTTTCGCCTGCTGTTGTCTCATCATGCCGAAGTGTTTTGTTGAGTTTCTCTCGAATTCCTTCGGGGATTGGCTAAAACATAGGGACCCGAGCTGGTTAGAGTATTTCCTGAATATCTGCGCTCGCTTAGGGCAGGAGAAGCACATACGCAATGTCGGGTTTTCTCTCGGAGTTGACAGAGCCCTTTGTGGTTTTCCCACTCGATTTTCTGGCATTCTTTGCTGCAGAATCTCGCAATCTTGCATTGCAAACAACAATAGAGCCTGCAGGCAGTCTCCCCACAGCATAGACAACTGACTGTTTGCATGTTCGCCGTCGGCAATTGATCGATCGAGTGGCTATTAGGAAGTCAAAAAAAAAACATTAGCCCTTCGGTAGATTTACATCACGGGAAAGACCTGATATTTACCCAAGGCCGCCGAACCAGAACTCGTCCTCCGCTTCGCCGGTTACCGCTCCCTCGTTCTTCTCCTTGGCTCGACTGGCCTCGACCTCAGCGAATGTCTTGCTGCCGCTGATCCAGGGCGTGACGCCGTCGTTCTTGTATCCTTCAACCGCAGCGAGGAGTTGCGCCTGTTGCTCGACATTCGGCAGCAAGCGACGAAGAGCACGTAATGCGGCCTTGTGCTCGTCGGTCAAGATGGCGCCTGTCTGCATCGCGAGCATACCGAGCACGACGACGATGCGTTCGCGAGTGTGGTACTCGGTTAGTGGCTTGAAGTTTGGCGACATGATCTTCTCGAATTTCCTCTCTAGAAGGTCGTCTTGGTTGAGCATTGCGGCGGTCTTAATGAAATCACATGGCTCTGCCTGAGCTGAGGAAGGAGAAGGGTTCGAGCCAAAGGGCGCGCACAGGGGAAATCCGAACATTGTGCCAAGGTCTGCTGCGATGTCAGCGTCATCGTCATTCTATTGACAATTGCGAGTCAGCAATGACTCTTTCAGGTAGTCTCAAGCTCCTGGGCAGGCTCCTGTCATGTCTCAAGGGTGCAAAGGTTGCTCATTTGAGGAGTGAAAAGCACCGAGTGCTTACCTGCAGAAGGCCGCTCCCCCATTTACCCATCTTGAGGAAGAGGATACTCTGTATAGGTAGATTGACTGGTGAAGGGTAGAAATGTGTTTGATGCAGGTGATGAGTGTGAAGGTTTAAAGCGTAGAATAGTATGGCCAATATTCTAAGCTTTGGCAGATTTGGTGCCACTGTTAGGCAGGCGGAAGAAACAGATTGATTTCTCCTTGGGATAAATGAGGAGGTGCAGCCTTTTTTGTTTTCCTCTGTGTGGTTTTGCTCCATCAACTTTCAAACAAGGTCCAACACGGATGAATTCACTAGGGTTTCCCATTGGAATAAACACAAGCTTCTCAATTATATACCTGCAGGTACCTTATAAGGGGCCGTTAATTGCTCATTGCAAATTGTGCCACAAACTGGCACTGAACTGAGATTGAGTGAATGCTAGATTAGTACAGACTTTCTTGTTGTCTTATTGAAAAGGCGGCATCATGAATACTTCTTCAGTATACACAAAAGCTGGCGGAGATAGAGGGCAGAGAGGGTCTGCTTGAAACTTTTGTATTCCGATATCCGCCTCTATATCTCTGAAATAAATTTCCTAATGTTGTGCGTGTCATCATTATAAACGAGAACCAAGCTCGATGGAATATTTCCCCTCCTTGAGGCCGTTCTCCATTGTTTCCACTACTGCTGTCGTTGAATCCTCGGCTGTAGAATACATAATGATACAAGGGCCAACTCAACGCAAAGCCGATGGCGAAAGGTGTGCCTCAACCATCTAGCAGGCCAAGGGGTGGGCAGAGAATAGCCCAGATGTAATTAAGCAGATGAATCCAATGTGAGGTGACGTGTTAAGCCAAGACAAATTATAATCTCACTTTCTGACCGGTAAGCTTGAACCAGATGACAGCAATCAAGTCTTCCTTGAAACGTTCCCAGGGGTTCCGGTTGAGGTAATAGCTCAGCTCGCGGAAATTGTACATCTCCCCCCAGCAATCCCGCCCAAACTCACAGCCCGCCATATTGACGACGAAATCTCGATCCTTTTCGTTGTAGTGGATACGAGTGTCATTTCCATTGTCGCTGCAGGCGCCGGTTGGGAAGCTGTTGATCATTCTCTGTGGAAGGAATCCCATGTGGCTTCGTATCCAAGGTTGACTTTGGTATAACTCTTGTAGTGCGCTCTGCTCTTTATGCTCCCACTGCATATGCTTCTGCTCATATAAGACTGGATCCCACCAGACATCTAAAAGACGGTCTGTCCACTCACTTCTTCTGATGAAGAATGAGCCAAGGTTGAAACCCCCACAATCCTGAGGGATCACCAGATTGACTGAGTTGATATCGCCATCTCCCGTCGCGCTAAGGGCCTCCGGGTCTAGATAAGAGTCCGTAAGGGGGTGAGAGATGTTGAGAGGATTAAACTCATTAATATCGCGATAGAGGTGTTTCTGCAGGTCATGAAATATGTGATGCTGGAGCGAATAAGAAGGCTCCATTATAAATGTATTAAGATCCAACCACCATATCCTAAAGACTGTTAGTAGCGGCTCTTCTTTTGAACGAGTGTCAACTCACCATTCAGCCTTGGGATATTTCTTGAAGCTGTTTCTGATGCTGTCCACTTTTTCCCAGCTTTCTCGCCATTCGTGTGCGTAGCGCTTCTTGGTGCTCATATCGACAATATCGAGATCATAGCCCCATCTAGCAACGTATCTCCTTTTGTTTCGAACACTGTCTCGCTCGATGGCCCACTCGCGTGCACCCTTCCATTCCATGACACCACCGCCAACGTTGGCCGCAAGGATGATAAGAAAGCTTTGGCCACCACCCAACCAGGATGTTCTGCGCCAGTAATAATACAATGCTGGATATGGTACAAATTAGTCGGCAAGCGGATCAATGAATTCGGACCTCCCTAACTTACGTGTAATGTAAAACAGCGCATAGCATGTCAAGAAAAACAGTACTATAAGCAGGAGAATTTTTGTCCTCCTATTCATCCGTATCATGGAAGTGGTGATGCGCTTGATGAAAGGCACCTTGCACGGTGATCTCTTAATCCTTCCCTTGCCCTTGTCCACTGTGTCGCCTGGACCTGGAGTGAAAGTCGGGAGACCGCTCGAGATGCGGCGCATGTGACGGGTGAAGAATCCCTGGTTGTGGGTGGAAAAGGAGGGATAACTCGAGCCACCGTCAGGTCTCCTTCGGGAGGATTCCCAATTGACATGGCCGGTATCTGCGCTGGAGAAGGCATTGGAAGCTGGGCTCGATCGTCCGCTCATGTCCAGGCCAGGAGAGGACCAGCCCCCGCCTGGTATGGGCGAAGGGCTTCGACTTAGCGACATGGGAGAATTAGGAGTACCTGCGGGGGGTTGTAGGTGAGTAAACAGTCGCTCAGTCGGATATTTCGCGGCCAATGTACGGACCTGGAATGGGGCTCAGTTGGGGCTGCAAGAAATGGGCTTGCGGCCCCGGTCGCGGAGGAGCTGCGCGATTCGCACCGAGGGAGTAGGGTGAGTTGGGCGAGGTGGATGATCGTCTTCGATGGTGGGATCGGGGGCCCTCGCTCACAGAGGACGAAGCCAGCTTGACGTCTTTCGCGATGGGTATTGACTACGTATGTTGTAGTAGTTGTAGTAATAGTAGTAGTAGGGACAGGCAAATCAAGAAATCGGGAAGCGGACAGAGTGTCGGTTGCCGGGTATGGGTGAGATGCTGAGCGCTGACTCAGGTGTGTCTGGTAATCAGTATGTAAGTTAGGTACTGCATACGTAGGTAGAGGTTGCAGTGCTGCTGTCGACCAACCGAGTCAGTATCTTGTTGATCGCTTTTTGATTAAGAAATGAGGAGATAAAACAAGTTCTTTGCATGCGGGAGAAAGTAGTGCAACCACAAGTCAAAGCACGGAGAGATAGGGTAATTAAAGATAATGCAGTACCTTGTACCCTGTGTTTCCTTTGGCGCAAATTCATCCGGCATTGACTGCGACACTGTGACATGGCGATAAAAGGAGGAAACTTTGGGTGGACCCTTGCTATCCCCAAGCCATCCTTTTAGTACCTAATAGCTACTAGAGGGTTAACCCTGCGGTGGACCCTCTTTCACTCGCGGGCTCCTTTAGAGGGGGCAAAAACCCTGCTCCAGATAAATACCATGCTCCAGAAATCTCCCATACAAAAGTACGTCTTTCCATATAAAATAATTTACCTCAATAGCGAGTTCAAATTAAAATTAAAATATCAAAATAATCGCTGCGAGTAGGTGATAAAAATGATATTTTTTTCTTTTTTTAATTCGTACGTGGTGGATAAATTCTGGCTTGGATACTCGTTCGCAAAGATTAGGTGACAAACACAGTAATTGGGTGCAAGAACTGCAAAATAAAAAAGTCTCCGAGTGGAAGTACCTTCCTATACAATTTGTATGGGAGATTTCTGGAGCATGGTATTTATCTGGAGCAGGGTTTTTGCCCCCTCTAAAGGAGCCCGCGAGTGAAAGAGGGTCCACCGCAGGTTTAACCCTCTAGTAAAATCACCCCCCAAAAACCTTTGTGCAGACCCCGCATTCCCCAACCCCCTAGATTAACCATATATCTTCAATATCGCATTTCTCTACCAAAATAGCTGCAAATAAAATAAAATTACATTCTTTATAATTATAACCTTCGAAGTTTTAATATTTTATATACTAACTACAAGTTTTACGTAACGTTGCTAGTTTCTGAAATATATTGTTAATAAAGGTATTTATAAATAACTAGAGGATTTTTTATTATATTTTATATATCTAGTTTTTTAATATTACGATATTTGTTTCGTTTTTTTTTAATAAATATATTTTTAGGTATTTTTTATAAAATATATTTTTTAAAATTTATTAAACGTATTTAATAAAATTTATATTAAAATTATAAATAGACTAATTTATTACTTAAATTTTGTAAATTTTTAACTATTTTTTAAAATATTTTAAGATATAAATTTAAACGTTATTTTATTAAAAAAAATGCCTTAAAAAGTAATAAAATAATAATATTTTTTTTAATATTTTCGTATATAATTTAAAAATATAACTTCCGTTTTTAGATATAATATTTCGTTTTATAATAACGAAATTAAATTTTTTACTTTTTTAAATAATATTTTATATTATAATCGAGATATTTATTTTATTATAAATAATAACGTTAATTATTCGATAATTATATATTTTATTATTATATTATTAAATTTAGCTAGTATTATTATTAATATTAAAAACTATAAAATATTTATTTAAATAAATATTTTTAAAATAAATCGATTAGCGTAATTTAAAATTATTAATTTTATTTATATATATTTAAATTAATTTAAGCTTTTTTTATTTTTAAATATTAATTTTAGTAATAAATAAATATATTTTTAAAATTTTTAATAACGTAGTTTTTTTATTTAAAAAATATAAATATAAGTTTAAAAGTTTATTTTTTAACCTATATTTTTTAAAACGTAAATAATAAATTATTTTTATATAATATTAAATATTTACTATATAATATTAAAAAATTTTAAAATATAAGTAAAATTTAATAATTTAGGTTTTTTTAAAAGTTTTTTTAATCAAAAAGTCGCAATTTTAATCTATTATTTTATAATATTAAATACTATATTACGATAGATCCCGAATCGCTCCGAAATATCTTTTTTATTATATTTTTTATTTATTATTAATATAATCGTTGCACAAATTTGCAAAAAAAAGCCATTTCTTTTTCCTACTTTTCGGCTGCAAATAATTGCTTAATTTTTTACGTAGAGTTACAGGCATTGTTGAGAAAATAAGGTTGGAAGAAAGAAGGTGGTTTGGAGAAGTTTTAAAATTAAAACACGTCGCAGGTCGCGTTGTGGGGTCTGCACAAAGGTTTTTGGGGGGTGATTTTAATAAACTTAACTTTTTCGAGCTTTCCTACAAGGTACATCAGCTCGTTTCATTTCAAATGTATCGAGAAGAATGTTATTTGAATAGCTTGCTGTAGGCTAGCTCTGTTGAAGATTTGCGTGCCCTGAGAGGATTGCCTTTTCACCTACATGGCTCTCAGCAGCCTGCCACAATTGATTTTTCCAAGCATTAAGAGCCACTTGAGGATGCAGGAGGTAATATGTTTCCTACTTAATGCTTCCTGCATCTCATCTAGAATTTAAAGTTCTTCTATTTCTTAACCCAGGTGCTCTACTGTATCGAGCAATAATGCAACTTGACTTGCGCAGTTATTACATAAGGTGAGTGGCTATTGTGAGCAGAACCCCGAATTGACTTTGGTATACAGAGTAAAGTTGAAATCTCCACACACTTCTTTCAACGTCATGCCGCAAGCTGGCTATTTCCCATGGCTTTTTTTTTTTTTTTTTTTGTGTCAACCCGCTGTAGCCTGTTGCTGAGTGTGATGAAGTACCAAGTAGTACATACGGAACAAGTAAGACAGAGTAGGTAGCTACCTATGGGCATTACCTATAGTTAATCGATAGTCGTGCTCTGTAATGAATGCTGGATAAACTTCTACTTGCATGTAAGTGGGTAGGTTCTATAGCTATTTTCTACGAGGAGAAAAACTTTATGATACTCTACAAAAAATCATCTGTTCTTGAGCATTGCTAGTTCAGCTGCAGAGGCCAGACATACATACATACAAAGCCGGGCGCAATGTGTGATGAATCAAAAAGTAACACAAAAGCTGTCGCACATCGCCGAGAAATCTATCGCCAAGGCTTAGAACTGATCTGCACTGCCTTCTTAGTGTGTATTGGTTGTGGCAAATGTCCTCCACTGACGTGGCATCGCATACCTCGCCAGCCTATCGGCAGAGGAACGGGAGTTGCAGTTGAACGACGTCTCACCGCCACGTGATCATTGTGATGTGGCTGTTGATGCCAAAGAATGTAGGTAGCCATCCCCTCTTTCACCCGCGATTTGGTTAATTATTAGGCCTTGGGTTCTTGATAGAGACACACACGAACACGCAAGCACATGCTGGACACGCTCCCAACCTCGCTATTTCCTTGAGATTATCGCAGCTGAAGCCGCCCCTGGTTACTCCGTCTGAGTGGTTTGCCGCCGGGCTTTTGTGGGACCTCACAACCGCTTACCCGAAATCGTCCAGCAGCTGATGCTGTTGTTTGGGTAGTCCCACTTTCAGGTCGGATCTCTCTAGACTATCCAAACAAAACAATTCTGCGTGCTCTGGAGCTACAACAAAGGCGCATATATCGCCCATGTTTCGCGATTTGCCTTGCATGAGATACCATAGCCTCATGCTCAGTCCACCATAGACCTTCATTGTCAAGATGATGTCTCGGGAGCATCATCGCCGGCGGAGCCCCGAGAGCTCTCGCCGCCGGCGCAGAGAACGTCGTGACTCGAGAGAACAACTCCAAAACCAGCAGGTTCTTCCAAATATCCCGCCCGAACCATATCAGGATCCTTACCAACAATCCTACCAACAAACTTTCCAAGAACCCTACCACCAAACTTATCAGATGCCATACCAACAGCAGCCCGAACCATCCCTCGCACGCGATCGTGCCTACTCAAGCGCCTCTTCCTCCTCCTCCACCTCCTCGTCACTATTGAACATCTCCCGACCCTCTAAGAGATTCGCCCTCGGTACCTTCTTCTCTGGAAGTGACCGGAAGCATCGTCGTCGTGTAAAGAAGAGGCGTAGCCGTTTCTTGCGCTTTGGAAATTCTTCCTCCTCGTCTGTTGGCTCCGATCTTGCCTATGGCAGAGGATATATCGACCGCCGTCGAAGTCGCGAATTCAGCCCTTCCAGTGGGGCTAGACCGCCGAGGAGCGGCGGCGAAGCCGAGAGACCTACACCCTTGAAGCGTGCGCAGACTGATGAGGAGATCATCGAACTGGGGCGCAAATTCGCCGAAATTGCGAGGCAACAGAATGCTGAGGATCTCAGAGCTTCGGGGAAAGTTCGCCCGTCCACTATAGCTGGTGCAGCTGCTGCGATCAGTCAGTTCCGCCGGTCCAAAAGTGGACATCAGGGTAGGGGGATTGGAAGCTCCAAGCTGGACGGTCATTCTTCTCCAGACGACTCCGAATGGGAGTCTGCTTCGTCTGATGGCGAGTCAAGCGACGGTGAATTCGACCATGGCCTTGCCTATGGCTCAAACCACCACCTCCCGAGCAATCCAGGAACCCTACCCCATTCCGGAGAAGCTCAGGGCCACGCAAATGAGATACCCTCGAATCGCAACCCTTCCATGATAGATCCTAGGCATTTTGGACCAGTCAACTCTCTTCGGGGATTTGTGACACCCCTAAGTTTTGATAGAGCCGACCCCAGCAATATTACGGGACATGAGCCGCAGCGTTATGATCCTCTGGGTCATTCAGATCAAATAGTGTCGTCCGAAGGTCGATCAATGCAGCAAGTTCATCCCGTCCCGATCCCCGTTCCGGCCCCTTACGATGCCGGCCGTGGTTCTGTTATTTCAACACGACCTGACCCAACTTCCCGCTTCCGGCCCGAGCCGGTTCCAATTCAGCAGCCGAAGCCGATAGCTCCTGTTTCCAAGAAAGTTTTTGAGTCAGTGGGCGATGAGCCAAGGTACTCACGAAAGTCTTCAGCCAGCGATGCTCTTGTGAAGACGGCTGGCATCGGCTTGGCTGGCGCAGCCATTGGCGCAGCTGTGAGCTCAGACCACGCCATCGGTGCTATTTTGAATTCTTCTCATAGAGACGAGAGCGACAAAGATGCTAAACGAAGGTCAAGGCGTCTCGAGGATGAGAGAAGCGGAGGGCGTGATAAACATTCTAATCGAGACGAAGGGCGTCTCGATAAAGAACGTGCTCGTGATGACGAAAAGGAAAAACGCCGTCGAGAGAGAAGAGACTACGAAATAGACGTTGATGCAGAGAAGGCGAAGCGTCGTCGAGACAGACGCCGTGAGAATGAGGATCAGTCAGTTTGGGAAGAAGACCAAAAGATCTCTGGTAAAGGAAGCCGTAAAGATAGACGCCGTGAGGATTCATCGATCAGTTATACGGCCGTGGAGAAATCGGAGGGCGATCTATCACGGAAAGAGGTGATAGATCCATTCCAATATCAAGTCTCTGATTCTGCCTTTACGACGCCGAAATATGCGACACCCGTCAGACCGTTGACACCTATGGTTGTAACCGTAGAACGGGAGCCTGATTTCTCCAGCTTTCAGCCCACTGAACGCCTGAGCCGGAAGGATTCTTTCGAACAGGAATTTCAAGACGCCAAGAAAGCATACGAACATGCTGACACGGCCACTGTCCCTGTCAACAAAAGTGCAATTACAGCAGCAGCAGCCGTCGTTGCCGCCGCCGCCGCTGGCGGCGGATCTTCTGGAAAGCACCATGATCGTTCTTCGGAACCTGTGCGAGATTCCATCCAAGACGATGCAGATCGAGCCTATCGCGAATATAAACTAGCACGCAAGATTCAAGAGGATGATGCAAGATCCCGAAGCAATTCTCCAGACCGATCTGTAGTTGACAATTGGAAAGACAAAGGTGATACGGCCGTTACCACGCAGATTGTAACACCGCCAGCATTAGATCAGACAAAGAAAAAGAGTCCTTACGACGGACCTGATGCTGATGTTCGTATCGATCACATCCTTGAACACCCTAGAGAGCTTTCACGATTTCAAGCTTCTGGATCTAGATCAAGGGGGCGCTCAGCAACAGTCCCCTCGTTTATCGCAAGAGATCCTTCTGCCGAACGAGATCGTCCTGTGCTCAATATCGTACGTCCGACACCATCGCCTTCTCCTGCCCCTGAGAGACGGCGTGAGGCTTCAATACCTCCAAGACCGCAGTCAAAGGACACAGAAGCGTTTTCGTCAACCCCTGTGCAGAATAGTACTGCGTCTCGGGGCGATAATAGTTCAGCACCATCAACACCAACCTCAAAAGGAGTTACCTGGGGTGAGAATCAAACGAAACATTACATAGTGGAGAGTCCCGACAGAGAAGATGATCCCTATTCTGGTACGAAGATCATCACCCCAGCCGAGACACACAGACCTCGGAGTTCAAAGAAAAGTAGTGGCTGGGGTATAATTGCTGCAGCTGTTACCGGTGCTGGTGTTGCAGCTGCTGCCTCATCAATCTCTGATTCTGACGTCAAGGCAGACGCTCCACGCGAAACGGCCGAGTCCAAGGATCGGGAAAAGAAGGGATCTTCTTCCCAGTTCGATACTACTTATGATAACCCACCTATCCCTGGCCCGAAGCCTCCTAGCCCACGAAGCTCCCAAATGCCTGGTGGTTTTGCCGAAGACCCGACATTTACAGCAAACATTGCGGCTGGACTTGAAGGAAGCGGTTTTGATCCCAACATTGTGATTGATGATGCCACATTCCACAGGCGTGACTCGCCTCCAGGTTCCAATGAGGACGAACAGGAGCTCATTGCTGAGAGATCTGATACCTTCTCCAGACTGGGCAAGAAAGAGAGACGTCAAAAGGAAAAAGACAACGCTTCAAATTTTGCTGATCTGACTGCTTTTACCGACATGCCACAGTCGAGTACACAAGATAGCTGGGATATCCCAACCGCAAAGCTGAGTAAGAAAGAACAAAAAAGGAGAGAAGAAGCTATGAAGGAGCAAGCCGCCTTAGAGATTGAACAGAAACCCGATTCCTCTACTTTAACGAGAGAGCCTCAACCCGAACCCGAACCGCCTGTCGATGAATGGGAGGATATGTCTTCAAAGAAAAAGAAATCGAAAAAGTCAAAGAAAGCCATTGTCATCCAGGAAAGCGTAGAGCGACATGGGGATGACGAGATTTCAAGAGCCCCGGACGTCGTAGAAGCTTTCAAAAACTCAGTTGACGATAAAGCTTTCATTCCCGGAAATGATTGGGATAAGGTCGTTGAGCCAGAAGACGAGTCGACCACTGTCGTTGAAGCTGAGGATGACTGGACTGCTTCAAATCGTGATTCGAAAGATATCGATTGGGACTCGACTCCCCATGAAAATGACCAACGCTCCAGAACCAATATCGACGACTCGAATGTGCCGCCCACTGAAGAATTCAGCATATCAAGTAAGAGCAAGAAGAAGAAAAAGAAATCCAAACGCGAGTCTGGTGTAGATGATTTCGAAACTTCCACGCCACCAGCTTCTGAACTTTCGCGTGAAAGCTCATACAAGATTGTTGAGCCTGAAGTTGACACCACTACTTTTGATGAATGGGATCTTCCGAAGGACAAGAAAATCAAGTCTTCAAAACGGGACTCTGGTACAAATGATTTCGAATCAACTCCAGCGCCTGTCTCCTCAGAGCTCTCTCTTGAAAGTTCATATCAACCTGTGGAGCCCGAGATCGAGCCTACTCCTGCGGAAGAATGGGACCTCTCTAGGAAAGATAAGAAAAAGAAGAAGAAGAAGCGAGACTCTACAGTGACCGATATCATAGAGAGATCGACAGACGAAAAGGTCGACAATGAGTTGTGCGACCCAGCTACTGGAGATAACGGCTGGGATGACTGGAATCAGCCTAAAATGTACAGGGAAGTTGATGCGATACCGTCTCAAGAACTCATTGTGGAGAGTCCAAAAGGCATGAATGATTCATTTGGCGACTTGCGTAGCGAAAAGCCTTTTGCCACAGAAGACGACTGGGATGCTCCTAAGAAGTCGAAAAAGAAGAAGTCTAAACGCGACTCAACAGTTTACGACGACAATACTCCTGCTTCTCCGTCTCTATTTGCAGCCCCCTCCGAGACTTCCGTGGGAACTTCAAGAAGAAAGTCAAAAGCGGACTCGCTAATGGCTTCACCCACCTCGGAGAAAGGAAAAGATAGCATTGAGAAAAAGAGCAAAAAAGACAAGCAAAGGAGCGCACCAGGCGGGTTTCCCGATGACGATGACTTAGATCGAGGGGAGCCTCCAGACAGGGGACGAGACCGTTACAAGTTCGAGGACAATGATATCAGCTCTGTAGTGTCAGATTCTCATCACTACGATCGGCATCGCTCAAGGCACAGTCGGACAGGAACTGAGGACTTTGACGATGCGAAATCCGTCGCTTCGGCGCCAGACGGGGCCAAACGTAAAGGTTCAAAATCAAGCAAAGAGAAGAGGAGCAGCGGCACCTCCAGCTTCTTTGATCGTTTCAAGTCTTCAATAGGGATAGCTGAGGACAAGGACAAGAATTCTTTTTTAGATAACGCCGGCACTCTTGGCGCGAGTGTCGGCTTGACGGGCGCCGCGATTGCTGTTGCACTCGATGAAACCCGCGAGACAGCCACCAACACACTTTCGGAGAAAGACTTACAGCCCGAGACCACCGCTTCTGAAATACATAGAAGTTCATCCCCCAAGACGGAGCCCATAGACCCTGAGATCGTGGAAAGAGAGATACGACCCGCTATAGATCCCCAATACGGTGATTTGCTACCTCTACCCCCGAGCAGATCTGCCTCACCGGTTCCTAATATCAGTGATGACATTCCCCCTCTACCCGAAAGCCGGCCAGGGACTCCTGAAGATGATCGGGAACGGTACTTGTTAAGTAACAAACCCACACATGTCCGGCGCCGCAGTGATACGCCGCTCAGGGTAAAGACACCCAGCCAGAGTGCAATTCCCATTCAATTCCGCTTGGGACAACGCAATCTCCCACTTTCTCCCAGTCTAAGGCCATCACCCTTAGCCTCGCCAGTTGTTGGAAATGCTGAAACCGGCAGCGCATCCAAATCTCGAGCTCGGCCAACTTCTTGGGAAAGCAGCAGATCTTTTAAACCACTACTTCTTGTCGCAAGGACATCTCGTGAGTCGATTGAGACACCATCCCAACTTCAAGACGAGATACCTTCCAGTGCCTTTTCCGATGAATTTCTGCAGGATGAACTGGAGCCCCCAGAATCTGTAATTTCACAGGACGTCCTTCAGGACGCTGACGTGACTCCTGTCGCACCTACAAAAGAGAAAGCCTATCAGGAGGAATCGCTGGACGAGCGTCTAACCCAGGAAGTCGACGAACAGCTTCCAGGTTCTGCTCTTTTTCCGCCTACCGAATCAACCGATGATTTCCAGAACTCAAAGCCTGATCCTGTGGACCCCGTTTCAAAGAATCGAAGCTCCTACCTCTACTCAAGCCCTATCCCTTCACAGAAGTTCGCTGATCCCGATTCTATCACTGAAGTCGGACAAAATCCTGAAATTTCAGACCAGTCTTTGGTCGACGATATATCGACAGCAGTAGCGGTAGCGGGAGTTGCTGTCGGTACAATAGCCGCAGCAACGGTAGCTGACCATCATAATGAAGCTGATACCGGGACCCAGCCAGTCGATGCAGGTGCTCACGCTGATGAAGTTGACGAAGCGAGTTCCATTTGGGGAAAGAAAGCGAAGAAAGGTAAGAAAGGTAAGAAATCTCGCGACATACAATCCGTGGTAGAAGAATCATCCAATGTGGCCCCGCCTACGGAGGACCAAGACTTCGGAAACAGATCTATATTTGATCCCGGCCTCAATTCCCAAGACGAGAGCGACCTCACAACTACCAGGAATTCCGAAAAGGACAAGAACAACAAGGTGGCAAATCGGGAGTCTGATATAGAGCCTGTTAATCGTGTCGAACCGCCGCTGCCCATCTCTCTTGATGCTGATGAGCCAGAGGATGAGTTTTTCGACGCTCCAGATGAGCTAGCAGCTGAGCCCGACACACCCGCAATTGACCATATGGCACGAGAAACAAGTGTCGTTACTCCGGTAGACTCTTTTGTCGATGCCTCTACCAGTGCTCCTCCTAAAGAGCCTATCTTTCAAGAACCCACCAGTTCCTCCAAAAAGGCAAAGAAGAAAAAGCGGAAGTCTCACATTCGAGACACAACTACTGACGATCAGTCCTCATTGTTCGATCCCAATGACGACCTTCCTAAGAGTATTCTACCTAACGCCGAAGAAGATAGCCTCGCTGCCCTCTTAGCAGCCGATCTAATTGCTGACGACTTTACGCCGAAAGAGCCTGACGAACCTACCCACAAACAGCCTGATGTGGCCGATTCGATCCAAGTTGGGCCATTGGTGGAGGAGCTGGTTCCTGAAGAGGCTCGCCAGACACTAGATGCTCCATCCGCACAGGTTGAGCCTTCCATGAGCTTGTCGAAGAAAGGCAAGAAGAAGAAGGGCAAAAAGGTATTGCCGTGGGAAGGGGAACTTACGTCTACGCCTGACACCCCTGAAACGTTGTCGGCTCCTCTCGAAGACCAACTGCCTTTAAGCGATACTCTGGACGTAACTCAGGACGTAACCGAGTTATCTAAATGCGAAACAGCGGAACAAACCTCGCCTCCAGCTCAATTGACGGCTGAAGATCAGCGGCCAATACTTGACTCGAAAGAAGTTCCTGTTGATACTATTACAAACTTAGCGATCGCACAGGAATGGCCAATTGTCACTCCCAAGAAAAGCAAAAAAAAAAAGAAGGGAAAATCTGCGCAAAGCCTTGACACAGTACCTGTAGTTGAGGCTGAGGCTGAAGCTGAGGCAGTGAGCTATACTGATTTCACGCCTCGCGTAGACGAACCCGTCTTGGAGTCGCAGGCCTCTGCTCAGGATGAGACGCCAATGAAACAGATCGCTGCAAATATAGACCTCGGCGATACACAACATGATGCTCAACCAACTCATGGCAGCCCAAGAGAGTTGGCGGAATCATCCAACGCTCCGTCCAATACAGATGTTGTTACAGCACCCGAAGATGTGTTGCCAGCTTCCATTGTCGGTCAAGTGGAATCACTTCTAGAAGAGGATACACCTGATACCCAAGACCAAACGGACTCTGAAATCAACAAAGAGCAGGAGGTGCAGGATGACCAAAAGCATGCACTAAGTGACGTGGACGAATCATTCCCTCAAGCACCTGGCGGTGAAGAGAATAGTAAGGACCCTGCTAGATCTAGTGACCCACTCTCCGAAAACACTCTTGGATCTGAACTCATTGAGGCGGTTCCGACATCAAACAACTCAAATCTTGATACTGGGGTACAAAAAACCGACACTCTCTCGTCTGAACTGATTGGCAATGACCTTGAGTCGACAATGGATTGGCAAGAGGAGTCAGGATCTAAGAAGAAGGGAAAGAAAAATAAGAAGAAGAAACAGCAGCAAGATGCTGCGGACTTTCCGGAGGTACCAGAGCCGTTAACCGTGGCCACCGAACCCAATATTGTGGTGGTTGAGGAGAGCGAAGAAATGGCTTCAGCTGACAAGAGCGCAATGGATTTTGGAACTCGTGCTGCTGAAGACCCGTTGTCTGAGACTCTGGTTTCTAACAAAAAGGCCAAGAAGGGCAAGAAAGCGAAGAAAAACATCGAAGAAGCTGCAAACAGTACTGTAGACGGAGACCGACCACTGGCCGGGTCAGAAGAGCCTGCAGCTGATCATCAGGAAACAATCAATCCCGACCAATCAATAGACATTCCGCAATTGGATTTACTGGCTGACGATATGTGGTCAGAGCCTACCGCACCAGGGGAGAAAGGGAAGAAGAAGGGCAAGAAAATCCCCCAGAGCCAGGAATGGACGACTGAAGGAGTGGATCACTCTATTGCAGAGGAACGCTCTGCTTCCTCCGAGACAAACGTGGAGAACCAAGAGCAAGAGCATGTTCTTGACTCAATAATCAGCGCTGAGCCTGACACGATAGTAATGGAGGGGGAGGCCGCTGTACCTGAAGTTGGACTCGAGATTTTTCCTACGAAGAAGTCCAAGAAAGACAAGAAGAAGAAGCGTGCCTCGTCCCATTCCAACTTGTTTGATGATGAGGTCACGGAAGGGGTCTCGAAAACGGAACAAGTCGAAGACAGCGTATCTGCCCAGCTTCCAGACCAATCTGAAACTTCGATTGAAGCATCTATTGGGGTTAAAGCTGTTGATCCGCAACAGAAAGATCCTGAGATCCCTGACGAAGCCAACTTCGAGACTCCTGATGTTGTAAATATTCCAGCAAATACAAAGAAGTCGAAGAAAGACAAGAGAAAGCGCCAGAGCGTTCAGTTTGCCGACCCTATAGAAGAGACGCGAGAGATATCGACTGAGAAGCCGGGTCAGGCAACTGCTGGGGAAGCTGCTGAACTCGACGATCAAAGGAGCGAAGAAATGCAAGATGGTTCACATGAGGGGCAGCCTTCGGGATCAACTAGCGACATTGTGGATGAAAATTTAGGTGACTCGACGCCTTCTAGTGAATCTGTGGCTGTCCCTTTGAATACGACAAGCGATGAGAATGACAATGTTTCTCAGCCACCGATCGATCTTCATGATGATCCACACCAATCGACAACTGGAGACATCCAAGATGAAGCTGCAGCATCCATATCAGCACCTGAAAGTCTTGACTCTCTACTCCAAGACGTCCAAACACCTCCTGAGGCTGTCCTAGCTACTGAAGAGGATTTCCCGCTGCCGGCCAAGAAGAGCAAAAAAGACAAGAAAAAACGCAAAGACAAGGCTCAAGATGATCAAGAGCTGATAAGTAGCCAGACTATCGCTGTGAACAATGCTGAACTTGACGATTCAGTTTTGCCTGGTACTGCAGACACAGCAGCATTCGACAAGGAAGCACTTAAAGCGGAACAGGAAAAAGCTGAGGCGTCTAACGCATTACAAATGGAAGAGCCAATCGAGAAACTAGTGTTAGATGAAGCCTTTTCTGACGCCCCACAAAGCAAGAAGGCCAAGAAAGAGAAGAAGAAGAAAAAGCGAAACAGTCTTGCCCTCGATGATGAACCTCCTGTCTTACCCAGCGAAGAACTCAATGTGGACCTGACAGATCCAGAGAGGAAAGAGGATTCATTGCGACCAATCGATGACCAAATTCAGCTCAACGAAGAGGGCGCAAAGATCGATACCACTCCTACCCTTACCCGGTCCGAAAGTGTAGACTTTACTACTCAGGTAGACTCTTCTGCGCCGTCTGAATCCCTTGAAGAAGTCAAAGAAGACACGTGGGCCGAAGCCGAAGGTGCAGTTGAAGGTGAAGATCCGTTGCTGGCCGCAGAGATAGCTGCTGAAGAGGAAGAGCTCGCAGCCTTGAATCGGAAGAAGAAGCTCAATAAAAAAGATAAAATACGTCTCAAAGACCTCAACGCCAACGCGAATCGTAGAGCTGATAAGGCCGCGGCTCGAACACTGATCAGAGCATCGAATGATGACATATCATCCCAAGTGGATGAGCCCAATGCACCCCTAGCATTTGAACCTATCGCCGAAACATCCCCCCCTGAGGAACCGAATTTCGAGGACCTATCCACTGAAAAAGCACTTGTTGAGGCAGATCTCCCTGAAGATTCTGCTGTCCCTAGTGAAGATCTTCCCATTGATGCTCTTCTTCACGAGTCCTTGCCAGAGGAACTGCCTGCCGATACCATGCCAAGCTCCAAGTCCAAAAAGGATAAGAAGAAGAAGAAACGAGGTAACCGGCTCTCAACGGAGGAGTTCCCTCCACAAGAAGAGTTGGGAATCACTTCGGACACTCCAATCTCGGTATCAGAAGCTGGGAATGCCGAGCCACTGCCTGCAGCGGTTGATGACTCGATGACAGCAGTACAACACATTGGTGTTGAAGGTGGTGTTGAAGAAGACGATGCTTTCGAATCCTCTAGATCGATTACCCAGGATTTGTCCTCCCAAGCACAAAAAGCAAATGTAGTTAACCTGGAAGAGCCTGTAAGCATGGTGGATGATTCCAAACTTGCTCTGGATCAAATAGCTGTTGCAGATGTTGCAGAAGAACCCAGTTCTGGAACTTCTCAACCAAGCTCAGCAAAGAAGACCAAAAAAGACAAGAAGGAAAAAAACCAAGCAGACGCATGGGATGATGAGTCAGCTGCAGACAGCAATGAGCCCGCGCAACAAACTGCGGAGACTTCAATTCCGGCTCTGGCAGATGATGAGGCATCCCCGAACCCCCTTGTTCAGGATGAACAAATCAAGGTCAACAATCTCGCCGAATTCGCCCCTACCAAGGAATCAAAAAAGGACAAGAAGAAAAAGAAAAGCTTTTCGTGGGGTGATGACGTCCCAGCCGAAGATCATCCAGATACCCAGACTGCTACCATTGGTGAATCTGAGGATGCAGTACCTTCTACAGACGCGCCTTTAGAGGTTTCTCCAAATGCAGTTGTTACAGATGAGGATCATCCTATGGAGTATTTAGCTCTAACAGAGAAAAGCAAGAAAGACAAGAAGGAAAAGAACAGCTTTTCTTGGGATGGGGAAACCCCAGCTGAAGATCAACAAAATCCCCATACAGCCGACACAGTTAATTCAGAACATGTAGACCCTATTATAACCGAACCTACAGAGTCACCTCCCTACACCACAGATATATCGGAACCTGTGGAGTCTACTGCAACCGAACCTACAGAGACAAACCCAGCTACCATGGTTGCTTCAGAACCTCTGGGGCCTATTGCAACCGAACCTGCAGAGTCACTTCCAGTCACTACCGCCGTTGTCGGCCATGAGCTCGAGAATGACATCACTAGCTGGGATGACCAGAGCACCGAAGTCCAACCAATAGTGGAGTTCACTCCCACCAAGAAGAGCAAAAAAGATAAGAAGAAAAAGAAAGCCATTTCTTGGGACAACGACGTTCAGGGCGATGACGAACAACTTCCTCAAACAGCTACCGCGGTGGCTTCAGAGATTGTCGAACCTATTGCCGATGAGCCAAGAGAGTCACCTGCGGACACCGTTGCTGGGGTTGACGTTGCTTTCAATGATGAGAATACTCCCCAGGATGACCAAAGTGTTGAGACCCAACAAAGCGGGTTCAGCCCCAGCAAGAAGAGCAAGAAAGACAAGAAAAACAAAGCTTTAGCATTGGACGACGCCGTAACTCAAGCTGAAGGTGCCGAAAACTTTGTAGGTGGTGTTGATGAGAGCACTTCTATCGTGACTGTGCCACTTGGGCTGGTTGAAGCTACAGGAGCCGGTGAGAACACCGAGCTTGAACGGTCCACGCAGCCGCTTTATCCCGCAGAAGCTCCTCAGCCCGTTGAACAAGATAGACCGGGTGAAGCCGCTGGGAACATCGCGCCAATTGAGGACATAAACACCTCGGAACCCGCCAAGCTTGCCGAACCCGTAACCCACGCTTCCAATGATGAGGCATTGGCTGATCTCATATCTCCTAAGAAGATCAAAAAGGACAAGAAAAAGAAGAAGCAAGCCAACACTTGGGGAGATGATCTTCCTCAGGAGCTATCCGTCGAAGCTGCACCTGAGACTGCCACTGCAACTCTTATTGAGCCCGAAACAAACGTTCAAAATGTGGATGAAGCTGGTGATGCTACGCAATCTGCTGAATTTACCGAGTCTACAACCTCAAGGAAGGGGAAAAAAGACAAAAAGAAAAGGAAGCAAGTTAGTCTGTGGGTGGGCGAGCTACCTGACACAGAACACCAAGAAGCTGATGTTACTCACGTTCCCGAACTGCCTGAACCCGAGGTTCGGGAGGCCGATCCACTTGAGGCCACGCATGCACTTACTGACTCAACTTCCACCAAGAAGAGCAAAAAGGACAAAAAGAAGAAGAAGACGAGTATTTCTTGGGAAGAAGAGGAAAGGGTATCTCAAGCGAGCCCGGCTGAAGACTCAATTGGGATTGCCACGTTCAATCCTGCTGAGCAGCTCGCGGCTAATATCGCACAAGCCGAAACTTCAAAAGTTGATGAAAGCCTAAGTGATTTCGCCGCTTTTAAAGGTAGCAAGAAGGATAATGAAAAGAAAAAAGAAGTCACTTCTTGGGAAGACGACGTATCCAGAGAAGATCCGGTTGAGAACCTAGGCGATCTTGCTGCTGTTGAATCCGCTAAAACAAGGGAACATGAAACACTAGCGTCCGACTTTGAACCTCCAACGGCTGACGAAACCCCTATCGATGCCGCCCCTGCGAAGAAGAGCAAAAAGGACAAGAAGAAGAAAAAAGAACAAAGTCTGGTCGAGAACGATGATGTTCTAGAGAATGCACGTCGGGAAGAGCCGCTCGAAGAGCAACAGCTGTTGGATCCAGAGAAGGAAAACCTCGCTTCGGAAGGAATACTTCAAGAGCAGCCATCCTTTGAAGCACCTGTGGATGATAATGCGGTTCCCGATTTGCGCCCGGAAATAACCAGTCAAGATCAGTTACTGGACAACGAAGAACCATCTCAAAACTTCTCCATCCCTCTTGGAACAAATGATGTTGCAAACGACGAGGAGAAATGGTCGAAAAGCTCACAAGACGTAGACCTGGAGGCCTTTGCGCCTGTTAATAAGTCTAAAAAGGACAAGAAGAAGAAGAAGAAGCAGCAGCAGACCGAAGCTAAGGCCTTTGAGGTAGAGTCACAAGAAGCAGCCATGCGAGCTGACGGGCAAGTTGAAGAGGCAGCTGTTATACCTGAGCCTGACACAACAATCTACCCCGAAGCCCCTCGATCGGCAGTAGCTACGGAGCAGGATTCTGCAGACTTTGTTCCGACCAAAAAGAGCAAAAAGGATAAGAAGAAAAAGAGAGTCAGTATCTTGGATGCTGGACCAACCCCCGAAATGCCAGCGGCAGACGAGCTGGAACTTGCAGCCGAGCCTTTAGAGGCAGTGATTCCTACGGACCAGGCTCGACTTGACGCCAAAACAGAAGAGGCCCCTGCCAATGCCACAGAGAGCATTTCTTTGCCTTTAGATGAGAATGCTTGGCAGGAGCAAGATGTCTTGATTTCACGTTCTCTTGAAGATCAAACCGAGAACTCCAAGTCTGAATTAAACCCTTCGATTGACGTCTCGGGTCTACAAACTGAGGCCATCATAACTCCAGAGCCTGAGGTGGAAAACAGCAATGTGATTCAGGAGCCCGAGCCGAGTGAATCAACAGGACAAGAGCTGGATGTTGTGAGCATTCCCGCGGAACTAGAACCCGAAACGGTTAAACCCGAGGAAACGGAGTTTAAGGTGGATCAAGAAGAAGCGGACTTTATCTCGAGGAAGAAGTCAAAAAAGGACAAGAAGAAGAAAAAGCGAGCCAGCCAGGTTAGCTGGGAAACTGAACCTGAGGCTGAGATTGGGAGTCAAGTGGAGCAAGAGCAGTTGGAGACGACTGATACCAGAAATATTGACGAGGATGTTGGTGGACAAGCTACGACTAGTGACCAAACGGATGTGGTCAATGACGCGGAGGCCACAGAAGATCCCTTTGCTGATTTTGCATCGGGCAAGAAGAAGTCGAAGAAGCAAAGGAAGCGCCAGAGCCAGATCGATTGGGAATCAGAACGAAATGAAATATCCACTCAAGAACAAAAGCCATTGCCATCGCCCGAACCAGAGCACCTCCCTGGAGAGACGCTCGATCACCAGTCTCTCGCCGAGGACAACGAAACGAGCTTGAAAGACTCTACGAACCTTGACGACGTCTTCAACGAGGACACTTCGAATGAGAAGTCAAAGAAGAAGAAGGAAGCTAGCCAGGTCGATGGCGAAGACCGGTCCTCTCCCGTGGTTTCTTCGGACATTCCAACAGAAGATCCCAGTGATGTTCAGGATATACCCGAAAACATTTGGGTATCACCGGGACAACCTGCTGAGGCAGAAATGGAACAAGATTCTAATCCTCTGCCTGAAACTGCTTCCACTAAGAACACCAAAGAGGAGAAGCGGAAAGATAAGAAACAAGGAGCCCTGGAGAACTTGGACTCAGAATTTGTCTCAGGACAGCCTCCTGAGGGAGAGATTATAACTAACAATGCGTTGCCCAGTCAGACAGAGGACCCTGCAGTCTATGCCGAGCCTACTCTCCGGGCTCCTGACATTCCGACTTCTTCCAGCAAGGATTTCTGGGCTGAACATGGCGCTGGGGATGAAAATACGGTTACCAATATCTCTACAACACGACCTGAAAACCCAGAGACTCTGATAATTAGTCAGCTAGACAGTCCATCTCAACCCGAAAATGACAAGGCAATAGATACAATCGCCGGTGTTGACCAGGCTGATTTGCAGGCTCCAATCGTCGAAAAACTCCACGAGACGTTTGATGATATGCAACCAAAACAAGTGGACGAGACACCTGTGCAATCAGTCGACGAATTTGCTGGATTCTCAACGAAAAAGTCAAAGAAAGAGAAGAAAAAGGCAGAAAAGGCACGAGCGTTGGACCTTACCAGCAAGGAACTTCCAGCAGCGGCATCCAGTGCCACCCTTCAGTCTTGGGATTGGTCAAGTATTGACAATCAACCAAAACCCGAGGCTGCCACGGCAGGAGACATAGCGTATTTCGAAGAGCCTCCTCGCGATTTGCCAGTCAAACAAGATGAAGCAGGCGAAGAATCAATCGTCATTTCAGAAGAGACCGGCCGTGATCTCACAGACACTGAAAAGACAACAATTGTTGAGCCAGAGCTAGAATCTGAGGAGTTCCTGATATCCAGGGAAGAATCCAAAAAGGACAAGAAGAGGAAGGGACCGATACAGCCAGACTCTGGATCAACATCTGGAACACAAACACCAATGACGCAAGATGTTGCTGAGAGCATACTCCTAGAGCCCGCACCGACAGTGGAACAAGCTAGACAATCAGTGGCTGAGCAGCTTGAAGATGACGAATGGGCTTCATCAACCAAGAAGAAATCGAAGAAAGACAAGAAACGCCGCAAGACACTTTCCCTCGTTGATGAGATACCTCAAGAATCAACACTCATCAGAGAACACCAGGTCACCCAAGAGCCAGTCTTGGAAGATTTCCCCAATATAGAGAGTAAGCCTGCTCTGAACTCTTGGGAAGGCGAGAGGCTTCTTCCGTCTCAAGACCTAGTCAGCGTGATGCATCTTACCCAAGAAGACAGCTTACGAGATTTCCCTGAAGTTGACCCGTCGAAAGAAGTTGTATCAGGACCCTGGAGTCCATCGCCTACTGGCCAATTCCCCACAAGTATCGATCTGTCGCCTGCACAGTTAAGTAGCCACATCGAACATGATCGGCCCTTCGACCAGTCTACCCAGCCAGAGAAGAAGGTGCGAAGTCTTGCCGCGGGCGAAACCACCATCCTCGATCCTCCTTCTCCCAGGGCCGAGCGTCTGAATGACAGTGATAGACCATCGACTCATGAGTCTTTCGCCAGCAAGGAAGACAGCAAGAAGGAAAGGAATACCAAAGTTTCAGCTGATAGCGATGTGAGTAGTGAAGCTGCCGCGATTGCTACCGCTGCTGCAGCCATCAGGGTTGTTCAGATAGGAGAGAAGGTGGGAAGTTCCAAGAAGGGTAAAGGGAAGAAGAAATCGAAATATGTTGACAAGAGAACACCGACTGAAGCCGACATTTTTGATGACCCTGCTCTCTGGGAAAGTTCTGAGCGCAAGCCGCTTGAGGAAGGCTCAAGATTGGATGCCGACTCGGCAGATTTCTGGAATGGTCCGAGCACAGAATCGGAAGACTGGGAGACCCATGCTGAAGACAAACCGCTATCGGTGGCTGATGAGGTCGACGTAGAAAGCCCAATAGTCGGCAGGGAAGCAACATACAACCTCCCGCCTCTCCACAATTCAGAGCAATCTTCTGCGGAAATAAAAGAGGCAAATGAAGCAGACATGCTGAGCAGTTGGGATGACCTAGACACATCAGAACAACTCGAAGAAGGCACACGGGGTCTAGAAGAAGCAACACAGACTGGATCAACGATAACTTCTCTTCCCATGCCGCCAACATCCAGCGCCGTCGATTACGGACGAGTATCACCCCAAGGCTTACCGCCAGTAGAGGAAGAGACCCGGGAGGATCTCGAAATGGAGTTCCAAAGCAGAGACCTTGAGAAGAAGCCACCTACACTGGAAGCAAATAGGGATAGTGGATTTGTGACAGATTCGCCGAACCCGCAACAACATAGTTTTCTTACCGCCCAACGTGATAGTGGTGTTCATTTAAGGGATTGGCCCGAAGCAGAAGAGCGAAGCTCAGAAAGCCGTTCACGAACACCACGGGCAAGGAGATCAATTCTTGACAACGAAATGCCAAAGCTCAGTACACCGACTCGCGATATAGCAAGCGAAAAGCAAGGCGAGGAGGAGGAGCCTGTGAAGCGTACAACAACACCACTAATCAAGAGACGCACGGGGAAATATCAAGAATTAGAGAGCCTTGGAAATCTACGCACGCCATTGCGCGAGGGCCACAGAAGCGTGTCGGATACGGTGATTCACCAGGAACAAGAGCCCAGCCAGGCGCGCCGATCTACATCCAACACAAGCCTCTCACGGCTTCGAACGCCTGAGCCACATGAGTATCGGACCAAGAGCCCCGGTAGCCACAGTCTTCGGTCGTCGGGCACAAATACGCCACCATTGCGACGAGTGGATCGACGTGTGAGTGGAGATCTCCGATCACTCAGCCAACACAGCTCTACCAGCCACTCCAACTCCAGCCACCCCACTGAGAAGAAGGACCCGCCACCCGAAGCAGCAGCAGCTTCCACCACTTCTTCAACGGCAGACCGCCGACCTTTGCAAAACACCACCCCCATCGCCAACGAAGGCCGTGTCCGTGCCAAGGACATGTCCGACGTCTATGTATGTTTCTATTGTCTTTTAGTTTTGTCCTTCTTTGCTTTTTCTGATACTCTGCGTGACTTGTGGCTGACAATCAATCCCCTCTTCAGGATGGCTATGGCGAGGGCCGCATTGGGTCTCCACGCTCACCCACCCGGCCCCCGAGCATGCGCCGCCGACAAAGCATGCAGGTTCTCGAACTCGAGTCTAAGGTCGAACAGCTACTAGCTGAGAACCGTGCCCTTTCCGACGCGCGCACCCAGGCCGAACAATCTTTCCATCACCGCAACAACTCGGCCATTACCGACCGTGATGCCGAAATTGAGAGCCTCAAGGCCTCTCTCCAGTGGCTGCGCAACGAAGTCACCAGATTGACCGAGGTGAACGAGGGACTCCAAAGCGCCAACAGCCTCCTCGCTTTGCAGCACAATGAGAAGTACGGCCGGCTCGAATCTCAACACGCCACCGCCTCCCGTGAGCTCGAGGAGCATCGTCGTGCCCAGGACCAATATACCCACACCCTCAATGCCAAGGATGCAGAGATCCAGGACCTCCGCGACCAGCTAGAGGCCACCAAGGAGCAAATCCGAGAGATGCAAAGGCAGATTCTGGCTACCAAGCCTCCGGACGCAGATTTCCTCCGGCTGAAGGATGAAGATCACTTTGATCATCGTTGCCAGCAGCTTTGTTCTCATGTTCAACAATGGGTTCTCCGCTTCTCCAAGTTCTCCGACATGCGCGCCTGCCGACTCACAGGCGAGATCAATGATGAAAAGATCATCGACAGGCTTGATAACACCGTTCTCGATGGATCTGACGTTGATGACTATCTCAGCGACCGCGTCAGGCGCCGTGATATCTTCATGTCCATGACCATGAACATGATTTGGGAGTTTGTCTTCACTCGCTACCTCTTTGGCATGGACAGAGAACAGCGACAGAAGCTCAAGTCACTTGAGAAGCTCTTGACAGAAGTCGGACCACCCCACGCCGTCCGACAATGGCGTGCAGTCACCCTTACCCTCCTCTCCAAACGGCCCGCCTTCGGTGATCAACGAAACCAGGATACTGAGGCAGTAGTACAGGCCGTTCTTCAAACATTGTCTATGATCCTCCCTCCTCCTTCCAATCTGGAAAGTCAAATCCAGTCTCAACTGCGTCGCGTCATGCGCGAGGCTGTCGATCTTTCGATCGAAATGCGCACACAGCGGGCCGAGTATATGATGCTTCCCCCGCTCCAGCCCGAGTACGATGCAAATGGAGAGCTCACTCAGACTGTCACGTTCAATGCCGCTTTGATGAACGAGCGATCGGGTGATTCGTCTACTACCAATGACGCGTACGAGGCCCAGGGTGCCATTGTTCGATGTGTGCTCTTCCCCCTCGTCGTTAAGAAGGGCAATGACAATGGCGTCGGCGATGATGAGATCGTTGTCTGCCCTGCACAAGTGCTTGTTGCCAAGGCACGACACTCGACCATTAGAATGGTCACTCCATCTTCCGAAGCTGGCGGTGTACCTCTTTCCAGAGGTGCTACCCCTTCAGTCTACGGACGGTCTACCGTATCGGTGAACATGCAAGATGCTCCTCTCACACCTAAGTATGAATAAGAGGACAACAAAAAGAACCACTGCAAGTCTACTATGGCTCGAATGAGCAGAAACATATTACTTGGAAACTGGTTAATAACAACTCAAAAAGAACAAGGATTTGACCCGGGTATTGCTCAAGGACGTTGATTTTTGGTTGTATTGTTTCAGTCATGGCACAGGCGTTTGGACAGGTTTTTCGTATTATACCTGGATTTGGGCGATGGAGGCTACTGCTTATGATTTCGTTTTCTAAATTTCTTTTGTCCCAACTTCTCGATTTCTCATCCTTGCGTGTACATTTGAACTCATGTGTTCATGATCTTTTAGAGAAAGAGCGAAGGATGGGTTTTCTAGAGAAGATGATTCTCATGAGTTATGATTCAACCCAATCGTATATGGGGTATCTCTTGTAGTGTCATAGAAGAATGAAAACTTGGACTTTGAAATTCTACTTATGTTGAGTTTGCTGGTGATATCTTTCCAACTTGTAAGCTTGTGATTTTTTAATTTATGTTATCTATCTCTTGAGGGGCAGTTGACGAATTTGCAATCGGAAAGACGCAATGCCCCTACCAATGCTGCCAGAATGACATAAATAAGTCGATTGGGTATTCTAATAGGTTAAAGAATGGTAAGTAGCAGTCAGGCAGTCATCGAAGAGCGAAAAGGCCTGATATTTATCTCGTTACACCGTTACACCGCCAACTCACTTTCTAGGACTCTAATCTCATAACGCTGTCATTCCCCTAGTTGAACGCACAAGGGGATGTGGAGAAAAGATGAAAGCAGAAAGTAGGGGGAAACGCAGGGTGTAATAAAGTAAAGAAGTTGTTCTAGATGGTGGTTCTCTAAAATATAGCGCCATAACGAGCCAGAAAGAGAAATCAGATGCAATTCTTTACTTTTCGCCTCATTCTCCTCTAAACCAAAAACAGTCGCTGTAGCAAATGAACTAAAGCGGCAGCAAAGATGGGAAGTTACACAGTGCCAGTAGATTAAGATGTCAAAGTCAGCAAACAATACGGGTGAGAACGAAAAGCATTTCTGGCGAGCAAGTTAACCGCTTCCCCCGCTGGCGCCCCCTCCTCCTGACTGCCCCCCACTGGGACCCCAGTTGCTTATGAAGCCGAAGTTGGCATCATGATAGCCTTGGATACTCAAGTCCCCCGTTTGTGTATCGGTGGGAAAGAGCGCGTACATGGTATCCTATAAATACACACACGAGGTTGTTAGCGAGTTTGGCCGGCTTTATTTCGGCTCGGGAGAAGATGGATATCAATGAATAGGAGAGGAAAACCAAAGTATCCGGCCACTCACCCAGTCGATAGAGTCCATAATGTTCACTGGAGGCATAGCCATTGGAGCGGGGGTTGCGCTACTGGCAGCGCTGCCGGGGTTATGGGTCCCCAACTGCGCCGCGATACTAGATGAGTCGCTGTCGTTTGGGCTTCCCTTGTTCGGTGGTAGACTCCATAGCACTTGGCTATCAGACACACCCGCATATACTACGCGTTGAGGCAGCTGCGCAGACTGTGTGGAGGGCCCGGGAGCCGGCGTAGGCATCATTGGTGGCCGATGAGGAGGTGCATGGTGCTGGTTCTGCTGTTGAGTGACGTAGCTTTGGTGTTCAGGCCGAGGCATAGTGCCTCCTGCCCCTGCGCCTCCTCTTCCTCCTCCGACTGGGGACATGTGACTAGAAGCGACCAACCCCTGTCTGGACGGTGCCTGTTGTTGCGCGGGAAGGTATGTTGATGGGAGCTGCTGTTGGTATGCTTGCGTTGTTGACGGATGTTGGCGATCCTGCTGCTGGCCCTGGGGATGTTGCTGTTGCTGGTGAGAGGGGACCGTAGACTTCGAAATGGTGCCCTCTAGGGTTTCTGCCGGGATGGGAGCATTCGTGGTACTACTAGGCCCACGCATCTTCCGCTTAGCTGAATACACCGCAAAACGCGCAGAGATCTCGCCGAATACCTGCAAGCACTTGGTCTCGCCTGGCAGCTTGCGATCGAGGCCGAAGACATAATCTAGACACGACCAGATGCGGTCAGCCTCGCGGTTGTTCGGACGCCAGTAGATCTCGGTCGTGAGGAGCATAGCGATCTGGTATTGGCAGTAAGCCCCCATATACCAGGCCCAGTCCTGGAACACAGGGTTGGTCTCGAGTTGGATCGCAAGCTCGAGCACCATGACGCCTGAAGTAATGAGCAGGTTGCACAGTCTAGGGGGCATCGGATGTGCTGCGCCGGAGTGATAAGGATGAAGAGTCATGACGTGCAGCCGATATGTCAACAGATACATGACACACTTAGCATATCGTTGTATGGGGACTGACACATCCAGAAGATGGTCATACTTCTCTGACATGCGTCGACGGAAGTTCTCGATCTTGGTCAGCACTGCCGTCAGTGTCGTACGATGTGCCTCAAGACGACGCCGATCCACCCATATGATACGCATCATCTCATTAACCTCGAACCGAATCAGAGCTACTGTGTTAGTCGTCCAGGCGTCCGATGGTTCTGGTGCAGGCCCGTCAGCCGTCAACTGGTCATCATTGACGTTGAGCGGCAGCTTAGTGTCGTAGTCTTCTCGTCTGATGAAAGGCTTTGGACCCTGGGCCTCGCAGGTCCGAATATCCAGGAAACATAATTGGTGCCAGACCAGACGCCTCACATGTGTCTCTAACGGCGTCAGGCTGTATGCTTCGCCATCTCGGTTCAAGCCCATACATTCAGCCATACGGAGAGCCGCTCCCATCAACACTGAATGAGCTCGAGAAATTTCGGCTCTACAAAGGCAGAGCTACGCGACAGTTAGTTCCCCTTGCGCCAAGCTGTTCAGATGAGTGTTCTCTGTTGGCCTTACCATATACATAACAAAAGCTTGCATTGTCTCAATACTTGTCGTGCGGAGGAAATTAGCCTTCCCCAGAGCTGACTCGGTTCCCATCTTGAGGCTTTGGACCCAATTACTCTTTTGGTACCCTCCTAACTCGTGGAACGCGACGGCTTCGTTCATACTAATGATTCCGCTAAACATAGCCGCAAAAATGATCGCTTGAGTCGACGGCCGAGGCTCATACCCCGCTGTAACTTCTTCCCAAAATAATGCGTACATCCTCTCTAACGATGGCCGGTGAGAACAAGGAGCAATGGGATGAACTGCACGGAAGTACTGCACCATCAGGCGATCTGCAGCGGCGCGGTACGGCATGAACTGAAGGATATCTGGCGGCTCTCCGATTTGGCCGAAAAAGAAGCCACTTGAGGGGACTATGTATTCATCTGAGGGCTTCAGAAAATCTGGCAAAGAACCATCGGACATACTATCGTCAAAAGCGGTCCCCTGAGCGGCCATTTGCAGCGCATGGGCTCCGCCGGGACGATTCACGATGCCCGCTGAAATCTGCAGTTTGTTGTTAATATAATGTGGTCTTGGGTAGCACAAATTTCAAGCTTGCCTCTTCAGATATCCGAGGTCTGGGCAGACCGCCCACTCTCTCTGTGAGGCGCATCTTCCCAATCTTGATACCGAGATCAATCATGTCGTCAGTGCCCGTGTCGGCATCATCTTCGTAAGTCAAATCCAAGGCGACCAGCGGCGTGGTTTCAAGATCACGGTCATCATCGGCCTCGTCCCCTACCTCGTCGGCTAGGATACGTTGCTGCAGTTTGCTTTTGGAGGTTGACGACTTGGCCACGTCTCGCTCTAGCTGCCGCTCTAGAGTGCCCTGCTTCTCCTTGATCTCAGCCAGTCGCATCTGACTGGCTTCATCCAGACGAGGCCCGATGTACAGGCAGTCGCGGCCTGACTTGTCGCAGTTTGTGCATGTTGGCGATGTTTTGCTACACTTGAGTTTCCGTTTTCTACACTGCGGTACAGAAAATGAATAAGTTGGTTAACTTGTTCTACACAATGGAGAGTGGCGCTGACGTGATCACCACCACATGGTCGGATTAGAGATGTGGGCTCGGCTCACCTCTAAACAGGAATTGATCATGCGGTTGCGGCGGCGGATCGGCCTGGCGGTGGTGCTCTGCAGGCTCGGCCGTGAGTCTCGCGCATCGCCTGCGCTGGCGGCCAATTGATCGGTGGAATCCATGGTTCTGTTGGATGAGTACGCTGTGGTGGTGTGTTGCCGATGGAGGGGCGGATGATGCTCCGGGTTCTCATAGGTCGCCCGGCCCTCCGTTGACTTCCTGAGGATCTCGTTACGGCCTATACCCAGATCTGGATTCCAGTGTTGCGGTACCGATCAGAGGGGGCCGCAATACTACGGGCGTAATTGTTCTCGGGGTTGTTGTATGGCAGGGAGAGGGATTGCACGCAAATGGCTGTACGATTGCGGCTGCAATATATTATAATAAAGAAGAATGGCTGAAGCGCACAGCAGGGCATTCCCCCGTCAGGTACGAAGGTCGGTAATACCAACAGGTCTTCCCTTGCTTTGAGCCCTCCGCATGGGACATCCTTTTCAAATCGAACGGCCGCTCCGTAACGCCTCGCGGGGATGTTGTTACTACAAGTGAGAGATATGGGCATGAAACGAACGGGTGTGCTGGGGATCGGCGCGGGGGGGAGCCTTTTGATCCCTGGGAGTGCCTGGATCCGACGTGATGGGACCATGCAGAGTGCCTCTCTTCCCATGGATACTATGCGACTTTTCCTGTCCCTGCCCGTTTTCTCTCTCGATCTACCCTACGTGGGTGAAGGCTCGGCTCTAAGCTAATTTGCTACAGATACACCGAGCGCCTCTGGACCCAGTTGTTGGGGCTGTGTTGGTCCGTCGTTGAGGAGGGAGGAAAGAGCGAGCAATAAAGAAAAATGAAGACCCTCTTGTGGTGAAGGGGCATTCCCGGTTCATTCATGTGACACAGGGCGGGTTTTGCTCCCTTGACAAGCAGTGAGGTGGGCACGAGAATGAGCCGGGGTGGAGGGGATTGCAGGGGACTGGAGAGAAAAGAGACGGCCCTTCTATTTGGCTCTCAACTCATGGCCTAGCCAATTGCCTGCTCGAGAAACAACCGCGGCCAGAGTCGGGCTTGACAATTCTACACCCTACGGGGCTACCAGTATCGGCACCGCCGGCGGGCACCAACTAACTCTCCAGCCTAGGCATGTGTGAGGTCTAGTCATTGTATCATCGTCGTGCCGGATCGAGATAAGGCCCTGTCTGCGACCTCACTTTTGGGTCGGCCAGTGATGTACATATACACGGAAAAGACACATCTTGGGCCGTTCGACTGTCTACAGAAGCCCGACTGTCGTGGCACGTTACACAAAGACGCCGTCTTATCACCCATCAACGCTCTTGTACCTAGGCAGGCCTCTTATTAGGTGCATGAATCAAGATATATTTACAAGCGGAGTTATCTAATCATCTATTCCTGTTGAGTATTGGCGCGATCGAGATTCATGGTTCTCCATCGGTGGATAGCCAGTGCGAGCCGCTCAGCTTCTTCTGGTCCAACTTCGCGCTTGATGATGGACAGTACGAAACGCAGCCTCGATGTGATTCCCGGGTCGCCATCAGCCAGATGTCTCGTGACGTTTCGCACGAGGGCCCGTAGAAAGACTGGAGGTAGGGTGGCTTCATGTGCTCGGAGGTACCGAAAACAGTTTGTCATAATATGAAATGCTCTCTCGGGCGATAAGTATGGGGACGTGCCAACGACTACCCCTGTCGCAGCTGTTTGCATTATTTTCTCGACAGTCAGTCTCGGCCGGTACCCTTTAGGACGCCGGCTGTCACGAGGATTGCTATACAATTTAAGCGTCGGCCACAGTTGCTTATGATCAAAATTATGCGTCCAGATCAGGCTTTCGAGAGCTGCAAACCCGAAGTCTGTCTTCCAGACGTCCCTGCGTGCATGCTCACGTGTAGCTTCGAGATAGATGAGAATTTCGACAGCGGTCCACGGCTTGCCCATGCCTAGTGCAATCAGGGCCAATTCGCCCAGGCTGCTCGCGAGGGGCCGGACAAGCGGTTTGGCCAACCTAGCAATAGTACTCTCTCGGCCGAGTAAATGCAGAAATATGCAGAGGTGCTTGATGCGATGGAACTGATGAGTGCGGTACAAGGCTATGCTGATGGCCCTATAAGTGTCCCGTCGATGGGACTTCAAGCGGCTCGTGATGGCCTGCAAGTAGTCCAAGGGAGCTTGGAAGTGGGCCCATTTGACAAAGAGAACGCAAATTTCATGGCCCACAAGGGGTGTTTTATGAGGCCCCTGTTCCAAGGCCAGGCAGCTTTGGGCAACATACTCGATATCTATCCGTGGTAGGCGAACAAGACACTGCAAAAAGGCGTAGCGAGCATTTCGAAATTCACTCTCGGATAAGTGAGTAGACTGTAATAGCCCGTCACGCACCGTTTCCATAATGAGGCGAATATTATCGTGGCCGATAGGCTTTAAACTCCGTGACATCTTGCGAGCCTGGCGGGTGCGGCTGGAGACACTTACGGATTGCTGGAGAGCAGCGAGAAAAGTCTCCAAGTTGGCTAGAATGCCGGGTAGAACATTGACGGTTTGTTCTTGCGGTATGCATTCCAAGGCTTCCCTAAAGAGTCGAAGGGTGTTCCCTTCAACCTGGGAAATCTGTAGGAGTACGGCATTCCAAATGGGGTGGTCGAAATCGGCAGATATTTTTCGCGAAAGGTCCTTGAGACCTTGGATGGTCTCATGGAGAAACAAGTGCTCCAGGGGTGCGTTTCCCTGGGACAACCAAGGGACAGACATTTCGGGCTGTCTAAGGCGGCTCGCGAGACCTGGCAAGAACTCACAGATCAGATGGCCACGGAACTCGTCTTGAGCCAAGGAGCTTCTCCAGCTCTTGCAAAAGGTCACAAAATTGGAAATATTCCTCTCGGTAGAGTTTAAGATGTCTAGCGAGAGGAGCTGGGTACAGGTATCTAACACCTCTTGCACGGTGCCTGCAGAATGGCGCACCGGTAAGGGCTCTGCCACTCCTGGAAGCACGGTATGGAGGGCGAGCAAGGGCGAAGGGGGGGAGAGTTCGAGAAGCGGCTCGATATATTGCTGTCGGGTTATGGCATTCCACAGGGAGGGGGGCTTCCACTTCCACTGGGTGAGATCGACAAGGTTGGCTAACTCCCACAGGGGCGCTGCGGCATGGGACTGTCCAAAATGCAGTTCGGCCATCTGCCTCTTGGCCATACGCTTCCTATGCTCCATAGGACCGGGGACGGAAGAGGCATGGCGGGCTCTGACGCGGAAAGGTCTAGTATAGCGGGCGAATGCTGCTGCCAGCAAGGCGTCAGAGATCCAGACACTGTCATATTGGGGTGGTAGATGGCGGCGGACTGCTTTGTAGCAATGCGCGGTTGGTGGAAAGGACATAGGGGTGCGTCATGGGCGGAAGAAGCTTGTTTCGTGGATGATCAGCCTTTCATATAGCCATTGAGAAAGGGGAATGTAGAATTCCCGTGTTCTTGAATTGTTTGATCGAGATGTGGGTGGTCAATGGCAGAAACAGACCAAGCTTGAGGAAGTGAAGCTTGAAATGCGTGGATGCGACAGTAGGTATCCATCAGCATGGGTTGCCATGTGGCTCGTGACTGTTGTGGCTGGCGCATCAATCCCGTCTCGGGCCCCGCCTTGGCGTGACTAGGGCCCATCCCACCTTTTCCTTCGACGGATCGCGGGGCCACCTACCTATATGTCGCACTCACACAAGTTCCCTCCGCACCCACGACTGAGAAGGCCAACATCATGGCTCACCAATTCCCTCCAATGAAGAACGATTTGGTCCTGAGGACAGCTTGGGGTGCGTCCCTAAACAAATACATAAGCAGCTTGGACCAAGCTGAGTCGGGCCGTAGGTCAACATGTCGAACGAGCTCCTATCTGGATCATGAGACAAGGTACTCCTTTTTCTATTCTCAAAAAACAATCTCCCCCAATCCCTCACTAATTGCCTCCATCTGAAAGCTGGACGCTATCTCCCCGAATACCATGAAGCGAAGGGCGACCGTGACTTCTTCGAATGCTGCCGAGACCCTGAGGTCGCCTCTACCCTCACCCTCCAACCCATCGACCGCTACGACGGCCTTCTCGATGCCTCCATCATCTTCTCCGACATCCTCGTCGTTCCACAGGCCATGGGCATGGTCGTCGAGATGGTCGACAAGAAGGGCCCCCATTTTCCCGACCCACTAAAGTCTCCCGACGATGGCCAATATGAAAAAGTCTTAAACAAGAACGTACATGTCGCAGACGAGCTCGATTACGTTTACAAAGCCATCACCCTAACACGCAAGAAGCTCAACGGCCGCGTGCCATTGATAGGCTTCTGTGGCGCGCCCTGGACCCTTTTCTGCTACATGGTTGAAGGCGGAGGTACGAAGCTGTTCGTCGAGAGCAAGAAATGGATCTACAAATACCCCGACGAGTCGCGCGCTATGCTGCAAAAGATCGCCGAGGTCTGTGTTGAGTATTTGGCATTGCAAGTGAAAGCCGGAGCACAGGTGTGACATATTGTACCCATGCCTGCTCAAATAGAGCTGACTAACCTCGAACAGATGATACAAGTCTTTGATTCCTGGGCCGGCGAGCTCTCCCCCGCAACCTTTAGGAAATTTAGCGTTCCCTACTTGGCCTACATCTCCAAGCTCCTCCCTGAGAAGCTAAAAGAAATGGGATTGGACATTGTCCCCATGATTGTCTTTCCAAAAGGAGCCAACCAGTCACTCGACATTGTCTGCGATCTGGGCTATAACGTTGTTGGTCTAGACTGGTTGATAGACCCGGCCGAGGCCGTCAAGATCAAGGGTAACCGCAACGTCGTCTTCCAGGGCAATGCAGATCCTGGTGTTTTGTACGGTACTAACGAGTCTATTTCGGAAACCGTCGAGGCAATGGTTCGAGGGTTTGGCGGGGGAAAGGGACACTGGATTGCCAATCTTGGTCACGGTGTCACACCCTTTGTTAAGCCTGAGGCTCTTAAACTCTACTTGCAAGAGATACAACGCCTGTCTAGCCAATAAGCTGAAGCCCGTGGCCGATTTACTACACTCTCTATATGTCTATTGATCCGGAAAGCTCCGATCAAGATCTATACGACTCCTAAAAAAGACTCTAAGTAAATGGATAATTAGATATTAATCAGGCGTAAGGCTTGCTTACCATGATATTTGCCACCTGACTTGCCCTCGCAAACTTCGACACACACCCTGACTTTGAGTATTGGCCGGATCAACATCGGCCCAGCCATAGCCGGGACTCTCGTTTCCATATTCTTTAAGGTGGTCCCTCAGAATCTTGATAGCCACGGCTTTTGCGATCCCTTTCCCTCGGTAGGGCTCCTCGCAATGCAGGCTGCTAAGCGAGGAATCCGGTCCTAGACAAGGGCCAAGATGACTAGTTAGCAGCCTTCACACACTACTTTTCCTACTTAATCTCGAAGTTCATGAGGCACAAGCCTTTGGTGAACGAAACTCACCTAGAAAAGCCCAAGCAATTGGTTTCCCGTTACAATACAAGACTGTACTGGCCACTATGACATTGGGAGTCAGTAATTACTCGTTTCAGTAAGCTAGAGACTCCGGGTGGCCAGGAAGGGAAGAAAATGACTCCAAATGTCACTCACACAATTTCATGGTCCGCCTAAATATTTTGGTTAGCCTTCCTCGCTCATTATACCCTAGGTAGACTCGTACTCAACAGTCCACAAAGGAAAGACAAAAGGTACCGGGTCGTTCAAACTGTGGGTATGTAGAACGAAATGTTTGGGGATATTAGGGATAAGAAATACCCAGCAGCAGAAAGTAAGACAACGCAAGCGGAAGAAACAGAAAGAAAAAGTAAAACCTCAAAAACCTACACTTTTCGCTCGATATGACTCCTAGACAACATAAAAGGTATATCCTCGACCTTAGCCATGCCCCAGGACCACTCTCCTTCCCCAGATGATGATGGTGGTGGTGATGGCAACTTGATATCAGGTAGGTCGTTAATCGTAAACAGCCACTTGTCATAAATCCCCGTAGTCGTGAAGACAACGCCGGTCGCCGGGTCCGCGAGCCGCAGGCGCAAGCTCTCGCCCAAGTTACCTACCAAAAGCGTCGGGTAGACGCGCTCGCGTGCTCGCTGGGAGTCCGGCGGGCCGAAGTAGAGATCCTGCTGCCGCTTGACCTCACGCAGAAGCGCAAGGGCGCAAGCCGTTGCTTCCCTTTCTCTACTCCCAACTTCAGCTTCTTCGGTTACGGTTTCTGCATCTTTCCCCCCGGCGGCGGCTCGTTCCAGAGACGAATAGATCCAAAGCTCCGTCTCCGGTCCGCGGGAGAAATCTAGGTATCCAGCCGCGAAGGGGACTTCATTATCTTCACCACTACCACCGCCGCCATCATCACGTTCCTGTTCCTCTTCGTCGTTCTCGGCTGTGACCGATGTGACGTATACAATTCTCGTGTTCTTGGTGATGCCGCCCTTGAAAAGTTGCGCGAACCTCAGGCGCCTAATCAAGGGCAGCGAATAGGGGAGGTGGGGCTCTAGATGTTTGATGAGCGATTCCGGCGGCGTTGTATAGACTGCGACGTTGGACGAGGACATTGTTGACATGATCGCTACGTCCAACACTATTTCTTTTCTTCCTTTCTTGTTTCGTGTGGGTGGAACTTTTGGTGAGATTTCTATTCTTTTCGTCATCTACATATATCGTGTGGGCTCAACAGATGACTCACGCCGCCATCGGCTTGCATACATCCCAGAAGACAAACCCAATATCCCATCTTCAACATCTCTTTCCACTTCTGGTGAAGACGCATCGTGGCGGGGTATAATATTCTTTCCTTTTTCTTTTTCTTTTCCTTTCGGTTTCTGTGCTACGTTCTCTACTGAGAAAACCTACTTCTGGCTAGTCCGTATCTCACAAATTCATACAGACCCTAAAATGTAACCGTCCAACTCCGTTCCGCTCTCAAAGTAATCGTGAAGCATACATAAATGGGTAGAGCGAATCGAATTGATCAGGAAACAGAAGAAGGGGGAAGTGTCGAGGAGCATGTCTTCAGCAATCACCTGTCTTCCCAACGAACATGTGCAGTAAATTCATCTCTCCCTGCAGGTGTGTGAGCCATGCAGACTGCGAGTTTCCATCGGTCACGCCATGGGTACCCCCGCGACAAAGCGTGTGGTATTAGCATGGAAATCACGCCCGAGAGCCGGGAGGTTTGAGGATCTTCCTGGTCGACCCCTATGCCTTCTTGAAGAAATCCTTAGCCTTCGCTGCCAGCCCGCGCTCATCTGTCTTCTCGATCGCGCGTTTCTTGCTTAGGGCGGAATCGTCAGTTGCCGACTCGTCCAGTGACGCGCTGGGTGGTCTTGCAATGTTGGCTGCTCCGCCGCGCCCGACGTGCATAGCGCCGCGGCTCGGGCGTCGCTCAACTCTGGTTTTCCCGCCTTAATGTGAGTTGCCTGCTTGGAAAATAGAGGGAGGAGAGAACAAGTACTCACGGGCCTACATCCTGTCGCGCGCGTGTCTCAGCAGGATCGACATTCTGAGCCATGTTCCCCGAACCGCCGCGACCAGTTGTTACGATTGGCGTCTTGAGGGTGGGTGTCTCGAGGTCAGAGGGTGTGATGCGTGGTGATTTCGAGGTGTCCGCTATGTTCCCAGCGCCACCACGGCCAGTGGATGTCATGTTAGACATTTTGGGAAGTCTCGCAACGGATTGTGTCATCAGAAGTCGAGGGAATAGTATCAAGTCATGAGATATTACTTGTCCTACTGTCCTGCTGTTCTGAGCTGAGCTGAGAGAGGAGACCGTAGGCGGTAGCCCGATTGTCAACAGCAATAAACAGGATAGGCTTTATGGTTATTGACAATGGCAAGCAGAAGGAGCAAATGAATAGA
Organism: Xylariaceae sp. FL0255; assembly: GCA_022578795.1. Classification (NCBI taxonomy): domain Eukaryota; kingdom Fungi; phylum Ascomycota; class Sordariomycetes; order Xylariales; family Xylariaceae; species Xylariaceae sp. FL0255. Next base: position 1,285,634 of record MU388816.1, on the reverse strand, counting down.
GATCAATCAAAGCAGGAGCGACACGACTTAACTTATAAGAAGTACAACCTCACGTCTTGTGTAGCAAAAAGAATCCTCATTGATATCTGGCCGCCGAACCTTCTTCACCCCCCCCATTGAACGGGAGCGCGCCGCCTTGTCATAATTCATTTCCACTTTGCCAACCCCGCCGGAGCCGGACAAAAGACTATTCAATCTATCAGCACCTAGTAATAGGGGCGCGATGTCAGGTAGTCGTCCGCCCGAAGCGTCTGGACTTTGTACTTTGGCGGGGCAACCCAATCTTTGGAGGGGCACAAGTTCCACAGGGCGGGAGGGAAAAGTGAGGTAATAAAGACGTAATGAAAATGTCGCAATTCATATAGGCGCTTTCCGTATAGACAGGTACTAATAAGCATTTGGTTATTCTCTCGAGATGTATTAGTCGTTCATCGTATCATAAGCATATAGGTAGCGAGGAGTGAGTAGATAGATGAGGTACCGAGTACTATTTGAGGCTCTGGATCAACCCATGTAAGGACGACAAGCCTATTGCTATCTTGGCTACCTCACCTTCCCGAGGTTGATATAGGCTCCAGTAATCCATTCATCATCCACGGCAGCGGGCGACTGTATTCTATCAAATTCCTCACTGCATGGTCAGGTTATCTCTACCTTTAGATCTCCGATAGATTTCAACGCTATGCCAACATGGAACTATCTGACGAGTTTCATCAGATTGAACCTATCAAGAGCTGTTCATTTTTCTTTTATCTCGACACAGAAATCGGAAATGTGTAGTCTAATGAAGCTGAAAAATATCGGGGGTGTCAGAAGCGTTGTTCAATTGTGCAACATGTTCTACCAGCAGTAGAATGGTGGTAGTAAGAATAGATGTCAAAGAGCTGGCTGATGGGAGGCAAGAGGTAAGAATCAGATGAAATCGTCACATGTTACAGAGGATTGCACTATTGTTACCTGCACCCTTCCTCCAGCATACCTTGACATCCTTGAACCTGAACCTGCAGGAACGTAGATCAAACTGATCCGAACCAATGTCCTTCACTCCCTGGGAATCTTGACGGGAGCAGTATCATGTAGAGTCCACATTCCCGAATCGTACCTGGTATCATGGTGTGGTACCGTTTGTATATATTCCCGACACTCTAGATATTTATCTTTACATCTCTCGCTGGACATGACCGGCCCTTCCAGAATTTGCTTCACTTCAGTCCCAGAGCGGGAGAATAATGTGCCCATCCAAAATCAACTAAGTCTCTACAATGGTGATGTATGATTTTTATGGTAGAACGTATGATTAGCCTACTAGTAACCAGCATACCACCTAGATAGGCGCCACATAGTAGTATCGTATCATATCACTGAACTTTGTGTCATGCAGATGTGACCCGACCAAGTTCTGCCTGCTTGCCGAGGCATGGATATATACATACAACATAATTAAGCTAGCTAGTCATCTTCATCGTCCGAGACACCACCCTTCTGTTTCTCCTCGCCCTTTCTGATGGGAATCTTGACGCCTTGTTGGGCGAAACATTTGCTGAGCGCGGTGCTCTCACACACCCCTGGGAACCTCTTGGCCGAGTACACTTGGAATTTCTCGCTAAACGCGTAGACTAAAACAGGTGCTTTGCCTTTGATGAGGCTCTCGGTGTCACTAGCGCCGTTGGCTGTCGTTGCGCTAGGGTGGCGGAGGTTTATGAATGAAAACTTCAATCTACTCATTAGGTGAGCCTATTATTCTTCACAGGCATGGAGTCATTCATAGCTTACCTAAACCAGCCCTCGGTCCTGACACTAAGATCCTGGAGCACAAACCAGATACCTATTTTATCTTTCGGATCCAATAAACGAGATGCGCTGGCAGTCAGGTTTCCAATAAGATTCCTGGTGTACATCCCATGCGGCTGCTGCTGATTCATGGCCCGATTCTGACCCATCGCATTGGCAGACATGTCATGAGAGTAACGAGGACCAGGACTGTACATCGGCTGTGACGGTAAGGAAGCGACATTACCGTTATAGCCTCCCTGTGGGTACCCGTAAGGTTGGACTTGCGACGGGTATGAATACCCCCCTAGAACACATTAAACCACTTCTTAAAGTGAGGGAAGTTAAACGTACCTTGTCCGTAAGGGTCTGGATAACCAGCCATCTGCGGGGGATAAGGCGTGTTGGGAGGTTGCGCATAGTCACGATTTGAAGGCACAATGTTTTGATACCCAAATACATTGTTCTGTCCCCCTTCGACGACCTCTCGGAAAGAAGCAGGGTGGGTCGATGAAATAGAGGGCGATTGTTGTGAGTGCTTCACCAGGTTTACTTCCTTTGTACCATCTTCCGACCATAAGTCCACATGAAGAACATAGAGCTGGTGTTCGATATTACTAGGAAGACATCAGTCAAAGATTGTGCAACCTCGGCTCGGATCCTTCACTAACTTGCAATCTACTTCTTTGCCCGTTATCTTGTCCACGATGACAACTTTGATACACGGGGGTGGGGTTATCGGCCGACGATCCTGAACAAAATGCATTAGACTCTGCTTCACATGAGACGAAGACTGGGATGGAAATCACCTTGTCACCGAAGCCACACATGCGCGCTCTCATTGGTTGCTGCATTACCTCTAGTCTGAAGTGGATGGATGGTTAGTAACGATCGGTTCAAGGGACGAAGTGCGAGACGCACCTATATCTCCTGGTCGCATCTTCGCCTTCTCGTGGTTCTAGGTTGACCTGGCTTGGAGCCTCGGATTCGGGTTGCCCCTGATGCTGGGCCTGAGGCTGCGCGCCCACGCCATTCTCTGGGGCAGAGATGTCAGAGACGCGGTCTCTTGATGGGGGAATGGATGGGGGAATGATGTTGGCGCGAGGCGGCGGCATATTCGTGCGATGGGGATTTGGCATGGAGTCTTGGTAGTAGTTACTGGAGTGCATGTTTGTGGGCATCGGAGGGGGAAGTGGAGCATAGCCCGGATGCTGAGGCGGCGGGCCGCCAATATCGGGCTGGAAGGCTTGCTGGTGGTGAACCGGCGGAGCTGGGTAGCCTGGAGTCATGACTATCACCTATTTCCCAACCACCCTCGATTTCGACGCAAGCCCAAGACTTCCGGTCAAGTCCCGCCCCCAGTATGAACTAAGGCAATCAGAGTATACTCGGTGGGTTTATTGATCTGGCATGTAGAGCCGTCGCTACTGATCGAGGGAGAGTAATAGATGAGACGCAACTTGTTCTTTTGTCTCAACGCCTGACGCAATAAGATCACAACGCGTCTTGGAAGATATTGCAGTCAAGACCTAAAGTCGTTCGTGGGTGTAAAATACCGACAACCTCAGGTGATGCGTTATATAAGGCCAATGGCACAGAATAGAGAGCGCAAGATAACTCTCAGAAAATTTCACACGAGAGAACGCGAAAACCGCCACCCAGAGAAAGAAAATAAGATAAAATAAAAATTGAGATGGACGTCAGGTCGCAATATATTTCCAGAGGGATGGATGGGATGTGAGTTTGCGTAGCAGAGGCGGCGGTGGCAGACAGGGGTTGTCGACCGGGGGGGCCAAGGTAGTAGCAAGAAGACCATGAAGTAGAGTCGCTCGGACTAGGTAGGTAATTATGAGGGGTCCGCTACCTGTCACAGTATCCTCCTAGGCAATGGGTGTGCGGAATACTTGCAGACGATGCTAGCTGTTATCGTTCATTATTTCGACACATGCAAGGGCGCTAAAGAGAGGGAAAGGGAGAAAAAAACTTCTTTACCTACCCGCATGCAGTTGGAGCAATGATTGTCGTTGGATACACCTAGGTCGGATACCTTCATACTCAGTTCGGCAGTCTAGTGGCGACGTTGTCCCCCCTTTCCCTCTGGCAGTTTGGGGGCTGTCACTAGCACCATTCAAGGTGTTACGGGGGATCAGACAAGGAGGGGCGCAAACTGATGTTATTAGTGGATAACAAGAGTCGGACTAATAGCTGCGAGTGAACCTGTTTTTACCCAACTGCCAAACTCAATCACCACCAGTCTGGGTAAATTATCGATTTTCTTCAAGATCCCATGCTGAGTAAAGCTTTTGCAATGCTACGAAAATAGCAGAAGCTCGCTACCTTACAAGACCTTTGGGAGGAAACTGCTAACGAGAAGTCACGCGCGGGGTGGCCTACGTCGGTCGGAGCCGAGGCGAGTCTCCAAATCAAACCCTCATGCTCGAACAGCTTCTTTTGGCATCATGTTGCATCCTCGCGTCTGAAAAGATACTAGCTGATTTCCCACGCACAGGTTCCATGCAGACAGGAGCCCGTTAGACACGTCGCTCTCGCTTGGAGATGAGTTGGGTTACATTGTCGGAGAAGCCCAGCCAAGTTGTAGATCTAACAATAGACAGGGCCCCGAACCGATTGGCCCAGTTATCGACATCTATCAAAGCTATCGGCGGCAAAATTGTTGAAGTCGTCCCTCGTACTCCATATATCTCGCCATCTTCATGTGCTATCAATAATAAGTCTAGACCTCTACATGAAGTAGTAATCACTAAGATCTGGCGGGTACCGCAGAGAGCTTGTAATGAGATAAACGTACAACATTGCACTGTATACTTCCAAAGGAGGTATGCATTGTCAATCTTCGTCCAAATTTGCAAGCACTTGTCACAAGGCACACTCGTAGGACACGCGTCTCAACATCGGATCATAATATCTCAAATGCTATACGCATAACGGGTGGTATATTATACCACCTTGTACCCAAATTACTTTCCAAAATTCTGCACTTCTCCATAATACCTCTGTACATTACCTAGATCGACGCTGCCCGATCTAATGCACCGCCAACGTCTTTTTCCCCGATCCACGGCGCTCACCTTCCGCCTTAGCTCCCGCCGACTAGCCACCATTACGATATGTCTAGCGCCCCCGGAATTGTCTCTAGCCGCCGTCTTATCCTATATACATGTACTTACCATATCATTTGTAACAACATCTATTACCCGATACGGTCAAGGTTGGGGGGTCTGATCTCAAATTCAGATGCCGATTGCCGCCGTCCCAATGCGACTACTGTAGAGAAAATGATGTCTCTTCATCTCGTCCTGTAACGACCACTTGGTGGTTCGCGCTGACCGAAGGATTTTTTGGTCGGCTCCGGAGAACTAGGTCGGCCGGGGCTGCACAGGGATTCGTTCCTGTCGGACTATTTCTTTCCCACCGGCAGCAGCGCCCAAGAAGCTCAACGCTCGGTCCGGCGGCACAGGTGGGTTAGGAGAGGGGACCTGCCGGCAGACACATACCAAGTAATGAGGAGAGTATACGAAATAAGAACATATTGACTACTTTGGGCGCACAGCTCCCAAGGAAGACAGGCGCTGCAGAATCGAACCCCCCTTCCCCGATCCTGACTTGGCCTCCTTATCAGTGCAGGCGAGATGGGCGTCCAGGAACCAGATTGTCGGGTTTGCTAGTAATAATCGTGGATGTCGGACTGTCCATGGAGTGCCCGCTTTTGAGCTTGTACTTCGTAGAGGTGAAGATTATAGTTCACAAATCACAGGGATGAACCAGTTCGTGCTCCATAAGAGCGGTGTGCGAGGTTGCCATGCAAGGGGCAGCAGAGTTTCACACAAAGCGGTGTCTCATATGGCCAAGTTTTCTCCAATGATAAATAGGCAAACGGATGTCTGATATTCGATGAGGTAGTTGGGGTCTGTCTTCCTCCCAGTACCGTAGTAGATTACCTAATCTAAGACTATCGCAAGATCAATGTCTGAGTATTAGTATTATTACCTGCTGATCTGCTAAGTGTGTACAGGGCAAACCCAACAATGACTTCATCGACACGACTATTCAGTGTTATTACAACTTAAACAAGCAAACCCTTGTACCACCTTGGTCCTTGCACAACTTTGTTTGCTTAGGGCATGCTTGCCAAATGACGTATGGGTAATTTGGGGGTTAATTTGACATTTGTGAGGTTGGTCTAGAGTAGGAAATGCCTTCTGCCAACAGGATCCCCAAAATGCTGCGGTAGATGCGCGAGAAAGGTAATGTTGGTCGAACATTCTGCCACATGCAGACTAACAGGTCAGGCGTCGCATATCTTCTTGTGCACGTGCTCAAGTACTTCTGTAACTCGGATGACCGCGATGGAAGTTAATAGTATATAGCTTTGAACATAGAGCAGTTAGAAGAATCGCACTGTTCACTGTCCGACTATTCTTCACAAACGGTCTGATATTAGTCCCCTAGTTTCCACCAGAACCAGACGATATTGCCCAAATAAGCAGATTTCCTACCGGAAATCTGTTGCTAAATGTTAACCTAAGCGAGCATACATAAGCAATACATATCCAACAGCAGCACAAGGAGTAGTGACACTATCGTGGATAATATCGCAACTCAGACTTAGATATAGGAACAGATTGAAGCGATAATAGCATTGATCATTACTACCTTTGGGTATGGCCTAGGGGAAGTCAAAGGTCCAGTCTAAATTGCTTCGCTCTAAATAATTAAGCGCCCGACTTTTCACACTCATGCGAAAACTCCCATGAAAAAAAAAACCCCCACTCCCTTCACCAGCTGGAGGCCCTAAATTCAGTCAAAAATTCCGATTGCAGAGTATGACGGACCATGCCGTCAAACACCGTACGCGAAAGACATCGCACACCCGAAATGTCCATCATAAGTTACTCGTCCTGCACAGAGGAACTCAATAAAGATGTGTGTAGGCGTAGAGATCGTTGGCGTAGTTGGTGAAGATGGACCAAGATGATTTCATCTCACCAACGACTGTCGTTGAGTGAAAAGTTGGAAAATGATATGCTTCCCACCACTGTGTCATTGCTGAAATCTCCTCTTTTTCACCTGTATTTGTGGCAAATATCATTTCCCATCCCATCATACATAATTTTCTGCCCTGCTAGTAAACGCCATGCCCTTTTCAATGCGCCTGAGCTGAAACAGATCGTCCACTCGTTCAGATTGGCTGGAGAACGGAGAATGTAAGGAATTACAAATGAAGTAGGATATTGAAGTCATAAGTCGCCAGAAATGTTTCTCTCTTCTAGCTGTCAAGCGCATAAAATAAAACGAGTCAGTTTGCTCTCTCTGCGAAGGAGGGAGGCGGCTAGATATCAAGGGCTCTTCTGGTTGCTACCGTCGATGATGGAAAGTAATCCGGCGAGACGGGAAAAAGATGCGACGTTGGCGCAATGTCTCTGCGCTAGTCGTCTGCCAATTTGGCGAAATGTTTTGACCATAGCCAACCGACTAAGTTATTTGGGTCATCTTGGTTTTTAGCTAGCCATAATTCGCCCTTCTCAGCTATAACATCAAATATCTGTTCATTTGTTAGTCAACTATAATGCTGTGAGAACTTTATTGAATAGCTACAGACCTCGCCTGCATGATATGTGAGATAAGGGTATCCGGCCTCATGCTTGGTAGTTTCTATATTGAACTCAAATAAGGAAGCTGCGAGCCACAAGACGTTATAACCATTGACTGGCTGTCGCTCACGGGAGGATGCGCGGGATGATACTTGGGATGGCCGCGGGGGCCGTTCGTATAAGTCCGATAGGGGAAGTGCGGACTGGAAGAGGCCAGAGTAACGATGATTATCCGAGGTCTGGTGCGAGGATGGCTGTACCGAATTCGAGTAAGGTCTGGATTGAGACCCGGAATCTACGCTCGGTCGAGATACTCCACCTGAGTCGTGACTCTGTCCAGTGCTCGGACGTAGAGAAGGGGCCGTAAGCGATCTAGCACTAGATAGGTCCGGAGCTCTGGGTGAGGCAGAAGCTCCGTTGTAATAATCTCGGTAAAACTGATTCGGGTTCGACATGGTCAATGCCGTGGGTGAGATAGCGAACTGGCCACTGTGGCGATTCATGAAGTCTGGCGTTGGCAAGCTAGGGGCCAGCTCGCTGTTGAGAGATAAACCACGATGCCGAGGAGAGAGCTCTGCAGGCCTAAGGCGCAGTCTCCCGGAAGCCTCGTCGACACTGTTTGAGTGCGATGGCCGTCCTCTCGAAGCTGGATTTATAATCCCGATCGTACTCATCTGGTCGTCCAGGAAATTATAGTCTCCGTAGAAGGCCGAAACGATATCGGATATTTCCGGCACGTTCGGATTCTCGAGAACCACTTTAACCTTCTCTTTCCAGATAGAATACCACTGGGCTTGTATATTCACAAAGTTCCCGAGGCATATGTTCCCGACCTTTTCTGTGAGCGACGATAATTTCGGCAATTCTTTCTTCAAAGCTTCATTCAGAGCCTCATATTGTTCAACAAACTCGCAAAGTTGCTTGTCTATTTTCTTGCCGCCTTTTTGTAGTAGAATAAATTTCTCATAGTCAACGCGGCGCTTGGATCGTTTCTTCATCGCCAAAGATGGGTTACTGTAAGATTTGATCACGAGCTCAAAAGGCTCAATAACCTGTTTGCGGACCTGCGAGAGCTAAAGAAGTATATTAGGATGATGACTGTCTGCTGTATTAGGTAGGGAGCAGCTTACATGTTGCTCTAATGCAATTTTTTCAATGTCTCTCATAGACACATTGAAACGAACCCATTTGCTTTCGATCTCTGGATGAGGGGAGGGCTGTAACCGCATGACAAGTTCCATTGAAGAGAGATACTTCAAGAATTCATGAACGTAGTCCGTCACTTGTCTTGTGTAGAATTCGACGTCGCGAAGAACAACTTGTAGGCGGAGGTAGTCATCACCAAACTTCTCATGAAGCTTGATATATTCAGCATCCTCCGGTTCTCTACTACTTGCAGTCTGGAGTTTGTCGACTCTCTTGCCAAACGCTCTTGCAAAGCCGGCTTTGACGTCCGACTCCTTGCGCTTTCGGCCGACAATCTGCCCAACTAACTCAAAATTCTTCTTCGTTTTATTGATCTCCTCAATGGCGTTTTCCAGAGCCACTTTTGCTGCCTCTAGAGATGGGCGATCGGGATGGTCTGAGGGCGTCTCATGTAGTAACTGGATCAACAAATTCGGATACTTCGTTATTCGCTGCATAGGCTTGATGAGCAGCGAATCTAAGTTCCAAGCTCTTGTGAGCTCTCGAGCCACCTCATTACACTCGTTGAGCCATACTTGAACAGTTTGATCTTCTTGAATCTGAATCAATCGTTTGGCAGCATGGTCGCTATTCTTGAGGAAGGTTTCGTGGATTGCTTTCATCTTCTCCATGTTACGTAGGAAAGTTGGTCCCAGGGAGGTCTCACGATCTCTTTCATCGCTCAACTGACCCGTTGAGGCTGTTGATACGCCTGATAGAGACGGGGCTCGATCGCTTGCATCGGATGTTTCTTTCGGCATGTTTCGATGCGTTCTAGGGGTGTAAATACCTGACACACCCTCTTTAAGTTCGCCGAGGAAGGAAGAATGGAATTTGATTATTTGATCGGTGTTCCGAAAAATCAGCTTGATTGTCTTGTCATCAAGCTCTGGGCAAGCTTCAGCTGTGCCTTTGTATATCTCTTCGACAATATTCATGTCCCTGATGAAGAAGGCTTCAGTGTCAATCAGCTCCTTAACAGTTTCAAGACGCGTGAACAAGCGCTTCCTTTCCTTGGTGGAGAGCTCCGAACTTTGCTCTATGTTGATACTTCCTATGAGAGTTTGTTGACTTGTCAACCTAGACGATCCTGACAGGGGCCCATCAGCAGTTCCAAGAGATACTTGATCTATAGAACGCGAGGCCGATTCGGAGGGTGGAAAATAATCACTCTCCCGCCTTGAGACATCCGTAGACATGAGGCTCTGGTCGTCCTTTTCGTTTCGTATGTAGCTCGTTGGCCTGGTCTCATCATAGTACTCGCTAGGTGGGGCAGAACTCAATGCTTCCCGGAGGGAGACATCATCAGGGGGCGGCACCGGAGAGAGATCAGGAAGCATGCTGTTCTTACGACCAGGAATCTCCACCGTGAAGCCTTCGCCAGTGTCTATCTCGGGTAACCGATGCCTGGAATTATATAAACCCGTTTCTGGATACGTTCCACGGGGGGACACCTCGCGGCTACTAGATTGATGATGCAGACCATAATTGCGAGAATCGGGTTGGGAGTCCATCTCGGATTGTGTGCCATTATCTTGCCAACTCGATCCGGGTTGCTGGGAGTCGTGATCTGTAAACTCATAGCCCGAGCTCGAATCATGGCTATTAATCGAATAATCGGTCCACACGGTGGTTTGGCTGATCCTGTTCACTGTTTCTATTGTTCGAGGAACAGTGAGGCTAGGGCGCGTTCCCAATGTCTTCTTAGAATCCAAAGAGAATCGATTATCGTCCTCGACGTGTCCAGCACTCTTGGCCCCTTGGGTAGAACTAGGCTGCCCATCCCGTATGGGTTGGTTCTCTTTCAGCATTGGGCCCACAAAGAATTCTTCGATCTCGCTTAGACCAGTAGTACTGGGTTGCTCTGCTAATTCATGGAACCCATTGACAGGGTCATTCGGAGAGGAGCCTGAAAAGATAGTGGGCGCTTGACTGTGGATATTACCACCCTCGGAGCCTTCCCTGACTGACGTGTTGCCTAGAACGCCGAAACTCTCTGGTGTAGCAGCTGGAGATGTGAAATCAGTGTCGCGTCGTATTATGGTTACTTTAGTTTCATACGAATGGGATTGGAAAGGCATAGGTTCATATTCATGATCTTGGTTCTGAGTGGATTCGTATGCATTCAGACTTTCTGGACGGTCAAGGGAGTCCTCGATGCGGGCGGCTGGCTCGATCAATGCATCCAGAGGCACATTGATGGGTATGTCGTCGCTGGTTGGAGAGTCCTCGTCAAAAGGTGACCGATATTGAGTCTTGACGGTGTCTGAATGAGGCTCGTCGTCCAAGTCATGGGATATCCTATCGGGCTCTTGCAATGAATGAGGCTCTTGAGTCGCGGGTTCCGTCTGCGGTTCTGCATCAAATTCCGTTGTAGCTGAAACAGCTGATAATGGCTCCTCGTCGACTTCGTCTGGAGTAATGGTGATGGGGAAACTACCCGGAATGCCAAGTGTAGGCGAGTCTGTGGATGTCTGTACCTCGTTGAGATCTCTATCCGTGTTTAACGGTGGAAGCTCTGCAGATGGCTTGGCATCGAGGGAGACGTTTGTCACTGGATCAGCAGCTGTCATTGTCATGATTGGCGCCTTCTCGAGAGAATCCTCTGCGCCAAGAGGAGCTTCTTCAATATCGGCCGATATCTCTACCTCTTCGGTTTCTCGTACTTCTGCTGCAGCTTCTTGGGCTGCAAGCACCTCGGCTTCTGTCTTTTGCTTTCGTTCCAGGGCCGCTCTTCTAGCTGCAGCCCGAGCTTCATTCTCCCGTAGAGATTTACTGTACGAGAGCTTGATTTGCTCCCTTCGAGATTCGAAGTCGATTGGGCCCATGGATATTTTCCTTCGGCGTGGGGGCTGTTCATTCCCTCTCACGTTGGGTTGAGTTTCTTTCCGGGCCGTAGGCTTGTCTCTTTCTACCGCTTTCATTCTCGAGCTCGCAGTAGTTGCAGCCGATACAGGTTGTCTTGGTCGAGAACTTCTGAGCGGAGGGGAGAGCTTTGGTGGAGCTGTTGAGACGTAGACGTTGAGGCGGGTGTTACCATTAGTAGATAGAGCTTCGGGTCTGTTAACACGCTTTCCGTTGACACTAACATTATTCATATACGTCTTTGGGCTAGCTGCTAGATTTGTAAATACTCTTCCTTGGGCTTGGGGTCTTCGAACTGTAGTTGGGGAATTCGATCGCGTAGAATCTGGGCTCGAGGAGCTGGATGGAGTGCCAAGTTTTCTAGTAGAGACTGGGATTCTTGAAGCAGGAGAAGCTGGGGTCGGGTCTAGAGCAGGTTTAGACTGTAATGGTTTGGTTGTGATAGATAATTGTTGACTAGTGAGTGCACTTCCACCGTCGCTGCGGGATCGTCCGTGATTGGTAGTTGGGTGCAATCGGCTGGGACCACCATCGCCAGAATCGCTCGAATCACTCCTCAAGGCTCGATACCAGTCACTCGGGGAGGAGGGCTCAATATCGGTATGCGAAAAGCTTCGCTGTCGGCGGGTTACTGGCGCCGGGAGATTTGATTCGGAAGTTCTCCTGGTCCCAAGATCGTGAATTCCGTGGCCAGCCAAACCTGTATCTACTTGGCCAGGCACTATTTCTCCAAACAGGAGCCCGCGAGACTGAGGCACCGGGGGGGCATTCGTGGTTGTCGAGGAAGGCGCAGGTAAAAGATTGGTCATAGATCTGGAGGCTTGTGATTGAGCGCCAACGGCAGGTCGTGGTTTAGCTATACGACTGGCAAATGACTGTCCCTCGACGGAAACCTTGTTCCTCGGGGGTGAGCGAGTAGTCGCGGGGCGAGGTTGACTATGTGCAGAGGGATCTCGGACGGGAATGCGCGGAGGGGTTTTGCGGGGGACGGTGGCGTTGGTCTGAGCGGCATGATGGTCAAACCTTTTCTTCAAATCCTTTACACTCGGTTGATGTCCATTGCGACCGTTCCACGGTTGTTGAGGTACAGCTCTCGGTCTCGACGTGCTGGGCGAGAGCCTGTCTTCGAAGGGTGCTGACACTGATCGAAAGCCAGGTTTCAGGGAGGATCGTGTTGATGAAGATGATGGAATGGCGGGGTGTCTTGAGCCCGATGGATTTGCGTTGGAGCGCAGAGAGGCACCTGGGGTCGGCCTCGGAAGCGGCAGGGCTGAAGCCATCAATGGGTCGTCTGGATGGGGATGATAGAAGTCTTGTGGATCGAAACCGACGATGGCATTCGCGTTAACATGGGTGGCGCCTCGATTAGCAGCGGCATGGGACTCGAAGGCGGAGTGGTTGCTGTAGGGCTGTTGGGGATGTTGGAGGAGCTCGTGACGGGGCTCGTGATGTTGGAGGAGCTCGTGCTCGTAGGCGTGCGGGTTGGGGTTGTAAAGGTGGTGGTGGTGTCTTGGATCAGCATAGCGGTCCTCGTCATCACGATTGGCGGCGTCCATGCTGGCAGCAGCAGCGGCGGCCAGGACATAGCAAGGCGACCATGAATGGGTATGCGTGGTAGTGTCGGGCAAAAACGAGTGGATGGCGGATTCGCAAACCGCGTTGGCTGCCGTCGAATAGGCGTGGGAGGGCAGGGGGCTCTTTGATGGTTGGAGAGGGCGAATGCCAATCGATGGATGGATCGACGGGAGCGGATGAGAGGATAGCACGGCAGTGTGCTTGTTTGCATGTACATAAGGTACATACATATGTACATACTTGGGTGTAATAAGATGTGTGGGGGAGCTCAATTCACACCACCGCCAACTCACTGGTCAGGTACCTACCTACCTACCTACCTGTTCCTGTTGTCAACTTTTTGATTCCAACTATGTACTCTACCTCCTGCACCTTTTCTTCTCCTACAGCCTTTACCTACATGTAGGTATAATAACACTCCGTTCCTACCTATCATGACATGGACCTGTTTCTATCCTTATCCCTTGAAACCAAAGAAAAAACAACCAAATCTTCTCCCAATCCTACCTCCATAATGTATAGTGAATATATATTATTAGCTGTCTCCTCACTTCTATTCTTACCGTGTATTTGCTTATATGCCTATGTATTATCCAATATTAAACCATTGGTCGGCTTTACATACCTGGGCAAACTGACCGTAACAGGGTCAGAACTGATACCTGGAACCCCCCTTGAATGCGTTGGGCGATGTGGCAGGTCCTGTTCCGGCATAGATGGCGTTCGGAGCAGGTGAGTTCTGGACCGATTAACCCATGCTATCATCACTTTGGACGGCATTTCCTACGTGTTGTGCTGCGTTGGCTCATGCAGGGTGAATTGTAAGTTTACTTGGTAGGTACCTTACCTTGGCCTATGCAGATTTTTCCTTCCCTTCCCTTCACTTCCTTCTCCATGCGACCGGTCTCCCTTCCCATCCCCCTCTCTCGCTTGGCCATTTGAGAGTTGGTCATGGTGAGACGATAGTATACATATCATTTTTCCCCCTTTTCAACTTGGGTCTGTTTGTGGATTTGAACATGCACGACTCATGAAAGCGCAGAAGTCATGAGGAAGAGACACATGTAGACACGCTGTTGAGGGGTGGTATTATTCATTTACATTTCACTTATCGTTAGCCCAATGAGTGCATGTCGATATACGGGAGCTGGAAGTAGGAGCTTGCCTTATCTATCTACGGATACTACCCTATGGAATGAATACCCCCGACTATCTCCATAAAACGGCTGCTTATTTGGTGTATGCAGGCCAGCCCGAGCCAGCAGCCGCTGGTGGATCGGCCTCATCCATGCGAGTTGGCCTTAACTCGTGTGTTTTTGTACATGAGCTCAGCTTCTTTCCATCTGTGGGATCCTGCTCCCCGCTAAACTTGCATTTATGTAAAGCATGCTCGTACTATGCCATAGACGTTTTGCTCGTCGCCTCGCCGCATGAATTCTTTGGCGATGGGAACAGGGGTGCGTTCAAGCACCTGATGGTGGCAAGCATCTCATGATAGGCGATCAGGCAGATCCGTCGTCTCGCGGGATGGTCCCTTTTCAAGACGTGATTGACTCGCTTCGCAAACATGATGTCCTCTCCTAAGAGGAATCGACCGGTCACCTGCGATAGCCGGTACCTTGCCTACCCAAAATCTTGTTGAAGTGAGATTCCGACACGTTGAACACCTAGCATGGGGAACGTGCATACCTAGGGCCACGCTTGTACGCCGTGCGCCGTGCGCCGTGACCGCCTCTTCACCTTATTCGTTCCCAACCTGAACTGACAGCGCATCTTCAGCGGGCATAATATCTGAAAAAAGTTGATGCCCGGTTTTTCCCGAATTCGTGTCTTGAACTGACTCGCCGTTGGCTGGTTCAAATAGTATGCTTGACTTGCCTCTCGGCGAATCTTGGTACTCCTGAACAGGAGTTTCGGGAGCGGAAGGCCAGTTGAAGATTAGAATTGAGACGGAGCACAATAACCCATCAACCAATCAATCTGGTAGGCCGGTAGGCTGCACATACAGGACCCTTAATATAATCGTCCAACTCAATTGAAAGCCATGGTTCTCTCTCCACGTTTTATCTGTACTGCGCCACGCTGTAGTTAATGTTAACCTGACATGTTTTTCGTGGGGTTTGGTGTCCATAGCGTGCCGCTTTGAGTGGATCATGGTTGTTTCGATTACATGTAATGAACGGGAGTGGACGGGGCAATAAACGCGATTGGTCATCCCGATTTTTGGAGTAATAAAGCCCAAGCAAGCCCAAGCTACCCACGCGTCTACCTACTAGGTAGACTCTAAACGCGCTTCAGTGATCCCACCCGCCGTAGCTACTACGGACTTGTATTGAGTACGAGCACCTGCCACCCAAACCAACAGCCCCTTTCGCCCAGCCCTCGCTCATCAAGATATCCAAAGTACCCTGCTGTATTCCCGGTATCCGAGCAATCGGTGACAGACGTACAACTGCTTATCAAATCCCATTCTAAAGGCCTCGTTTTGCTATCCCTTCAGGCCGGACAATGCCTTACCACAGACCATGACACACTACCGATCATGGCTCGTCCCAGGAAAAGGAAGCATGCTGCGCCTAAGAGCCAATCAGACAAAGACCATTCTTTCATCCCAAGGAAAAGGCTGTGCATCCTTGATTCGACAGAACAGCATCCTGTCTTGAGCCAGTTCTACCCCCAACTTGAGAGACTACGTGATTATGTTATTTCTCGGCTTCCATCTTCGTCTAGAATCAGACGGAAGAAGGTGGCGGCCATGGGGATAGCCGTAGGAGCGCCCTTGTCTGAAATAGAGCAATCGTTGGGAAACCTGCTCGATACGACCTGGGTTGGGCTTTCGAGGCTTTCACCAAAGAGAGAAGACGGTAATGCAGATGACTGGAAAGACTTCTCCCAAATAGGAAACGAGTCTTATGTCACATTGTCCAATGGCGTTGCTGGCTTTGTTGAGTCCCAGGCTTTGGTAAGCGGACATGGATTGTAGAGTGGCCGTGGCTATTCAACATGGTCAGTCAACTGACTGGTATGTCGCAGATCGTAGAGTTCGTCATTAGGACCCTGTTCAAAAGAGAAAAGTCCAGTAAATGGCCCGATCATCTTTTATGCGACGGCTTCCGACGACAAGGCGCCTTAGGTGTAAGACCAATCCGACCTAATCAATGTGTTGACGCACTGCAAGGATCGCCCTGGCCAGAGCTCCTGGCTCTTCTGGGTGAGTCCGGAGATCGTATAATGATAGATTTATTGCTTGAATGCTCCATCTTCATACCCATCGGCGCCGGTATGAACAACATCTGCCAGATCAGCGGTTTGTCTCCCTTATCCAATAGTCTTCGTAGTTTGCGAACGTATGTTCACGCTAGCAATAGGGAAGCATTTATCGAACGTAAGCTTGTACCACCCCGGCTCTACTGATAACAAAGGCTCGAAACCGAAAGGCTCTTCGGAACTGGTCATCGTCAGGAACCGGATGTTTTACGCGCGGCCTGCCCTCAACGCTCATGGACAAGTCCATTTCGGACTGAGACACATTCGTAGGTGTTGTTGCCTTTAACAATGTAGTTCTAGGTTAACTTATTCAGACGTACTCAACCGTTCACGATACCACCAGCTCGACTACTCCCAGAGTCTCGCAGTAGAGACGCAGCGGCTGCTAACTCATCAGAATGACACCAACACTTTGCGAGTCATGATGTACATTTTCCCCCGTCAATTTGGACTACATAATGTCTTCACCAGCAATGTGAACTTCAAGGAAACTTCACAGCGCCTAAAAGACTACACCTTGCGAGAGGAGGAGATCTCTGAGAAGTTCGGGCAACTCGGGGATGAAACTACAAGAGCGAAGATTCCGAAGCGTCTGAGAGGTGAAACAAGTGAACTGGTCCGCAGACTTCAGATCCTTCATCAGCGATGTTCTTACTCCCGACTTCTTCAAAACTACTGCCCGGTATGTGCCTTGGAAAGAGTAGCCGTGAGATGGAACTGACATGAAAAAGGTTCGCCGCCAGATAGCCGGACAAGACGGTCAAGTCTCAGATTCCAGCAAAGTTCTGAAGCAAGTGCGCAGGCCAAAGAGTAAAGCCAAGAAGAGGGCCTCTCAACTTCTCAGACTGGTTCCTCTGTCCCAGCTACCTCAAGACTCGTCAGTCGTTGAACTTGCAACTCCAGCAACTCAAGTCTCTACCTTTTGCCAGGCGGTTTTACGGAAAATGATTCCTCAAAAATTTTGGGGACCAGTTTCAATCGCGGAACATAATGAAGGGCAATTTCTGAAGAAAGTAGATCAATTTATTTCTCTCCGACGCTTTGAGGGCATGTCTCTTCATGAGGTCACACAAGGGATTAAGGTTCGTCTCTGACCACATCCTGTAACGGGATAAGGCTAAACAATATCAGATTGTCGACATAGCTTGGCTGGCGCCGCCTAAACTCATGGTCAATAAACCATCTCTGACCGATTTACAAAAACGCCAAGAGCTTTTCGATGAGTTTGCGTATTTTTTGTTCGATTCTGTTGTGATACCCCTGATCCGAAGCAACTTCTATGTTACAGAATCCAATACAGACAAGTACCGAGTCTTCTTCTTTCGTCATGATATTTGGCGATCACTTGTCGAGCCTGCCGTACAACACTTGAAAGGAAGAATGCTCGAAGAAGTCAGCTTTGCAGAGGCTCAAGACATCCTCCGGTCGCGCCAGCTTGGGTTCAGCCAAATCAGGCTGCTCCCCAAAGGTCCACAGATGAGGCCGATCACAAACTTGCGCCGAAGAGCCCCCGCGCGAGGCAACCCAAAGGAGTTAGGACTCGGCATCAACAAGATTTTAGAACCAGTCCATGCAGTGTTGCAGCTTGAGAAGGTAATATTGGCTATTTTCGCTAGAGAAAGACCCGCCGCTGACGTGTGTTAGATGCTTAATCCGCACAAGATGGGATCAACGTTGTTTTCAGTGGGTGATATCTACAAGCGACTCAAACCTTTCAAATCAAGCATGTCTGTCACCGCAACCAAATTTTACTTCGCAAAGGTAGATGTTCAATCTGCGTTTGACACCATCCCGCAGGCTGCTATTGTAAGCCTATTGGATTCGATTCCTCAGCAGCGCCAGTATCGGGTATCACGACATCTTGAGGTTGGACCCAGTCTCGTTGCCAGCGGTGGAAGCAAAAATCAAATCTCAAAGCCCATGAAGAAGTGGCCCTCAGTAGCTATCAAAGACAATGACCCATCTACATTCATCCAACGTCTCGAGGATGGGAGGGCGACAACGAAACGAAACACGATATTCATGGACCTCTATCAGAAGACGCACGAAACAAGCGAGCTACTTCAGCTAGTCGCATCTCATGTTCAACAAAATCTAGTAAAGATTGGTAAAAAGTACTACCGGCAAAGGGAAGGCATCCCCCAGGGCTCAATTTTGTCCTCAATGCTTTGTAATTACTTTTATGCGGACCTTGAAGCTCATGTGTTGCCATTCCTAAAGTCTAACGATTGCCTACTCCTACGTCTTACCGACGACTTCCTTCTAATTACTACGGACAGGAGTAAAGCGGCACAATTTGTCGAGATTCTTCACCATGGCGTACCAGAATACGGCGTCACGGTAAACCCGGCTAAAACACTCGTCAATTTTGACCTCGAAATTGACCACGAGAGAGTCTCAAAGCTGGAAGCCGCCGAGGACTTTCCCTACTGCGGTACCCTGATTAACACCTCTACACTTGACATCGCTCGGGTTTCCAACCACACCCAGCATAAAGGCAAGTCACAGGATGATCCGGAGGGTAAACTATGCTAAGCAGTCACAGCTATCTATAACTCACTAACTGTTGAGTATACGCGAGCTCCGGGTCAAACTTTCCAGCGAAAAGTCCTGAGTAAGACAGCTAATCGCATGGCTAGCCACCTCAGCCTATCAGCCGTCATTCTTTCTAACTAACGACCGCGTCCCGCCAGATTCGTTCAAGATTCAAAGTCATCTCATGTTCTTCGACACAGGACTAAACCTGCCATCTACGATGCTAAACAATGTAGGGAAGGCGTTTTCTGAGACAGCTACCAAGATGTGGGCATATACCCGTTGCTTACCGATACCCAAACAACCTCCTACGAAGCTCATCATCAGTAAGTAACGCAGCCCACTGAATCCCAGCTGCCTGCTTCTTAATATACTCTGTTTGCTAACCCATCCTGCTTCTAGAGACTATTGCTAGGCTGGTCGACATAGCATACCTACTTCTCACTAGTAAAACGCGCAAAATGCGGTATCCTGACTACGTGTGTGATGTCAAGAAATGTGAAGTAGCCTGGTAAGCCCCGTTTTGTTTTTGTTTTTATTTTGGACCCTTTTAAGTCTAATGCCTCTACCTGCAACTTAAAACTGACTGTTCATTGCCCTCCATCTAGGCTGGCGTACAACGCATTCCACAAGGTGTTGTTACGCAGACAATCCAAATACAGTCCGACGTTAGCCTGGCTTCAACTTGAGATGACGAGGCTGAGCACACTGAAGGATATCCGACATGGGCGGGTCCGTGATGTCGTGTGAGGTTGTACAAGGTATAATAATATCATGTTGTACTGCACTTGATCCACTGCGGTTCTTTGGGGTTGTGCTCGATGAACGGCTCGCATGCTTAATGTTATTGGTTTGATGCTCAGACATGCACCAAGCTTTCCGCTAAAAGAGAGGCGGTGAAAGGTGAAACAAAATATTAAGTGAGGAGGTTGTAAACGAGATCACAAGATATTGTATCCTCTTCATGAGCGGTATCTCAGCAGTAGTGTTTCAACCCATAATTAAGGATAGCTGCCAGTTTAAAATAATTGAAAAGAAAGGGGGAGGGGAGAGAAAGAGAACTATGCAATGGCCGCGCTTTGGTTCGTCCAAAAGTCGTCTACTCAGTCTAGTGAGTGCCTTCGCGTAACCACACATTCACGGGGGCACTACCTCAACTTCAAAAGGACATCTCGTGGCACCTGAATATGGCGGATTGGCAATATTTACAAAGAACAACGATTGGAGGACTTGATCCACATGCCGTCACCATAGAAGAATCTCTTAAGTCGTGTAGCATGTCGCATAGCAAGATCTAAGAACAGACAATTTTCATAATGTACACTCATACTGTTAACAACACTGCTGCAAAACAGCAAGAATTACTAGAGATTGGCCAACGTTATTGTTTCTCGTAGGTGCGCCACCCCAATTTTACCAGCTTTTGGGGATACTCTTTTTCGGCCTGACCAAAAGTTTTCCCCAAGCATAAACACATTATCCCTTTTCGGAGATCCGTACCATCTCTCTTCTATTATCACCTCTAGCATCGACAGGTGATAGATGACTTCAAGCCATGATGCGTGAACGAATCGTCATTACTCGTTACGCTATAATACTGGCAGACTCTTCAGAGGTGGGTCATTATATCAGTCCCCGCCAAGGGAACCCTCCGGTCACCTGTATAGTCGGGGAAATTGAGGGCATCATCGGAGGCATCAACATGACAGGCTGAGGCGGTGTCTAGTAGCCGTAGCCAGTAGGCTGAGGCGCGAAGCCATTTGTCTGACCATACGGTGAGGGAGAAACAGTACCACCAGGTCCGGCTGTGATCATGAGACGATTGCCGCCAAGAATAGGGGTATTGTCCTCTTGCGTCTCGTTGGCAGCTTCCTTAGCCTTGCGGGCTTCGTTATCGGCCTTGAGGGTTGCAATTTCCTTCGTCTGCTGGCAGAGCATGTTGATCATGTATGGCATAGTGAAGTCGCTGAGGCCGTGGCGCCAGGAAATTTCGAGGACCAGATCAGGGCGGATGAGATCGTAGCATGCATAAAGCATACCAACGTAGCACTCTCGGCTTCCAATATCGACGAACTGGGGTTTGGTTAGTAGAGATAAGGTAATTATGACAATAGCTGTACTTACATATCGGAAGAGTTCCTCAACCACTTCAGTCTTGCTAGAGATAGCAGCAGTTTCGATGGCGTCCTTGAACAATTTGTCTTGCTTGGATAACGCAATAGACTTCTCCCATCTCTTCGTCTTGCGGTAGATGTTAGCAGCAATCTGTCGGAAGAAGACGAGGTCGTGCTTTTCGAGGCGACCAGCGAGCTCGACAGCATCATAGTTGTCATAGTTTTCAACAGAATCTCTGAGGGTCTTGTAGTCCTCTTCCTCGATGAGTAGATCATTGATAGCGTCATTGACCGTGCGTTTATTCTGTGTTTGTACATTTAGGAGGAAAGGCTTGATTAGTGGCAGATTGTCAGATTTCTGGAACATTCGGACCACACGGTTGACATCAATACGCGGTGTCAATACTTGAAGAAGATCTGTGAGGAGGGAAGGATGCTGCTCAAGATAGAAATTGAGAGCGCGGTAGTAGATTTCCAAGTTGGCGACCTTGACCACAATATCCTTGAACTGCTGGTGCTCCCATGAGTTCGCCGCACGCTCCATCACAGCCAGCGCAGCGTTATCGAACTCATCGTAGTGGTAGTAACAGAAAACGAGTTCAGGCCATAGATTGGCTTCCTCGCAAGCCCGGATGAGTTTGGGCAAGTTCATACGACTCCAGAATAGTTTGATGTGTTCCATCAATCGCTCAGGATGGTACTTCGAAAGAGCAATACCCAGCTCGGTGAACATGCCCATATGGGCACGCTCTAGGCCCAGACCTTGCTCAAGAAGGTCGATCAACTCATCGAAGTATCCCTCATACTCGTACTGCTTGACAAGAGCCGAAAGCTGCTCGGCATCGACAATAAGGTTCAGACCACAGATCTTGGCGAGGCGGAATTCCTTCTTGGCCACACATGCAGCATGCACTTGGTTCCAGACCCGAATGTTGTTCGCTTTTCGAGCACACTCAACAGCAGCTTGGTAATCCTCGAGATGCACGAGAGTGGTTGCTAGTTTAGACCAGTTGGAGATGCTGCTATAGAAAATCTTGGCAGCTTCATGCAGATCCTCACTTGCGGCCTTGTCACCAGATTCCTCGATATTCGCAACATTCGTTCCCCGGAGGAAGTCCTCGAGTTCTGATAGCTGGTCAAGTCTGGCAAAGCAGAAAGCAAGAGCAGTATCAATTGGGGGTTCGCGAAGGGTCTTTCGGGCCATTCGGAGAAACTTGATAAGCTCCTCATTCTTGCCAGCATGTGTAGCAACCTCAATTACTTCTTCGTAGTTGCGAGGGTCTCCGGCTTTAATGTAGGAATCGATCGCATCTCCTACACGCAAGCCATCTAGCTGGGCTTTTGCAACTTTGCTCCATACTTCTGGCATGTCGACATCCTCGGCGTAGCTACTAGCACGATCGATGCTAACGATACGTTCCACCAGGACATCAACAGCGGCGGTTTGGTTTCCAACCTTCTTATACATTTCAAGCGCCTCTTCGTAGAGGCCCAGTTCAACGCAAAACTGAGCACACTCATCTGGATCGAAGCTGTCCAGGCGGTGAATGTAGTCCATCACTCGTCCCTTGTCGGCCTTGGCTGCTGTAAGCATGAGCAGATTCTGTAAATTGGCATTATCGGTGAAGGGGGATGGCTCCAAGATAATCTTCTCAAGAAGCTCAATCAGCTCAATTGGCATATCCGACGCCATGAAGGAGCCGACGGCCTCAGATACCTTGGCAGGGTCGTTCGATTCCGGCACTGCTGTCGCAATGACCTGGTCAACGACAGATCGTCGATGGATGTTGTTCTCGCTCAGAACAAAGGTCCAAAGCTCTCGATCGGCACGGTCCAGTAGATAGCGGGCTTGAGCTCGGTACATTGAATTTTCGTTCGTGATGTTGACAAGCTCCAAGTCGTTCTGACCCTTCTGATACGCAACAAACGCAAGGTTAGGATCTCGCTTCTCGCAGTATTTACCAACGCTAAGGGTATCGTATTGGTCGTTCTCTTTCAAAAACCTCTCAGGGTTGTTATTGGAATCAATGTATATCTTGGCCAGGGCATTGAATATAGCTTGTTGCTGGTTGCCTGAAGCCAGAGTAGCTTCGAGGAACGGCAACAAAAGCTTGAGGCGATTCCGAGACTCAACTTCTTGAACGAGAGCATCGATAGGGATGGCGGAAGCATCAACAGATCTTAGCAAATCTTTGATCACTGACTCATCACAATCAACATCTAGGAGTCCACCCACGACCTCTGGGGTTCTGCCGGGATTAACACGCTGGACATAGATCTCAATGGCCTGGAAACGTTGATTCTGGTATAGATATAATACTAGGTCGTGGACGAAATTGTGTTTGTCGCAGACGATGATAAGAGGAAGCATCTCCGTCAATTTTGCCTCTTTCAAGAAGTTCTTCACCTTCTCGGGGTTGTAATAATTGCTATCTCTGCATATGCGCTCAACTTCGTTGAACTGTCCCATTTTGGTCGCAGCCTCGATGTACTTGAAGTGTACATCGGCATCTTGAGACATGTTGACAATGCTGCCGAGATAATAGAAGAGACCCTCGAATGTGCGATACTTCTCGAACATGTCTATCAGATTCGTCGCACCAAGTAGATCTGAGTACTTGGTGGCAACCTGCACGACTGATTGGAGATTCTGACGAATGTTTGACTTCATCATTGCGTCTAGGCAGTCGAGTGATTGTTCGACGGAGAGATTGCCGAAATAGTTCAGGAGCCACTCAGGGTTGAAGTTAGCGGTACCCGGAATGCCCACGATGACACGCTTGATATCAGCGGGAGAGTCATAGAGCTCGAGGGCCTTTGTAAACAAGCCGTTCTGTTCGCAGAGCTTGGCAATCCGGGGTTTGTCGAACTGTGTAAACATCTGGTTGCTCAGGATAGCATCAGCTACCTGAGGAGCGTTGATGAGATTCATCTCCAGTAATCTAGTCTGCAGGTGCGCATGTTCAGGGCGGTTGTCCTTCAGAGCGTCGAGGAGGAAGGCAGTAGCTTGTTGGACCATGCCTTGAGACTGGAAAACATCCACTACGCGTTCCAAATCAACCAAAGGACCGCTTTCATTGTTGGCCAAGGCGCTGGCAAATTCCGCACATTTCTCTGGGTTAGTGCGGACCATGTGCTGGAGAAGACTGATCCAGTCGGGTGAGTAGCCCGTTTGAGTGCAGTATGGAAGAATCTTGTCGAACTGACCCAATTCGGCATACGATGCGACGACCTTGTGGGTCGCATTGGCCTTGAGGTAGATGCCAAGGGCGAGGTTGATATCGTGTGGGCGAACTTGGTCACCGAGTTCCTCGGAGAAATCAAGTTTGCCTTCTTTGGCCCATTTTTCGAGTAAATGTTTTCGGCCTTGAGCAAGTACTGGTACAGTAAGTTCAAGAGTTTCTGTCTTATTCAATGGAGCCGGTTTATCAAGCAACATGCCAAAGTACTGAAGAATGTATGCCATTTTGCCCGGTGCTGTGGGTAAGTTTTTAAACTTGTGGATTGTTTCTGTAGTGCGCAGGAATCCACGGGGGGAGTTAGCAGCAATCTTAGCTGCCTGCTCATAGTCTCCCATATTGAATAATTGGTCGAACTGGCGCTGGTATAAAGTGTCAGCACCAGGAAGGCCAGCGCGCGAAGCCATTTTGATAGCAATTTCCGTGTTGGCCGGGTTTTGCAGAAGATAGTCAATGATATTGGCATCATCCACCGACACGACCAACACCTGACCTTTTCTATTAATGCCAACAATTCCAGCAGACTCTGAATCTGCACAGGTCGTGAAAATGGTTTCACTTGAAATGCGGTTCATGAAGATAGTGGTGCCAGTTTCTAGGTCATAGAGATGGATGAAGCCGTATTTCGTGACCATGTAGATGATACCATATTTCTGTGAGACCTGGATGGCGACAGGGAAATCATTTGTGGCCTCCGGAGGGAAGAAGATATCCACAGCCTTCTTCTGAAAGACTGGGTTACCATCTTTGTGGTCTATTTCGACGACGTGAAGCTTTGCGCCCGTAGCGGATCGAACAGCAAAGGTGAAGATCCTTGTATCTTCAGCTGCGCCCTCCAGTCGTAGCGTTCCGAAGGTGGCGGCATGACCCTCGATAGCTTGACTGATGGCTCGATCTTTCGAATAGAGCTGTAAGCTGCCGACAACACGGCCTTGTTGTTGCGAGATACCGACGACAGACATCCACTTTCCGTCACCATTAATCCGGTAATTGATGATCTGACAGCCCTAGAAAAAAAGTCAGTATGGCAATACACTGCCAGTGATTGCTGTTAAGACGTACGTTGAGGTTGGCATTGCGCTTAAACACCTCCACGGGAGCAGCCTGAGATGCATCAAAGATGTCCCAGTGGTAGACGGAGGTTTCTGTGACTAGACCCAAGGTCGACTCGCTGATCCACTTCCAGAAGACAACATCCTCAGTCATAGTTGCAGACTTCAGTTTTTGTTTCTGGTCGAGATCAAAAATCTGGAGGGTTTTGTTCTGGGCGCGGAGAGCGATGATCTGTCGGGTCCAATGCATGATAGCACTGTCCGCCTTAATAGGGCGTCGGCTGACATTGTTGTTGGCCTTGAGATCAACAATGACGACCTCGGGTTGGGCGGCACCGGCTTTTTGTTCTCTTATGCAGATGAAGTGGTCGGACTCTAGGGTCTGTTGAAACAATGGGTTAGCTCGATGGAGGCACAGGATGAAGCAAGCTGGTGGTGGTGGTTAACTGACGCAAGAGTTGAAGCCAATGGCACTGGCCTCGACGCCAACATTGTTGAGCGTTAAGAGCTCGGTGAACTTGATAGGGAGACGTTGCGCCATATTTTACAACCACATGGGTGGAGGTAGGGAGGGAACTGTCGATGGGATGGCAATGATGTTGGCAGCCACGGAGCTCGATAACCTGGGTGTAGGTTGCATAAGTTAGGGCATTATTGTTTGGAGCAAACCAGAGCAGAAATGATGGTGAGCAAAGACGATACTTACGAGATTGCGTGGCAATCTGCCCAGAAATACAGAAGACGCCTGGAGCAAATCGAATCAGGACGTGTCGAGATGCCACAATGCTTCGGTCAGGTCGGTGGGTTGCAGGCAGACAGCAATAAAGGAGTGACGCGCGCCAGTGGTGACCTCAAACCTAAATGTGTCCTGACTAGCAGCAGACGAAAGCGCGCACTGAGGTGTTTCCGAGCTGTACAGTAAAAGGGGAAAGATGGAAAATGGGAATTCAAGGAGAGAAAGAAGGATGCTGTGTTGCGCAGGTTGCAGGGGAATTACGGGTAGAAAATGTTGTTGCTCGATGGTGGGTGATCCTTTTTTGTAGATTACTTGTTCGCAAAGGAGTAGCTGCTGATGAGAGGTAAGGCAACTAGTAACTGGCTGGGGGGTGGACGGCACATTGTGCACAGACCACAAAAAGCTGCCCTAAAATAGTAAGTGTGACCTTTTCTGGCTTAGCGCATATCGTCAATGGATTAATAGCACATGCGGCGGGTGTCAAGTACCACTTAGATTTAGGAGGACGGTTTGAATGAGACTGCAATTAATTCAATAAAGCTTAGGTACCTTGCTCAATTGAAGGAGGTAATTAAAACCACCTCTTGAGTTGAATCTTGCTTATGATGCATTATATGAGCTGAAAACCGAAGGCGCATGTAAAGGGCAATGAAATGTCTGGGTGACCAAGCAAACACTGGCAAATTATGCTGTTTCGTTTGGAACAAAAAAAAAACAAAAAAACTTCTAGGTTGAGACAGATATCAGAAGCCCAGCCCGGACCTTGAATTCAGAACAGCACCTCAACCATCTCTGAGCCTTACCTAAAAGTATGCCAACATCCTCTAAGACGAGATATATCCTACTTGCTATTCTACGTACTACAGTGGTAGGGTAAGTGTGTGCAGCACGGTTGCATGTACGCTCAATCATTGCGATCCTCCTCATAGCTCCCGAGAGGAAACGAGAAGCACCGCACCCAAGATTGTTCGCTAGGTGTTCTTTTCTCCATTCTGTTCGAGAACTTTTCAATGGTCTTGGGAATCGCCACATGTGGGATTGCCTCGCATCAAGTTTTTCTCTAGTCCCGAGAATGTTGATAATTTGCGTTGTTCATATAGAGAAAAAGAAGGGGAAAAGAGACAATGCAAAAAATCGGCCGCAAATTATATAGCCCGTACCTAGCTTTGGATGCACACCAGCCACAATCAAGGCACCATATAATAAACGTGGCTAGGCTGTATGGAACCTCCAATTGGCCCCACTTCCAAATGGATCCAACTTGGCGGGTGCTGTCCAAGAGCTTCCATGTGATGGGACTCCGGAGGCATGACACTGTCTACCAAGTAACTATCACAAGTTCCATTCCGCTTCAATTGAAAGAAACCATACGAAGACGACTCTTTTTTCGTCCAAAGAGGATGACGGGTGTAACAACAAGCATGGTAATTTCACTGCCCCGGTTTCTTCTGCCCAGATTGAGCTGGACAGGACCTACATCAACCTCAGGCGCAGTATTGCGAACGGCCGTATTTGCCTCAACGTCACAACAGCTCGCATCTCAACGGCCTCTGACAGCCGCATTTCACTCCACGCCACGTATCCCAAGATGCAGCGCTGCGATCTCGAAAGGCGCCCGGCAGTCGATATTGCAGCAAAACCCATCATTACAGCGATCCTTTCATGCCACTGCTCCCAGGGGTAGAGACCACCACTTCGACACCTTGAAATTCGTGCAGCGGCTGCAAAGCGAGGGGTTCACCGAGGAGCAGTCCGTCGCTATGATGAAAGTACTCAACGATGTCATCGAGGAGAGGTAATATGTTAACCCTGCGCTCCTCGCTCATAGCGAATATCGTGAGGCACAAGACTAACGCAGAATCATCACTGCCATAGCATTCAAAACCTTACTCGCACCATGGTCCTCCGCGAAGACGCCGCAAAAGCAACCTACACGCAAAAAGTAGACTTCGCCAAGCTGCGCTCTGAGCTTCTATCAGCCGACAGCACCGAGTCAAACACGACCCGCGTCACCCACGAGCGCCTGACCAACGACATCACCAAGCTCAACTCGCGCCTGCGCGACGAGATCGGCCGTACCCAGGCCTCTGTCCGGCTTGACCTCAACCTCGAGAAGGGCCGGATCCGCGAGGAGGCCTCGCAGCAGGAACTTAAGATCAAAGAGACCGAGACGAAGATCGAGCAGGAGGCTGCTGCCCTCCGTGAAAAGCTCGAGCAAGTCAAGTTCCAGACTCTTCAGTGGCTCATGGGTGTTTGCACGGGTTTCGCCGCCTTGCTTCTCGGTGCTTGGCGTTTGCTCATGTGAGACTTTCCTTATAATTCCCTTGCGTGGAGGGGAATACGGATGGGTTAGGGGGTTGGCGTTCGAACATACAGATACTCATATCACACTATATTCTTTGGGTCCGGTATGTATCTTAGTACAACGGATTACTACAGATCATTCAGCATACACCTTGAACTCATGAGTTTATTTTCTTGTCGGCAACGCCGAAAAGCTATATGGGCAGGGATCGTCCTAGCGACAGATCAGTACGAGCTGTTGGGCATTGGTCACAACTGCGTGGAGTAGAGTCATATCAAGCTGTCGCATTTTCTTTTGTTACCTCTTCCTGTTTCCAGATTTGTGATTACGGATTTTACTCAGTTGAGAGGATTCTTGCAATTGTGTTGTTTCCATCGTGCATTTCACAGCATCGAAACCGTAGATGGCCATAATCTCTAAAGCAAAACACTCCAAGAAAGAAATAAAAGAACAGGACTGTCACTCAGCACTAGTTTTATCCTGCTGTGATGTATGTAAAACTTCTGACAGGCGAAGTCAGGACGGTTATTAATGAAATCAATTGATGGTGCTCATTTGCATTCGTAAAACCGTGAAGACGACATTAAACCATCCATACCCCCAACGCCTGTCCCTTGAATCTTTGTGGAATGATGCGTTTTGAACCTATATGCTCGAAAGCTATCCTTTCCAGTGAGGAACCATCCTACTCTCCCTTATACCAACACCGTGAAACACAAGACCAACCGCCTTGAAAAATCGCAGAGTATTCGATTTTCAACTCTGCCAATAATACAGTCCGATACATGTAGCGATGCTGTCTTAGAAGAAACTAGCCTATTCAAGTGTTGGTATCGGAAATGCTGATGAGAACTCCAGGCGGCGTAGTGCAGATCGAAGAGCGCTCGGTGTTTAATCGATTCTCGGGGGTGTATTGCTCGATGAGACACGTCTCCGTTCGCCCTCTTTGCGCAGGTTCTCAATTATCCTGAGCATCTCTTTGCGTGCGCCTATACTGTCGATCGCCTTGTGCGCCATGCTCATCGAGATCTTCTCCCCGGCGTTGACGGCGAGAAGGCGCTTAACCAGCAGGTGTCGCATGATGATGCAGACAAACACACCGCAGTCGCTCCCGTTCTCCTGCTGAGGACATTCGGCCAGGTAATGGAATCGCAACGGCTTTCGAAGTATGCTTGACAATCGCTTAGAAGCCTCCCACGCCTCGTTGTTGTTGGCGCCGTCCAGGGAATCGTAGTGAAACGCTACGCCATCAATGATGCTCACTAATAGTAAGGACCAATGGCTGCCTCCTTCCGCCTGGTTGACATTACGATTATCATTGACGGGTAGAAATATATGGGTGATATGCCTGAAATCGGGAAGAGCCGTTCGGACACTCTCGGTATCTTTGTTCTTCATCAACAAGAATGTCATCGAGGGGCGGAGAAGTACAATGTGGGCTTGCGGGTACTTGACAAGAACCTCGCGCTCGAGGAATTCCTCCCAGAAAGCTATGTTCTGTGGTGGCCACTATGGTCAGAATGGTTATGATTTAGTGGGAGGAAAGATATGTGTACATTATCTGTGAGCCAGTCATTTTTGAGAGCCTTGATATCCTCATATGTCACTAATATTGAAGATTAGTCAGTCAGTCATCCATGGAAAGACTTTAGTGTTGAGGGTGCGACGAAACATACAGAGGATGTCGTAGTCTATGTGGCTGTTAGCATGTGACTCAGGACTTTGGAGCATTTGGGGTCTTACACGAGAGGTAGGGCTGGGTCGGTGAAGGAGACGGCGATAGCTGGGATCTTGTTGAGAAAAGCCTCTGACGAAGACGACGGGTCATTGTTGCGAGGGCTCACGCTTTCATTTAGCCGTCGCGCAAATCTCTCGCGAAACGGCATGAAGAGGATCCGGAGAAAAAGGTGTGTCGGAGGGTGTGGTATGGAATCGGCGAGGAAGTGACAAGGGACCAGCTGCTATTTCCCAGCAGAGTCCGGGGTGCGCCGCAATAGTTGAAGAGAGAAGGAGGGAGGGAGGAGGATGGAGGTGCGCCGGAGGTACTCCGTAGGTCAGAATGTCGGGGCTTGGGAGGAAAGCGCTATTTGTCATTCAAGGCGTCTCATTCAAGCGCAGTATTGAGAGGATGAGTTGCAGGTTGTTCTTCGCTCAAGTTAACGAAACTATGAATTCAACAGTGCTGTGCCAGAATAAATGAATAATAAGGTAGGTATGTAGGTAAAAGTGTAGTGTGTTGCGAGGGGGGTCCGGGACCAATGTAGCAGAACAATAAGTGCTATTTGCGATCAATATTTCAACAGGCTTTTAGGCTTAGTCGGGAAGGTTTGCGAGTCAGATAAATACGTCGAGATCCTATGAAGATGTATAAAGACCGTGACCAGTAATAAGGGTTTGGCGTCTAGGTAGTATAGTGTCTATGGTAGAGAGCAAAAGGGCAAGAAATGGTGGGCACAAGAAAGACGAAGGAGACAATGAGGTAACCACGTCAAGGTCGACGACGCCCTGGAAGACATCATGACAGACAAAAGGGGACACCGGAGAACACCTCCAGACCTGTACACGTGCAAAGTCCATGTCTCTAGAGATACTAATAGTGCAGTACCTAGCTAATACCCCTACCATGAGGCTTATGACATAAGTAGGTAAGTACCATAGGTAGTAGGTAGTATCCGCTAGGGTTTTCATCGTCACCTCTTTGCCCCCGCACTTCTTAGGTACCCAGGTACCCTTCACTTCTGACATTATCTTTCTTGTTGACTACCTATTTTTGACTGAAACATGGATTTAGAAGGCGTCAAAAGATGCATTCAACAAAAGGTTTGTTTGATTAACTACTCAAGGTTTCTTACAGGTAGACTGTTATCATAGGTACATGTAGTTTAGACATATGACTGTACACATTGGGGTTGCGGGGATGGCGGTTGTCATTAGTGGCTCTGGCAAATCCCTGTCCACTGACGTTGATAGCATCGGTATTGGGCATTTGCATTCCGATGATTGCCATTGTTGATAGTCCATTCTTATTCATATCAGCTTCTGCAACTACTCGAAAGAGAAGTTGGGTTTATATGTGAATCAGGAATATTACCCAAGGATTGTGCGCCTGCCCTCTACACGCCGGACAAAGTGACGCCTCCCACTAATATTTCAAGATGCACATTAAATCGCTGCACTCAGAGTACCTAGGTAGTTCCTTAGAGGTCGCCTCTTAGGTACACAGTTCTTTCGTCCATCTCTTCCAACTGGATTTTGCCAAATCAAGTAAACCATTTAGTAGATGCCAGACGAGCAATTTGAAGCCCAAATATGAATAGAGATATACCAACTTAACTCGAAGGTCGGCATCAACTTATGAGGCTGCAGTATCCGATTGCTGATTTCCAATAGTATGTTTTTGACTACGTCGTCATGGCCAGTGGATCTTGCCCGCAAAGTCCAGTTTGTTAATTGCGGATAAGGTCACCGGACACCGTGCTTTAAACACATTCCACGTCTATTGGGGATAAGGATTCTGTTTGCAGAGTGATTTTTTATTGTCCCGAACTTCTATTGACTTGGCATCAATAATGAACATGCCAGATGGGTAAAGGTATCTCGGGCTTGGGCAAGATCAGTTTCCTTTTTTCCCATCAGAAAGAGGTGTGTTTTTGTCAGTTTTCTCCCATAAATTAGAATCATAGCTATTTTGTAACTTGCATGCCCAACTGTGGACACTCACTCCCCTTTTGACATCTACATTCATTCGCATTTGCCCCAGCAATGATTTGGATGCTCAATAGAAGCAATTACACATTCTCTCCTATGAAGTGGTCTGCGCAGTGCTAGTTTGCAGGCAAGCAGTATCGTTTCAGAGATCTTAGCTTGCGATGTCTAATTTGGTCTTCAACGAAAGCCGTTCCCTGGAAAGTAAATGTTAGACTTGTATATTTGTTGGCATGGAATCAGCACAACATGTGCGAGTGGGCAGTACTCACTTTGACCTGTCCGGCTTGTATCCGGGTAAGCGGTTCATCATGAATACGCGGGATGAATTATCCTAGTTTCCATCCTATTTTCCTACAAATGCCGGATTCTGCTCCATAGTGGCATTGATGAATCCTCTCAGGGCTGCCCATCGACTGGAAGTAGATGTCGTCGAATCTTGACCACTTTGTTGCACAGCGCTCTTGTTTTGGGCGTGAGTATCTCCAGGCTGAGAGTTTGGTGCGCTCGTGGCACCGACGGCATTCAACTTGGCGAGATTGACGTCGAATCGATTCATTTCGCCACGAACGATCTTCTCCTTCTTCTTGAGCGCACCCTTGCCCGACTTAATGCTCTTGTGGCGCACCTTTCCGTCACGGAGCTGTTGGAGGCCCACTTCCGTCTCTCCGTCGGCGAGCAGGTCTGGCAGTGCTTCGGCGAGCGACTCGAGGTTTGTGACGAGCTTTTTACTAGGTCGCCTCCGCTTCAGTGGCTTACGGTGTGCCTTTTCGATGCGCGACACAAATGCTGAATGTTTGATTGACTGTTTGTCCTTCTTGGTGTTCGTAAACCCATCGAAAGAGGGCGCCACGGCGTCGGGGCGAGGGGCCTTGCGTGGAGCGTGTGGTTGGGGGTCGCTCTTCGCTGCCAACTTTGCACGCAACGAGCGACGCTTCGAAGGGGCGGTCGGCGCCTGTACAGATTGTAGTGTACTCAGTAAGCAACTTTAACATCAAATGATGCTTTTCGGCTGAAAGGGTTCCGATTCTTACCATTTGAAATATTTTCGAGGAAGTTCGAGCGGGTATGAAAAATGCCAGTCCTAGGAAAAGTAAAGAAATTCTTTAAATAATGTCCTGCTTGAGTATACATGTGCTAGTCGTCTTCAAGTTTTGGTGGGGCGCACCGTTCCAATAGCCCGTCCCAATTGATTATCATCAGCACATTCCAACCTTGGGCACCTTAGGTACATAAGGTAGGTATGTACTACAATAGAGCTCCAACTTTTGTAGTCAAAGATTCACTTCAATAGTTCTGTAATAGGAGTATGTATTTTCATGAATGAATTGCAACTCTATGGGTATTAAAATAGATATCTGCTTACAACAAACCGAACCTTCAGCCAGCAAACGCCATGCCATGCAAAATCTCGCCTATAAATGCTCTTCCAACAACGCCATGCTTGACTTCTCCATATGCCAAATCAGACATCATTTTACTCTTACATCAGAGCTTTCAACCGTTTAGTGGCAAATACTGCCCCTATAGCGCTCAGCGCGCCAATGAAGAGACAGACAGCTACTCCATTTGGCCCGTCTGTGCCATGATGCTCGTCCGGGTGTGCCCCGTGGGCAAGCTCGGGGCTCTTGCCTGGTTCTAGAATGCTGAAGACAATTGTGGATATGATCGTTCCGATGAACTGTGGTATAGTCTGGTAGGTGAGAAGATATTGTGTCAGTTCATGCTTTCACGCTTCGTATAAGTAAGTGCCCGAGGCAAGATTCCATCGACTTTCAAAACTTACTGTGTAGATATTGAGAATGCCGAAATAGACACCAGACAATTCGCCTGTTGTGCCGCTAGATTTCGATACAGCAGGATCTTCAGGCCCATGTTCAAGGTGTAGGATAGATGGCCCATGCAGATCAGTCATCTCTGTGGATATATCTGACAAACGTCGATATGAACCACCGTTTCCTCGGCTTAACCTGTTCACCTCCATGCCAAGGAAGGCGTGAGGAGCCCACGATGCAATGTTCCAGGGACTATACAAATCAGCCTTTGCACTTCTAGAATCGGGTTCATACTTACAGCGCACATATACAAACAAGCCAAGTCGCGAATTTGAAGCTCGTGGCGAAGGGTGCGAAAAACATAGCCGCGGCAAATGTTGCATGTGCCCAGATCCAGGCAGTGAGCAGATCCGGTTTATACTTGCTGAGTTTCTCCACGACATACGCGATGCTCTGGGGAGGTCGTTGGGTATAGCTCATATCCTCTGGGTTTTTTATTACCAGGGGTAGGAACCAGCTACCAAAGAATGTGATGACGGAGTAAATGATGAAGGCCTTACTACCAACTCGTCCGACTTCTCCTAGTGCGTCTCCGGACTGTTTGGCGTCATGCGGAGCGTCATACCTAAAATAGGTCTCTCCAATCCACGTGGTGCTGTAGAATAAGAATGGAAACCAGCCGATCCAAGCCCAGAACTGAGCCATACATATAGCCTGGATACGCGGAGGCAGATTTGTGATTGTTGACCAGATTTGTCCTAGGACCCGATACAAGCCGCCTTCTTGACTTGAACTCGGGCCAGTTGAGATAAGTACCCTCTCCGTCACAGCCCAGCAAGTGACTCCACATGTTCCTACAAGTCCTAACGCTGCGAGAACCGAGAGTTGCTGAAACTGAGTGGCACCAAGAGATGTTCCAAAAAGTGAGGGCAAATCAAGAGCTCCCGTGGCAAATGCGATACCGTGGCCAATAGCTGACATTCTACTTCCTAAAAAAAGTGAGCGAATCTTATCGTTGAGGAACCAGGGTTCAATGCTCACCCCATGCCGATCCAGTTTGTTGTTTTTCGATGGGTAACGTGTCAACTACAAGGCTCCTCGCAGCACTCATAACTATAACGGTATAAGTCTCTCATTTCATCACCGTATTCGTGACACTGTGACTGACCTGCATTGATGGAAAAGTCGACAGCATATATAGCTAGCACAGCCATATATATTGTCAAGTGTTGAACGGCTTTCTCATCGGTAACGAACCAACCAACAATCTCTTTCGTAAAACCGAGTAGAAGAAGACACAAGGAGGAAATTATAGCTCCTGTGACGATGAAGGGCTTCCTGCGCCCCCATCTCGAAGTCGATTTGTCTGCAATGGTGCCGACGAGCGGTTGTACGATTAAACCGGATAAAGGACCGGCGATCCACACGAGGGATGTCCTGCTTTTCGTCAAGCCGAGGGAAAGGAGGTAAGGTGTGCAATATGTCTGTTCAATGCCCCAGACGAAACTGGAGGAGGAAGAGGTTCGTCAGCAAACAGGGTGGACGGAGGCGGACACAGACACAACAAAGACGTACGTGATGCCGACAGTGTTCAAAGTCAGCAAGGCCATGCGCATGGCTTCTGAGCTGCCCTTGACAGAGGGATGCCCCAGCCATCGCGACATGGTCGAAAACCGTGGACAGGTCGGCAGATTTGGTAAATGCAATTGTCGTCGAAGTCGCTGAGTCGAAGACGTCCAGTCGCAAGGTCTGGTTTCGTGTGTGTGAACTCGGTAACCGTAGGAAAAGAAAACGTATTCACTCCCTCAGAATACAGCGAAGGCCGTTGATTGGGGGGCTACCTCCCTAGATCTGAGCCAAGTCGCTTGTCGTACAGGCACATAGGTAAGTAGGCAGGCCGAGAGGTAGGGCGATAAGAAGGTGACAAACATTGACGACATATGCCGATTGAAGAGGATTTATTTTCATAAACAACACCCTGGTAATAGCTAGGTACAGAGGCTTGCTTGGCGCATTCCTCCAGCAAGTCAAGAAAAGTAAAATCAAAAGGGGTTGACTGCTCGCGTCATCATGACCACAGCTGCTGTGGTAGTCTCTAGAGTATCACATGGATATACAAGTATCACATACCCATAACTAGAATGATTATCAGGGAGTACGAGGGGATGAATGCGATGCTGTGTCCATTCTAACCCGTCTCTCAGGGTTGTCACTCAAGCTCAACCACAGCTTTCGAGGTACCCGGAGTATACCGACTCCAGATGC
This sequence comes from Xylariaceae sp. FL0255, assembly GCA_022578795.1. Classification (NCBI taxonomy): domain Eukaryota; kingdom Fungi; phylum Ascomycota; class Sordariomycetes; order Xylariales; family Xylariaceae; species Xylariaceae sp. FL0255. The sequence continues at coordinate 1,249,634 of MU388816.1, read as the reverse complement.
TGGGTTATGTCATATTACTGACTCCGTAGTGCATATTAAGCCCGTTCTTATACTGTATTTGGCTTAGCCAGGGGGAACACCCACGAGACTTTGCCCTTCTGGGAGATGCTCAAAAATATTTTTGCATTGACTTTCGGATAACACCCTAATAGCGCCAAGAACCAGAACGAAATACTTAGGTACCTACCTACCTACCTAGTACAGTAGTGCTGCCCCTCCAACAAAAGAACCTCTGGCGAAGAGCAAGCGCCGATCTAGGAACGTGGGGTCCTAATATTTTGTTCATCGTGGATTGCAACAGCTCTTTCGAGACACTGGCTGCAGCAACCCTCTCGAAACACTGGTTGCATACACACGTCGTATTTGCACCTCATATTGTCCTTCCCTCCCTCGGCAGTCAAAAGCAAATCACCATTGGCCCGTTCTCTCGTTACGGTCCTTCGATTGTCCTACCAGTCGACTCATCGATACAGAACCTAACCATCCCTCTCTTCGATTCCTCTCCGGCTTGGCAGATGGATTTGGTGAATCAGTTCGTACTATCCGCCTTCAAATATGGCTCGTCAGGCTATCCTCCATTGCAATGGTAGCGCGGCTGACCTTGGTGCTGGTACGAACAGTCTAGAAGGGCGTCTGCTATTTGCCGTACCCAAAAGTGAGTGCCTCTTCTCTGTGGTAGACATGGCCACTTGTTAATGTCTGCAGAGGGTCGGTTGAATGAAGCTACGCTCAATCTCCTTCAGGGCGCCGATGTCCAATTCAGGAGAGAAACCCGCCTCGATATTGCCCTCGTCAAAAACCTACCGATTGCCCTTGTCTTTCTCCCGGCTGCCGATATACCGACATTTGTCGGCGAGGGTCAGGTTGATCTAGGTATAACCGGCTGGGACCAGGTCCAGGAACACGATGCTGGAGTGCGAGCTCTCTTCCGCGCTAGGCGGTTCTCGGGAGAAATCACTTTTGAGGAGGAAACAAACCACTCGTCGAAAGGCTCTGGATGTGAGACGGTTATGGATCTAGGCTTTGGGGCTTGTAAACTCCAAGTCCAAGTGCCCCAGAATGGCAGCTACGAATCGTCGAAAGACCTGATTGGCAAGAACATCGGAACAAGCTTTGTTCACTTAGCACATCGGTATTTCGCCAACCTAGAGATGGAAGTTGACTCTGCGAAGGATCAACCAGACAACCGACCTATAAAGTTGACTAACAAATTGCGTACAAACATCATCGAGCTAAGCGGCAGTGTTGAGGCAGCCTGCGCTCTGGGAGTGGCTGATGGCATTGTCGACCTCGTTGGTAAGTACACTGACCCAACAACAACCTTGCCAGAGTCTGCTAACAGTATTAGAATCGGGTGAGACAATGAAAGCAGCAGGATTGAAGCCAATCGACACGGTCATCGAGACTAGTGCAATCCTGATCAAGTCACGAAAACCAAGCAACCCAGAGCTCGTCGATCTCATCGCCTCTCGGATCCGTGGCGTCATAACAGCACAGAAATACGTGCTTTGTCAATACAATGTACAGAAGAGCATTCTTGCGAGCGCCACCAAGATTGCACCAGGGAAGCGTGCCCCTACAGTAACATCTCTAGAGGAAGAGGGTTGGGTTGCTGTGAGCGTGATGGTCGAGAAGAAGAAAATCGCCGTGATCATGGACGAACTACAAAAGGTCGGTGCACAAGACATATTGGTATTAGACATTGCAAATACCAGAGACTAGATTCGAATCTATAAAAAGAGTTGGATAGTCTAATACTCTACTTATAGACCTCTATACCACTAAAGTCAAGGATCTTTCGGATAAGTGAACATAGAAACAGTGATGGAATTGCTTGAAATAGAGAAATTCCTGGGAGACAGTCTTAACCAAACTCTGCCGATTCTTAAAAGGCACATTGGGCCATGTTGGATCTTGCTTTTCCTGAGGCTCTGCTGACCTCTTGGTATTGTGAACGGCCATTAAGACACAGCAAAGCCATGAACTTATCAAGTCTTATAGCCTCTTTTTCAAACGTTACTTTAATAAACGTCGTTGCTTCTGCGATAGATTCATATTGTAATGCCCGACGAAAATTAACACCGGGGTATTAGGACGTAGTTACTATCTGCCAGGTTCTTCCAAAGTACTACCGTGACCTCGACTTGTACAGTTGACGTCACGAGCTTGAGCAGGGGGGATATGAGCTGAATCACGACATAAGCTAACGCATTGCTTCCCATAATTCAGTCAGTTAGGGCGAAGACATTGTTCTAAGCTCACGCAGATATTTGTAAAACATTTTTCCCTTAAATAATTATAGTGAAGCGGATGAGCTTGGTCTTATCTTCTGCCGGGGCTTTGCTAGTCTTTCATGAGTTGAAATACTCTGATTCCTTGGCGTTTGATAAGTTCTAGGCAAGTAAGACTAAGCCGAACCAGTAAACCAGTCATTTCCTTACCGAAAGATTTCGCATCTCTCTTCTTTCACATCCGCATTTGCACATCCAGGGTTTCATCCTGTTCCGTGTCTTCGGGGGTGGTGGGCTGGTCAAGGCGTGCCTTCCTTACCCATACCATACATACAGTTTTCGGTTCTGTCCCGTCTTTGATATGGCCTTACAAACTCTGCCGGATCTGGCAAATGAGTACCGAGGAATATATCGTGCCAAATTTCAGGCGAATCTCGAAGCTGGTACCGCTCAACCTTTCATCGTGCCTTATCATTTGCTCGGCTACTGGGTCATCCCGGCCGTCTATCTGGCTATACCACACAGAGACAGGCCGTGGCTATATCATGCGAGATGGCTCGTTCTCGGTCTCGTCGTTGCCTTCCATTGGCATATGATATGCAATGTTTCAAGCTTCAACTTTGGCTTTGCCTATGGCACCGGCTTGCTAGGAACCGTGAGTATCTTCCCTTCTCCCTCAATCACGGTCGCTAATTTGAAAGTGGGCTATAATCTGGAATTTTCACTTGCTGGTATGGACGCGGCCACAGTGGGATGCAAAGAGGGTCGAACAACGACAGAAAATCTTGAGACAGCCAGCCATCGGATTGGACAATGGTTCTGCGCCCCGGCAGTCGACACATTTAAATTCAAACGATGATGCCGAAGGACAAAAAATTCTCGCCGCGAGTGATTCATCCTGGGCGCTTACTGAGGATTGGCTAATTCAACGCCGTTCCCACTTGAAAATAAAAAATGAGAGTGCTTCACGCCCATTATCCGATTCGTCACCAGACTTACGTGATGGAAATCCTGACGGTATGGTTTTTGATGCAGGATTCATCAAACCCACCAAAGAACATGAATGGTGCGAATACTACTGGCAAGAATACCCTATCAATGATTCATTCTGGACTCGGCTTGACTGGGCTTTTGATATAGCCAGCTCTTTTCGTCTGACCGGTACCAGTATCAGCCTCTACCTCGCCAGGAATGGTCTAACAGATTATATAGGTTGGAATTGGGCACCTTCATATTTACCACCCTATAGGCCTCCACGTACTACCACGGCACATCAAGATTTTCTTGAAACCGGCCCACACATAAGCAAGCAAGGCTACGAGAGGACTTTGTCCCTGAAAACCCTCGCATTCTCTCGGTTAGCCTCCAACATTCTGCCAGGCTATCTTGTCGTTGATCTCTGCACCGCGGTCATGACGACAGATCCATACTTCGTTGCCGGCCCGAACCACGACCATCCATTGCCGCAGCATCTCGCCCCTCTGCACCCTCTAGCTCTTTCACTTTTTCGTACCCTCCTCGCGTTCGTTGCTATCATTTCCGCATTACAGTTCTCCTGGAACTGCGGTGTGCTCGTCATCGCAGTCTGCTGCCAGCCCATCCTCGGCTTCCGCGCACATCCGGTAAGTAACATCGGGGTGACTTTTTCCCTTTTTTCACTTCTGCTGTACTTTGATGACCATGGGTCTTGAATCTTGGCTTCTACTAACCTCGATTTCTTCATCAAGTGGCATCTCCCTACAATGATGGGTTCCTTCGACCAGATCCTTGACCGCGGCCTCGCCGGCTACTGGGGCGCATGGTGGCACCAGTCGTTTCGTATCGGCTTCTCAGCACCGACAAAATGGTTACTCCGACAGGGCTACCTACCGCGAGGCAGGAACAGTTCGGGGTCAGAAAGGGACACGCTAAGAGCTCTGGTAGGCGCCTTCATAGCTTTTGCCAACTCTGCTTTTCTTCATGCTGCGGCGAGCTACACTTCTGTCCCGGACACATGGCTTTGGGGCCCGCCACTGTTCTTTGCTCTTTCTGGGGTGGGCGTCGTTGTTCATAGTGCCCTTGCGTATCCTTTATGGCGTTATTTCGGACACGCCCCTCGCTGGGTCCGCCGCGCTGGAAATCTGGCATTTGTTTTCCTTTGGCTCTGGGCTACGGCCTGGTTGCTCATTGATGATCTCAGCTCTGCTGGCTTGTGGCTCTGGGAGCCCGTGCCGTTTTCTTTCGCTAGAGCAGTGGGCTTTGGGTCGTCTACGGATCGAAGGTTGTGGAGGTATGACGCGGACTTTTTACCGCGATGGCACTGGGGAAGTGGTGGGAGGTGGTGGGAGACAGGCCTTGCTATATAGATCGATTTGCATGTAGATCGACATTATTATAGAACACGGATGATTGCGTGGACAGACAATGAATAGTATCAGACTTGTAGATAGACCTTGTCATATAGATCGTGGCGGTTTAGTACAGAATCCCATTGATACCAATTGTAATAATTCCTCAGTCATTAACTCGACACGATTGATTTTATCCAAATAATTCAAACGCCATGGCTCTTGAGCTTGGCAATTGTCTTTCATTTATTGACAGCCGCTGTTTTCTAATTAGGTAAGTTGGGCTCTATTAACTAAGTGTTAACAATCACTTTCTCCTCGCTAAAAGCCGTTGTCTTATAAACGATCCTGAATCTTGATGAAGTACTTTTGAAATGATAAGTATATCTGCAAACACTGATTACAACGTGTTTGTACTTCCTGAGGCTAGATATATGTACACACGAAGAGAAGAACTACCCATGGTTGAATGACATACTAAATACTTGTTTGCAAATTATTGCACACTGTTCTGTGGCCGCCCAGGGATGTCATAGCGATCTAAATCCATCACTTTTGTAAACGCAGCCGCAAAGTCTGTGGCGAACTTGGTCTTAGATTTCGCTGTAGTCGATCCATAGACCTCGGCGACGGCGCGGAGTTCAGGGTGCGAGCCAAAGATCAAGTCTGCTCGGGTGGCAGAATACACGGCTTTGCCGCTAGCCGAGCCGACAAAGAGCTCGTCATTTGAGTTGGCGACGGGAGACCAGCTGGTAGATGGGTTCAACAGGTTGACGAAGAAGTCGTTAGTCAACTTGCCAGGTGTGGAGGTCAGGATGCCGGTGTCAGATCCGTCATAATTAGCACCGAGAGCACGAAGACCGCCAATGAGAACTGTCAGCTCAGGCGGGCTGAGAGAGAGCTGTGCAGCCTTGTCTACCAAGATCTCCTCGGTGAGAGAGTTAGAGTCACCGTGACCGTAGTTACGGAAGCCATCCGCCACAGGCTCAACTGGAACAGAGTCAGGTTGTTAAACAAGGTTTGGCAGAGTGAAGTGAGAAAGTAGTCTTACGGTATGCAAACGTGGTAACGTCAGTGTCTTCCTGAATGGCGTCGACACGACCCACAGTGACAGGGACTTGAATGTTGAAACCAGCGGCCGTCGCGGCTTGTTCGACAGCGGCGGCGCCACCGAGGACGATCAGATCGGCCAATGACACCTTCTTCGCGCCGTTCGCTGAGTTGAACTTGGCTTGGACGCCATTAAGCTATAGATAGAGGGTTAGAGACGTTCTACTTGCCTGAGTGATCTTTACTTTGCACTTACAATATCAAGCACGGCACTCAAACGAGCAGGGTTGTTCGCAGCGAAAGACCGCTGTGGCTCTAATGCAATACGGGCACCATTGGCACCACCACGCTTGTCTGAGATTCGGAAGGTCGAGGCAGAACCCCAGGCCGTGGTGACAAGGTTAGAGATGTTGAGACCAGGCGCGGCAAGAATCTCGCTCTTGAGTGTTGCCACGTCCGAAGAAGTGATAATAGTGTAATTGGCCGTAGGCAAGGGATCTTGCCAAATAAAGGAGTTGCTCTTAGGAACCTCGGGTCCGAGATAACGGGAAACAGGGCCCATATCTCTATGAAGAAGCTTATCTGTTCAAATGGCATTTAGTCTTCGATTCAAAAAGAACGGAATGAAGAGCACGTACACCATGCGAGAGCAAACTTCTCGCCGAAATACTCGAAGTTGTTAAGGAAGGTGTTAGTAATGTTGATGTATGAGGGGTCGCTGATGAGAGCGATATCACTGGTCATCATCGTTGGCTTCCGGAACTTTCCAGGGATAAAAGGGTCGGGGTAATCCTGAGTGCCGTTGAGAGCTTCCCACTGTCGGTGGCCAGCAGCAGGGGCATCGACGAGAGTCCACTTGTTGTGAATCAGGGATTCGAGATAGTCTGTTTGTGGCAACTTTAGCACAGCTGAAGCTTGTATGGAGGAGATACATACCATTTCCCCATTTAGTAGGTGTCTTTGACCAAATGACCTCGAGACCAGAAGTGAAAGAGTCGTCAGCCACACCAGATCCGAAATTGCTTTTCCATCCCAATCCCTGGAGCTCGATTGCAGCAGCATTAGGCTCAGGTCCGACGCTAGCATTGCCGGCCAGCATGCCATGTGTCTTTCCGCTATAAGCGTCGAGTTAGCAATTGATCTTCTGAAGAGCTCTGACGTCCCCGAGAGCTGTGAGTCTCAGAGCTACTGGTAATGAAAGATAACGACTTGGAAGATTACTCACAAGGCATGACCACCAGCGATGAGAGCTACAGTCTCTTCGTCATCCATCCCCATCCTACCAAACGTCTCACGGATGTCGAGCGCCGTGGCGTTCGGGTCACCACTACCTGCGCTACCCTCAGGATCAACGTAGATTAAACCCATGTTGGTGTCAGCGAGGGGACTTTCAAGCTTGGAGGCTCGAGCGGTGAGATCGTTGCTTCCGTCGTAACGGTAGTCGTCACTCCCGGCTCCTGGGAAGAACTCGGTTTCGGAGCCCCAGTAGACACCCTCATCTGATTGCCAGGTATCAATTCGACCGAAAGCGAAGCCGTATGTCGGAAGGCCCATGTTCTCCAGGGCTACGTTACCGGTGTAGACGAACAAATCAGCCCACGAGAGCTGATCGCCATATTTCTGCTTGATTGGCCCTTTAGAGATGCGTTAGCACATGTTAATACCTTGTTGAGTGCGTCGTCTGCAAGGATTGAGGCTTACACAGAAGGCGACGCGCCTTGTCAAGGTTGGCGTTATCTGGCCAACTGTTTAGAGGAGCACTGTTACTCCAAGTCAGTATTCGCACGAAATAACCCAACGCCGCCGTGCAAGGGATGAGCCAAATAACCAAGCTAGTAAGCGAGATAAGGATCTCATCACGGAGGCACAGACACATAACCTTGAGCATAGTGCTAGGATCTGAACCAACATAGGAATGATACTTACAAGCGTTGCTGGCCCATTCCGGCACCTCCGCGACCATCGATTTGGCGGTATGTACCAGCGTTGTGCCACTGCGATCGCTGGAGTCAGTGATTACTCTTTTTCGTAGTTCTGAAGCTCCCAAAATTGGGAGTAGACTCCCAAGCCATGCATGTTTAGAGCTAGATTGTTACTAGGAAAGGAAGAAAATGACTCCAACAATCACTTACGGCAAGTCGTATAAAAAACGGACCATAATTTGCGAAGTCCGCAGGCCACCAACTCTGAGAGTTAGTCTGCAGTTCAGTGATGTCCTTCTTGAGCTGGGCGACTATAAGTGAGTTGGCACCGTGTTAGTACGGGATGTCACTCGCACTTGGAAATTCGTAAGTCCAAGAGGGGAAAATAGACCTACAATCTAGCCCTTTGAGCTCAGAGGCATAATCAAAGTTAGCATCGAGGGGATCGACCTTTTCCGAGTTTTGTCTCAACACAGCGAGGTTTAATTCACAAGGCCACCAGTCCTGACTTCGGGTGCCTCCGCCGGCATACTTGCTCTTTCTCGGGCACCGGCCCAGGTCACCATCTTCGTTGGCACGAGGTAGAACGATTGACTCCGGGTGTCGGATGGGGGAAGGAGCACGAGCTTGTTTGTCGAAGGCATAAGGGCATGAAGCACTGCTGGCAAGCGGCAGAACCCCGACCGCGAGCGTGAGAAGACGACGGGGAGAGGCGGAATCCATCATCATGAACAAGAAACTGTAACAGGACGACTTTTGTACCTAATCTACCTGTTTGATCCGTAGAGTCCGCAGAGCAAGGCGAGTGTACCTACCAACACAACGAATCGAGTGGCTCTTGTCTTATATACTTTTCTCGGCCCCTTGCGCTCTCCATACAGGCATCTGATCCAACATGCCCGAGCCCAGTCTCCGGAGTACGTCCAAGTGCCCATGCATTCCCAAACCCCTGTCACCGCATGATCAAGACCCGATGGAACGAATGGACTTAATAGCGGCAAAGTCACGGGGCTTTCATGATATACGACAGACTTTCACCTAGTTGTAAGAGGAAGCTAGTAATCACTTGGCCGAGAGATCGAACCATCGTTTGCCGTTTGGGGGAAGATTGAGATCTTTGAAGACTAAACATCCCACATTTTATGCATTCTGAAGTTTTGGAATGGCTGTCTTATCATTAGTCAGACACAACTTATATATAGAAAGGGCCAAATTCATCACAGCGGTTTATGATAAGGCTGATATGCAATTATGTTCTATATTTCTGCATTAGATACCTGTTATTGTGTACGGAGGATAGCTCCCACGTACGTACTCCGTATCTCTAAGTCGATGGCCTTGAGGGATATTCGGGGATACATGTATCTATCTGTTTTCAAGGTCAATATAGCATAAGGGGACGAATGATTCCAAGCAGCGGCCTTGAAATTGGAGTTAGATAAGGGAAAGGGGTTCTAAAACACGATTGCTGTCTTACGAAGTAGTATTCTTTCACACTCCCCAGTCCAGACTTGACAGGGAGTAAGGACTAGCATATGGTGGATGTGGTCCTGCAGAAGAGAGAAATCTCCGAATGGAGGCAACAAAACCCCATCCAAATCTTCACAGCATTGGTCGAACTTATTCACTTATTGCTAAGAAGTATGAAAGGTGCTGAATATCAATTCTAGATCAGGAAAACACGATTCCGTAATCTTCACATATTTCGACTTTTCCGCATAACTCAATCTGGCCTCCGATCGGTAACTCTCCGAGGCGGCATAAACAGAGAGGTAATTTCAAGATCTAATCCTACTACGCGTCAATCGATAGAAGGGATTAGGAATCAATCATACCTGATGCACATAAGTTCCTTCTCTTTCTAGTTATCCGACCAGGGGAACTCCTCATGCATGCATTCAGGGAAAGTGTGGAGCAAATTCGTCTTTATAACAGCCTCTTTTTTTTTTTTTTTTGGATTGTGTGCACAATTAACCTTTGTTCTTGGTTATAGTGGTTGCTCTCTAACTTCTAAAGCGTTGACAACGAATTGACTTCAGCAAGTTTGGTGCTATCAATGATACATTACAGTCTATCGAAAAAGAAAATCAATAACCTACTTCGTACAGTGGTCGGATGAAAGCATCGTAGACCCCTGAAATACTCCGGGTACAGCCCGGCGGTTGCGACTGCCGGGGAGCGGGATGCCCGATTATCTGGGATTATGATTGGCCGACAGTCTGACCTTTAATAACCCGGCGACCTACAGGTCACCAGGCTGATATATGTTAGCGCGTACGAGTACGCCTTACAGAGTACCTGGGATAGATTAGATGTATTGCGTGAAAGTGCTGGGCTAATCGCAAGGCTAGCAAGGGTTTTCGGCAGGGGAAGCTGGCTGCGAAGAGATACATTTTCTGCTTTGCCCAAGGTCACTACGTCTGTGCACACCTACCTAAGTTCGCAACTTGGGGCCGATACATCTTACTAGGGGGTATCCTACGTATTCAAGATAGAGGTACCGAGCCCTTTTATCCCTACAAATCTCCTAGTCAAAAACTTCTCGAAGATCTCTTTGAATATCAACTCGGCTACACTCGGCCGAGTTATAGCGAGGTACTCCGCGCTATTTCTACTAACAGTAAGCCATACAGTTTCGCGGATCAAATGTTAGCAAGGCAATGTCATTAACTGGAGATTTCAGTAAAGAAATCAATGATAGTGACATATCTGTATTTTGCATCTTCTATAGGTTACAGCCAATGTAAACACAGTTCTTGGCAATATTGTAGCTGAGCTAACATCCCAGGAGATAGGCATTACTCAGTAAGAATTGATCAACAGCCTCACCCAATCACCCGTGTTGCCCAGCGTAAAAAGAGAAAGGTTTGAGGAGTAACTAGCTAGGGTAATTCTATGAGAATACCAAGGCTTACTACCTCTATCCTGAATATCTATCCATCCTAGGTAAGGCGCTACGCGCAAGTATCTATCAACCTGGGTACCAGAATATGCTCCTTCAACCTGGTCAATTCTGATACTGGAAACAACATGGGTGCCCGAGACTTTGATGAAAATACAGGTTGCACTTGCTAGTCTAAGATGAGCTGGGAATCTCGCACAATGTTCCCTGAACGAATATAAGGCATCAGTAGGAGCTTCACGGATCACTGGTCCGTGTCAGACAGCAGTGGCATTGACAGAAAGCTAACCAAATACAATAAACATCCTGCGAGTTTGTGGTCTTCTGTTTACGAAGATGAATATTCACTTAAATGACGAGGCATCTGGCCTGCTGAGAGCGCTCTAGACTGTAGCTTGGCGTTCTCAGGCCAGTCGATGGCAGCCCGCGATATGAAAGTCCGCCATTGAGGAGCGCTCGGATTCTGAGTAAGAGACCAGGAGGTAAGCCGATGGTTTGAAAGAGTTTCGAGCCGAGATAAGATCACCGATACTGTCTTTATTACTTCTTGAGTGGTGCCGTAGGAAAAGCTGCCAGGGATTTCAAAGGTTTTCAGTCAAGAGATTGAGGGATGAGAAGAATTAGGGTCCATGAATGATCAGAGATCTACACACGCTGTAGAAGGCATCTCTAGTATTAGGAACCAAGATGCTCAACGAAAACTTTTTCCCTGTCTCATTAGCAGGGGAACCCGGGAAGAGGAAAACAGGAAGGACATAAGCCAAAACAGTGTGAAATCATAAAAATATCTTAAGGCAAGAGGAAGCCAGCAGTTATTGCCTCATAAGGTAGGGAATGGATCATTGATGACTGGCATGAAAAGCATCAAATACCAAGACTTCTTTAACTCTAGGCGAGTGTAGGCTAGAAAGATATCAGTAAAGCCCAAACGATAGAAGATTGGCTGTTGACTCAATCCCTCAAGGATGACGATGTGATTAAGGATTGTCGCGCTGGTGTATCCTTGCTGATCTACCGCTCGACCACTCAACCTATCGTCTTCCATTCGAAAACCAAGGGGCCCGGCAAATCACATGGCCGGCAAGTGGGGCCATCCATATCATCATGCAGTACATTGGAAGGTAAGAAGAAAGGGGAACCGAGTGAGTGGGAGGAAATTCTCCTCTTGCATACGGAGGAGCTCAAGGGCGAGAAATCTCAAAAGTAGGCGAGGTAGCATACCTGGAATCTGCTTGGGTTGCATCTCCAGTATTTCCAGGCATCTGACTAATCCGTACATAGTGCAGTTTGGTTGCAATGAAATAAAGTCCCTTGAAACACGTTGCCTCAAGATATCTACATTCCAGCCACCAGGTAGACAGCCAGCCCAGCTGTTTGAAACTCTATATCTGTTTTCGCACTAATTCAAGTCTGTGTGGAATGTTCATGTGGTGAATCGGCAGTCGAATCGTCACGCAACGTGTAGTATTTTCTGTCTTTAGGGGTAGTCTTGACATCTATGGATTACTCTCGCATCTCAGGTCAAATCTATTCCACCCACCTTATTTTCCCGTCACAGCAGCTTCAATTGGGTTTAGGATCCAAAGTAGCCCTGACGGAGAGAACGTGATACCGATCATATAGAAGGAGTAATCAAAACTTGATATTCGCAAGGCAAAGCTGCAATTGTTGCGCAAACCTGCCTGAGTTGACTGGTTAGAAAATCTAATCTTACTTCAGGTATGCATCGCACTTCACAGATCATAATGCGGGTAGCCCTTCTTGATTGTGAAACGAAGGCCATTCATGCCAGATCACCGCAATCTGAATACTGAAAGTTATGCTCCCATCTGCAAGTAAAGATGTCAAGAGTCTAGAAGCGCCATTTATCCAAAAACGATATCGAGGAGGCAGGAATGGTCACGAGAACGTGGGAGGCCCACGAAGCATACAAACCCTTGGCTGGTTTGGTCTGTCGAGCGCCGATCGCGGTGGGTGCGATGAGTACCCTAGACCACGCCGCCGACTCGGGGCTGTGTTCGAAATTTTTCGCTCAGATGTCACATGTCCTCGAGCTGATTACGATATGAGTCAATGTGAGAAATTGTAAGTTACATTAAGATATTCAATTTTTATGACGCCAAGCACTACAATACTCCCTTCCCATCAAGTACCTATCTACTTGGAGACAGGTCGATATCATGTATGAGGCAGATATTGGGGAGATCTATCTACCCTGCTGAAACCCCACCGGTGACGATGGGCCTAGCTGTATGGGCCACGTTCACATCCAATGGCCACGGCTCTCTCTTGGCCGCACTAAAAATTACTTCTGCTGTCTCAAGGCGGATATTCATTATGCGTCTTTTGGCGTAATCAAATTTCCGATTGAGTCCCAGATCAGAAAGGCTCCCAAGAACCAAGCTTGTTCACCGGACTGCGACGAAAGGCTTTGATAGGTGACAGCCCTGCGGTTGCTTTGTACTCGGTATAGTCCGAACTTAGCTATGAGCTACCCCTGTGGACTCACATGACATGCATCACACAAGGCGACAAAGATCGTACATGTAAACAATACAAATGCTAAAGTAATTACAAGAAATTTAATGTTGTGCCTAATTCAATCTACGGTATGAGAAAATATCAGGACGTGTTATTTCCCTCTCCGAGTGGTTCACTGGACAAAACTATAAAACTCAGTGTCGCCTTCTTGCATGTAAATAGCTCCCTGTACTAGGTTATGTAGTTGACGCTAGTGTGCGTTCCAAGCTGTAGGTTGCCCCTCGTTTCCATTGCTACCCCTCCCTTCTCCCCCATCCTTCAGAAATGGAAAGCTCGGTCTAAAGCTAATACATCATAGCTTGTGCAACTCTTTGTTTTCATCGGTTGATAGATTTGTGTAATCTTGCATGACCTTGGATATATATTATTCGAGCCCCCCATCTCGCATCCTTCTCCGCCTTACACCTGACTACCCAAGTATTATCTCCTCCAGTACCTAGTGCTATCATTGGCGTTTGGACTCAACCTACATAAGTATCATTGTATGTACGTCAGACACGCCGGACCCCCACGGGGGACTTGAATTTTGCTTACCGACTCGCTGCAGCCGGCTCGGACCCAAGCTCCTTTGACTGGAGCTGGCTTCAACCCGCCATCCTCGCCCGAGTAGCTAATTGTCAACCACACATCTTTCCGAATCTCCCATCCAAGAACCCAATTCACCACCATGGCAGATCTCCAGTCTTTGAGGGCGGAGACAGCTGCCCACAAGGGCGCAGATGAAGCTGCTGTTGACGAGGAGGTCGAGCAGAAGGTCGTGCGGACCGCCCATCACATCCGTGCTAACAGCTCCATCATGCAACTCAACAAGATTCTGGGTATGTTTTCTGTTTTGATGGAGCTTTGGCCTTTTGACTGAAGCATGCATACTAACTATTGATGATCTCCTTGTAGTGGCCAACCGAGGCGAAATTCGTAAGTCATACCCATCCATAGCGGCAATCGATGGGTCTCCATGCAGTGCTAATTTAATAAACAGCTATCCGCGTAAGATTGATATCGCCCATAATCAGAAGCGATGCTCCGTATCGAAGCTAATAATCATTGGCATATGATAGATCTTCAGAACTGTGAGTTGCGAACTATTGTTTGGCTGACATCGTCGCTACTCGGTGATGACGAAGTTTGCTAACAGCAGTCACAGGCCCATGAGCTGTCCCTCCACACTGTTGCTGTTTTCAGGTATGCGAGTGTGAAAAATGAGTCGATAGTCGGTCGTCAACTAAAGATTTGCACAGTTATGAGGATCGTCTAAGCATGCACCGACAGAGTAGGCAGAAGTCCATTCATGCCAGCCCGCCACACCCTGCTAACAAGTCCGCAGAGGCCGACGAAGCCTACGTCATTGGAAAACGCGGTCAATATACCCCCGTTGGAGCTTACCTCGCCGGCGACGAAATCATCAAGATTGCATTGGAGCACGGTGTTCAGATGATCCATCCAGGTTGGTTCAAGGCGCAATTTTCTAATTACCTGAGTAAGCCTAATATGATTGAATCTAGGTTACGGTTTCTTGTCCGAGAATGCTCATTTTGCACGAAGTGTTGAGAAAGCTGGTCTGATTGTGAGTAGCTGTCGATCACACATATCAAATAGCCGTTTTCAAAGGTCGAATGAATCGAACTAATATGTTCTTTTCAGTTTGTCGGTCCCTCCCCCGATGTCATTGACTCTCTTGGAGACAAGGTCTCTGCCCGAAAGCTTGCCATTGCTGCCAACGTCCCTGTCGTCCCCGGAACACCCGATGCAGTCGGTACATTTGAGGAAGTCAAGAGCTTCACAGATCAATATGGATTCCCCATCATCATCAAGGCTGCGTTTGGTGGTGGTGGCCGAGGTATGAGAGTTGTGCGTGATCAGGCCAGTCTCAAGGAATCGTTCGAGAGAGCTACCTCGGAGGCGAAGACCGCCTTCGGAAACGGTACCGTCTTCGTTGAGCGCTTCCTCGACAAGCCCAAGCATATTGAGGTACAGCTCTTAGGAGACAACCACGGTAACATTGTGCATCTGTACGAGCGTGACTGCTCGGTCCAGCGGAGACATCAGAAGGTTGTGGAGATCGCACCCGCTAAGGATCTTCCCGCCGAAACCCGGGACGCGATTTTGGCCGATGCTGTCCAACTTGCCAAATCCGTAAACTACCGAAATGCAGGCACAGCGGAGTTCCTAGTCGATCAACAGAATCGCTACTACTTCATCGAGATCAATCCTCGAATTCAAGTCGAGCATACTATTACCGAGGAAATCACCGGCATTGATATCGTTGCAGCTCAGATCCAGATTGCCGCGGGCGCCTCCCTTCAACAGCTCGGCTTGACACAGGATCGCATCTCCACCCGAGGTTTCGCAATCCAATGCCGAATCACAACCGAGGACCCGGCCAAGAACTTCCAGCCTGACACCGGCAAGATCGAAGTGTACAGATCTGCGGGTGGCAATGGTGTGCGTCTTGACGGTGGCAATGGATTTGCCGGTGCTGTTATCACGCCGTACTACGATTCTATGCTTGTGAAATGCACTTGCCATGGCTCAACCTATGAGATCGCCCGTCGCAAGGTTCTACGAGCTCTGATCGAGTTCCGAGTACGCGGCGTGAAGACTAATATCCCTTTCTTGGCTTCGCTCCTCACCCATGAGGTCTTCATCGATGGTAACTGCTGGACCACCTTCATTGATGACACCCCCGAGCTCTTCGATTTGGTTGGCAGTCAGAATCGAGCCCAGAAGCTGTTGGCTTACCTTGGTGATGTCGCGGTGAACGGAAGCAGCATCAAAGGGCAGATTGGCGAGCCCAAGTTCAAGGGCGAAATTATTCTGCCCGAGCTCCTCAACGACGATGGATCCAAGATCGATGTCTCTCAGCCTTGCAAGAAAGGTTGGCGCCAGATCTTGCTTGACCAGGGTCCGAAGGCTTTCGCCAAGGCCGTTCGCGCCAACAAAGGCTGCCTTATAATGGACACAACTTGGCGTGACGCTCACCAATCTTTATTAGCTACTCGTGTCCGCACTGTTGACCTTCTCGGCATCGCCAAGGAAACGAGTCATGCCTTGAGCAACTTGTACAGTCTGGAGTGCTGGGGCGGTGCCACCTTCGATGTCGCCATGCGCTTCCTCTATGAGGATCCTTGGGACCGCCTTCGCAAAATGAGAAAAGCTGTTCCCAATATCCCCTTCCAAATGCTCCTCCGTGGAGCGAACGGTGTTGCTTATGCTTCACTTCCTGACAATGCTATTTATCATTTCGTCGAACAGGCCAACAAGAACGGAGTCGACATTTTCCGAGTATTTGACGCCTTAAATGATGTCGACCAGCTCGAGGTAGGCATTAAGGCTGTAAAGGCCTGTCCTTTGGCTGTCTGCGAAGCTGTGGTGTGTTACAGCGGGTGAGTCATTCCTGAAGTCATTTTCTTCCCTTTCTAGTAATTGTCAAGACCCCAAGATACATATCTCAGGCGTATAAGAACTAAACGACCAAAAAGGAGTGTCTACTGACTCCAGAGATCGTAGTGATATGCTGAACCCCAAGAAGAAATACAACCTCGAGTACTACATGAGCCTGGTAGAGAAGCTCGTGGCTCTTGATATTGATGTTCTTGGTATCAAGGATATGGCTGGAGTGTTGAAGCCGCATGCTGCCACCCTCCTCGTTGGAACGATTCGCAAGAAGTATCCTGATCTTCCCATTCATGTTCATACTCATGACAGTGCTGGTACCGGAGTAGCATCTATGGTGGCATGCGCACATGCAGGTGCTGATGCGATTGACGGGTGCAGCGACAGCATGTCGGGAATGACATCACAGCCGAGTATCAACGCTATCATTGCTTCTCTTGATGGTAGCGATCTGGACCCTGGCCTGAATCCGGCTCACGTACGTGCCCTGGATACATACTGGTCCCAATTACGTCTCCTCTATTCACCCTTCGAGGCTCACCTGGCTGGTCCTGATCCCGAGGTGTATGAGCATGAGATCCCCGGAGGCCAGCTCACAAACATGATGTTCCAAGCCCAACAGTTGGGTCTTGGCTCGCAGTGGACAGAGACAAAGAAGGCCTATGAACATGCCAACGAACTGCTAGGTGATATTGTGAAGGTCACACCCACATCCAAGGTTGTGGGCGACTTAGCTCAGTTTATGGTATCCAATAAGCTATCCCCACAGGACGTTGTGGACCGCGCCGAACAGCTCGACTTTCCAGGATCAGTCCTTGAATTCCTTGAGGGTATGATGGGCCAGCCTTACGGTGGATTCCCCGAGCCATTGCGCAGCAGGGCATTGCGTAACCGCCGCAAATTCGACAAGCGACCAGGGCTCTATCTCGACCCTATTAACATGAAGCAGGCAAAAGCTGACCTTGCTCAGAAATGGGGAAATGTGACTGAGTGCGACCTCGCCTCGTCCTTGATGTACCCTAAGGTATTTGACGACTACAAGAAGTTTGTGCAGAAGTTTGGTGATCTGTCTGTACTTCCAACCAGATACTTCCTCTCCTCTCCGGCAATTGGTGAAGAGTTCCACGTTGAGCTTGAAAAGGGCAAGGTCCTAATCCTGAAGCTACTGGCGATTGGCCCCTTGTCCGAGAACACTGGTCAGCGCGAGGTCTTCTTCGAGATGAACGGCGAAGTCCGTCAAGTCACGGTTGACGACAAGAAAGCCAGCGTCGAGAATGTCACTCGGCCCAAGGCTGATCCCGGTGACTCAAGTCAAGTCGGCGCACCCATGGCGGGCGTCCTCGTTGAGCTACGTGTTCACGAAGGTTCAGAGGTCAAGAAGGGTGATCCCTTGGCCGTTCTCAGTGCCATGAAGATGGTAGGTTATCTATCACCTTCTACTACTTTGATTACTTGCTAACTAGCTATGTAGGAAATGATCATATCTGCTCCTCACAATGGAAAGGTCAATGGGCTTTTGGTCAAAGAGGGCGATTCTGTCGATGGCTCAGACCTGGTGTGCAAAATTGCAAAGGCTTAAGTCTGGGACGGTATCCTGAGGTTGGAAATTCTACTGGCGTTTTGCGCACTCTCCGTCGGCGTGTTTACAAACATCGAGAACAAGAAAAGAAGAAGGCATAAAACGAAATACAAAGTATTGCTATTCTTTATAACTCTAGAGATACCAGTTTGCCAAAGAACTTGCAAATATGAACTACCTACCATGCTCTACTATTTCTCCTAGTGTTTCATAGACAGGCAGAAACAAACCACCATTGTAATTGCTTAGGCTCCTTGTTGATTGCATTCCACAATGCTGGCAAAATACAAAGTCATTTAAGTTATATTTCTACCCACATTACCCTTACTACAATCTCATGTTTTGGTTGGTTTATATAATCTAGATAAAAGATAGTTACTTAGAAAACATCACTACTAGTATTTTAAAAGGGTATATTACAGAGGAATATTTAGATCTATAGTTTGTATAGCGAGTGTTTTAATATATAACACAATCATTTTTAAGATCAATCCTTATAGTGATATGCAATTTGCTTGCAATCCAGCACTTTATGTTTAAATCATATAGTTGTATCTATTATAGCTAAAAAGTCTGTCTTAATGCTCCATTGTTTTCCATGTGAATAAAATGCTGGATTATGTTATAAAGATTATTTATAATATTAATTTTTTAGAATTAAGCTATATTAAATCTAAAAAGCTATTATTTATAAAAGAATTAATAATTATGCTAAGTTTATATATCTAATTATGCTAAGCTTATATATTTAATTATATTAAGTTTATATATCTGATTATGCTAAGTTTATGTGTCTGATTATGCCTTGTTTAACTGCCTTCCCTACCACAGATCATAGGTATAGATTCCATTGACAAGCTGGAGTGAATAAGTGAATATAGTCATTTTACTTAACTATAATTACCTTGGCCAATGGAAAGTAACTTCCTATTCTATTCAAAACACCAATCTCCGAGATGCATCAAAGTAGACGCAAGTTTGCAGAGGAATAGTAAATCAAGCCGTTGGCCTCACGCATACAGAAGCCATCTAGACTAGAACAACAGCAAACCGAAGGAGGGCGCTGGTTAACCTCTCTAACATCATGCTCACGACGCAGACAACAGCCTCACCCCTGCCCTCGGATCAGCCAACGAGTACAAACACGTACATCAGCAACATCGACACGGCCATAGTGGGGTTTATTATTGGAGGGATCATCGGGCTTTTCTTCTTTCTCTTCTCGTGGGCAGTCAGCCGTAGCATAAGGGGAAGCTGGCTTAATTGGCTTCATCGCCGCCGTTGGGAGCACGGTGTTGCTGCCGATCTGGAGTGGGGTGAGCAACGGAGACAACAGACTTTCGAACAGATTTCTAACAGAGGTTTGTCGAATTCTCTTGCTTTCTTCTAGGAAAGTTACTATGCCGAAGGCTGGTAAAGCTACAATGCGTTTAATAGCATCAACACCAGCTAGTCAGTCATTGGAAAGGAGTAAATGCAGATAGATCTATTTTACGCCTTAAGCGAAGCAAGTGGCCATCTTTTGAAGCAGTATAATACAAGGGTCCCAATAGGAATGTGGGAAACTCGGTTGAAGCCTCTAATCTCCCCTTCGTGGCAAATAGAGCGATAGGGTTCAAGCCTCCATGTGTACAGCCGATGTGGACCTTCACTTCGTTCCGGTTATACCATTACCC
The DNA here is from genome assembly GCA_022578795.1 of Xylariaceae sp. FL0255. Classification (NCBI taxonomy): domain Eukaryota; kingdom Fungi; phylum Ascomycota; class Sordariomycetes; order Xylariales; family Xylariaceae; species Xylariaceae sp. FL0255. The sequence goes on along the minus strand of MU388816.1, from coordinate 1,230,013 downwards.
CTGTCTTACAAGTTGATCTTCACAATAGGTCGTCGTTCAATACAAGACTAGCTTTTATTTCGCAACGGCCTCCTTGACTTTTTCGCCAGCGTCTACGGCCTTCTCCTTAGCAGCCTCGACGGCACCAGTGACTCCGGCCTTCTCCTTGCCTCCCCAGTGGTACCAGTTTAGGTAACGGTAACCTTGGCTGAGTTGTGAGCCCTCATTAATGAAGTGACACAAGAAGAGGAGGTAGTTCTTTGGCTGGACGGCGAGGGCGTATCGCATGAACGTGGCCGAGTAGATGCAGAGCGCGAAGGTCATAGGTCCGGAGATCCTGCGGATTGTAGCGATAAATAGTCAGCATTTTGCTTATTTTGGAGCTTGATAAGATGCACAGGAGTGTCTTTGCCAGTCCTTCTTCTTGTCCTTCCTGTGATTTCGCGCTCCGTATCTTTGTAGAGAAATAGAGAACTCACATCTCGGGGGACTTCTTCGAGTCGGCTATGGCAGCCATAGGAATACCGAAGTTCGATGCCGGACCCCAGAAATCTGTAGTTGGCGCTCAGTTAGCGAGCGAAGTCTATACTCAATTGACGATTGTGGCGATGCGGTATAAATATGAGTCTGAAGCTTTCTGAGTCCAACTGCGGCTTTCAACCCACAGCTCTCAAACACTTGACGAACGTCTCGATGCTCTTGGGTTCATCACAGAGTGCATTTTCCAAGCCGCAGGCTCAATGGGAATGATGCCTCTCTCCTGATAGACTGTCTGGAAAGTGGTGATGAGGTTGATCGGGGAGGTCCGGATATCGGACAGCGATGGGCTTGGTCACGTACGTGTTGAGCAGAAGTAGCTCACGGTCGGGTTGGACCTGATCTTGGCGTTGATCGCTTTGACGAAGGCAGCCATCTTGAGGGTATCGCAGGGCGCAGACCGGTGTTTGGCGGGGGATGAGGGCGTCGATGCTTCGTAGTAAGAAGGATTGAGGCGGCCGGAATTGCAGGTAGGTTACTTCTTATCTCGGAGCGGATCGGAAATAGTGCCAGGTTTCTCGCCTACGGAAATTTCTACAGTAATAATCTGCTGCTTTAGAGCTGAGACCAAGGCGGGTCCGGCATTTGCGATTGAACCAATCAGGGCGGAGGCGGCACGTGACATACTCCGTGAGCCTCAGTACAGTTTGTAGAGCTTAGGTAGTTGCATCTCGAGGTACAGAACATCAAGAGGCAGGCACATACATGCTGAGTACTTGTGCGCAGGCCCATTCTCGTAGATCTAGTCCATTGAGACAGAGAACCTTCGACCAGGGGCAGGTTTGATGATCACAGCTTATTCATGACAGTTTCATTTAGTGACCACTTATTACTCTGGTTGTAGCCCAGTGACTGTGCTCTTGTAGAATTCAAGAGTCATGCTGTTCATATCCATCAATCTCTTTCATGCTGACCTGTGTCCCCTCACCTCTAAACAGCACCATCAACGTCTTGATCTTTGCCCTCTTACTTCTGCCACCGACTACTTGGTTCATAAGCTCTCTCTCATCTTCGTGGTGGAGGGTTGAATCCTGGAGGGCCACCACCCGGGTTGAATCCAGGAGGCGGGAATTGCGTATTTTGAGGGAAGCCAGGAGGTGCAAAGTTCCCAGGAGGAAAGCCGGGAGCGGGAGCTGTATACAATGTTAGCCCTTGGAGCTCGTAGCATGCACATCATTGGCATAACTTACGGCCACCTCTTCCAGGTCCAAATCCAGGTGCACCGCCAAACTGAGGGAAAGGAGGAGGAGCGCCGCCACCGACGCCAGCAGCAGGACCCTAGACACATCATCAGTATTGATCAATCACTCCGTGGTTTGAACACCATGGCTACTCACAGCAAGTGATGTTGGAGCCGCGCCACGGCCAGCTGGGCGAGACACTCCAGGTCCAGCCGTCAGACCGCTTGGAAGACCGCCAGCAGTGCTCTTCCCTAGTCTTGTACTAGGGTCGGCCGGGGGAGCTGATTCGACAGACAGTGAGACGATCTGTGCACCGCGCAGGATAGTTAATCCCAATGTTCGTTTCTCTTCCGTTTCGACAGTCTGGGTGGTCGAACTCGACGATCCGGGGGCAGCAGGTTTTGTCTGCTTTCGCTTTATCCGTCGAAACTCGTCGGTGTCGCCCAGGACCAGGTTCATGTGCTATGTGACATTAGTCGTCATCATTCTCCATCGACATACAGAGGGAATAGAGCCACTGACTTTATCGAATGCGAGGAGTTGTCCAGTCATCTGGCGGCCGTCTATCAGTCTGATGAAAGTCAGCATCGCGTAGTGGCAGCAAAAGGAGGAAGTCATACGTGACTCTCATCCGATAATTGATCTAAAGCGCGACATCTGTTAGTGACCGTTCAATATAGCCAACCAGCAGGCTGATTCCAGGTCAAAGGAAACGTTGATATGTACATACGTAGCCGGCCTAGAGATATTTGAGTGTCAGCGTGGATGTCAACCTCAATATCTGAGAGTAGTCTGGTTGCGAACTCACCATCTTGCCTTGTTTGTTCGACATCTTGGTGGCAATTGTGGGCTCGAACCGAGCTCCCAAATTCGTAGAGGCGCGCCTGATTGACCGAGTGTCTATTCGTGTTCGCAACGGCGAAAGGAGGTCGGTGCTTGTGTCACCTGGCGCGTCAAAAGTCGGGATACCAGTGCCGTTTTGTAGATACTGCTTAAGAAAATAGAGGGGACAAAAATGGCAAGGCTGAAGCTTGCATCTGCAGTACCTCTCCAAGGATACCCTGTGGAGACCTCTCTGTTGTGGGGGGATCCACAAAACATGAATGGCCCTCACTAGGTAGCAGCCTCATTAAATTTTCCATTCAGTCAGCGGCCCAGACATCTCTTGACTCCTACCCTGGAGATGTATAGAGCTCGTGCCCCACCGCAGTTTCGCCATCATCATTCAGCCACAATCCCCGCGCTAGCCACACTTTACACAGTAGGGCAGACAAACCCTTTCTGAAATTCCAGAATTTCTAGCCGAAATATCCTGAACCAGCTTCAATCCACCATCTGCGCAGGTCTCGCGACAATCCTCACCAACAACCACCACCCGACCTACTAACAAAACAGTAGTCATCATGGTAAGCTCTTACACTAGTCCTTCCTACCCCAAATAATAAAATGTCACTAACTCATGTTGTTCACAGTCTGAGAAGGCCCAAAACCCCATGCGGGAGCTCCGCATCCAGAAGCTCGTCCTCAACATCTCTGTTGGTGAATCCGGTGACAGATTGACTCGTGCCGCCAAGGTGCTTGAGCAGCTGAGCGGTCAGACTCCTGTCTACAGTACGTTTTACTCCCATCCCTCTCGACATTATCGGCACCGCTAACCGCCTTGCACCAACAGGCAAGGCTCGCTACACTGTCCGAACCTTCGGTATCCGACGTAACGAAAAGATCGCCGTCCACGTCACCGTCCGCGGCCCCAAGGCTGAGGAGATTCTTGAGCGCGGCCTCAAGGTCAAGGAGTACGAGCTTCGCAAGCGCAACTTCAGCGAGACCGGTAACTTTGGCTTCGGCATCAACGAGCACATCGATCTCGGTATCAAGTATGACCCCGCCATCGGTATCTACGGCATGGACTTCTACTGCTGCATGACCCGCCCCGGCGAGCGCGTCACCCGCCGCCGTCGTTGCACTGGCCGCATCGGCGCTGGTCACAGAATCAACCGCGACGAGACCGTCAAATGGTTCAAGCAGCGCTTCGATGGCATTGTCCGATAGATGCGTCGGATGATGTGGAGCGCGGAATGACTCAGGCGACATGGCAAGGCGTTGTAGGTTGCAATTGGTAACGGATCTGGAACAAAAGGCATTCATGGATTTGTATCTACACAATCCTGGCGGATATTCATGATTACTCAAGCTTGACTTTGAATCAAGTCAGCTACGGCCTCAGAGACCGACCGGCACCACGCCGGCTGCTTATGCGACGATAAAAACGACAGTGACCTAGTCCGTGCCCATCATGATTTCAAATTAAATGAGTCCATTCCTGAGGTCCGAGTACCAGAAAGTAACAGCTATGCCGTCAAATATTGATACACTCTGAACCTTGATATCAGGTCGCAAACATGATCATCTTTGGTGGTTCTGTGTAGATTTCTTGATGTTTATATATCGTTTTAAATGACGAAGAGGCACATGGGTTGTTGTCTGGCGGCAGCATGAGCACGGCTTTACACGACTTGCAGCTTGGACGTTGTGTTGAATTTTTTTCCCATTCGTTTTTCATACAAGAGGCATCTATGTCACTAAATGTCTAAACACCTTCCCGCATACTACTATCTCAGGTCTTCCAGTCTCCAATCAGGTCTGATAACTGAAGAATATTCGATGTCCTGGTAATTACAACTCTGAAGTTCGCCAACACAAGAGGCAAGCACAACTGGATTCAAAAGGTCCAATTGCCATCTAAGCTGTTGGATTTAGGGTAACAACGCTCTGCACCTTCCGACCAGGAAGGCAAGAGTCGGGAAAACCAGAGCACTTTCCTTTCTTTACATTCTGGCTATGAGTCATTGGGTCTTCACTAATCTACCGGAAACTCCATCCTTCACTTCAGCATGACTTCCTATCACTATCAACTCCTCCTATAGCACTTCGCTCGTCTTGTAAAAAATAGTCGAGCTTCAAATTCAGCCGGTCTCTCTCTTCGCGAGAAAATAGCTGCAGCGAGTTAAGACTAAGTACATCAAGCAGTGTATGTGTTCTCTGAGGTCCCAGTACAAACGTATTTCCCGATCTCCATGCTCTGGCATCATCTCTGTGTCCGGTATTTAGTCAAAGCTGGGGACTTTGATATATTGTATGGAGTCCATCTTTATTGCATCCCATCCATTTCATCGAAAGGTAGCGATTCAGATTTCAGATGACTCACAGAGCTGTTTTCCACTGAGCCGTGATTTTCAGAAAATAGATCATCATGCCGGTAAGTGATACACACGTCGTCTTGAGTCAAATTTCCGCTTTCACCATTTCTACATCGGGTGATATTCGAGGTTCTCGACGTCGCTTTCGGGCTGACTCCGAGACATAGCGAGGTCGAAAGAGAGGTCGAGACCACCAGTCATCTGCCGACGACTATATATCTCCCCAGTCCCATCATCCTGCTCACTTCACCCGAAATAGAGCCGATTCGGAGGCCAGTGGAGATTTGTTCAACTCAGATGTGTACTCAGAAGATCAAGCAACTGCTTCCACTATTGGAGACCCCGACCTCCCCCTTGCGGAAACAGAGTCTTCTGCAGATCCTTATATGGGTAATGCACAGGAACTTATGTTTGAAAGCGATGGCGATGATGCTGTCCCTGATGACGCTCCTGGAGGCTATGGTACCGATGACGACGACAATGTTGATAATGACGAAGGCAACGAAGACGATGACGCCTATGAGTTATCTACATCTTCTTCATCTGACAGCGACCCAGACGAGTCAACCATTAAAAAGCTGACCAGCACTCAGAAGACGGCCAGAAAATCTGTTCGTCAGGAAGTTGCCTCTGGGAAGTTGAAAGCCCAACAAGCAACTACGTCACAGCCAAACCCTAAGACAGGAGGTAAACAGGCAGTAAAGCCGCAACCTCAAAAGAAGAAAGAGGCCCAGCCGGATCAAAATGGAACTTCAGCGACCACCCAGAGGGTAGCCCCGAAACCCCGCAACGTTAGAAAGCCGAAGCAGACTTTCTTTGACACTATAGCTCATGGCGATGTAAACGATCCTGAGATGAGTCCTTCCAAACTTGAGCCGACACATGACGCCTCGAAAAAGAGACGCCAACCAATTGAGCAGCGTGAACCCAACATAAAGAAACAGAGAGTCGAGAAGGCCCACATTGAAGACAACGGCGACGCCGTTTTTGCTTCGTTGAAGACTTGTGTCCCTACCACAGCAGCCAAGGAAGTGATCTCGATGCCGGAGGCCAAGAAAACGTTGCAGGCCGTCGATAGTCCGACTTTAGGACGCAATAGACGGCCTATGGAGGAGAGGGAAGCCCTCGCAGGGACGGAATTACCACCCCAAGCTAAGAAAGTAACCGTCAGAGCACATGAACACCCAAAACAGGCTCAGGTGGTTGCACAATCTTCCCCCGTTAAGAAGCCAGTGATTGTCCAAGACAATGAGATTTCCGAACCCAATGACTTAGGCAGCGCATCAAGTACCAATGGCATCGATTCTTCAAATCATGTGGCACATATAACATCGGACGACCTTCTACTTAACGACAATCATCCAATCAACGTCGCCCCTACCCATCACGAAGCGATAAACATCTCTGAATCTCCCCAGTCTGTCCAGAAACCCTGCAGGATGACGGTCACAAATGTCCCTGCCGTGGTTGGAAACGAGTCGAAAGATGACGCCTTGCTCTGTTCGAGCCTGCGTGCCGCTACTTATATCCCTGCTACTCGGTGTAACTACAAGTTAGCAAAGGGCCATGGCTTTGAGAGCACGGTTACGCACTCCACCAGTGATAGCAAGCAGAAAGATAAGTTCGCACCCACCCAAACCGTCAGGAGCTCTCGAGCAGACCTCTCTGGAAGCCCTCTGGCATACCAAGCCGTTGCTCGTGACTTGGACTCGACGGGAAACCAGTATCAACGAAGTCACTTAGTTGAAATTGGACAGACTGTACCGAAGGCAGAGCAATCGTTCCAAAAACAGCCAGAAAACCACCATTCTCATGGAATCAACTCAAATGAGAAAACTCTGAAGACTCAACCAACCCCTTTCACCGAGGTCCCCCAGTCTTTTCCATTTCACCCTGCAACAATGACTTGGGCAGAGAAGATTTCTCAGAGATCGCAAGACCGTATCCAAACCCAAGCTCAAGAGAGACGTAACGGCGACGTACCGCATAACAAATACGGCCTGCAAACAATTTTCGAAACACCTGACAACTTCCAGCAAGAGGAAGAGCATGAAGAGATCCCCACTTATTACTCGAGCAGGGCAGAGGGCTCCAGCAACACAGCCAACCTTCGTCATGAACTATACAGGTCGATAGATAACATGGTCAGAGTAAGTAAAGCTAGGTAGCTGGTATTTACCTCATTGCTGACCTGTGACAGGGGTCACTCAGACATCTAGAGCATCATGAGAGGAAGCTGGATCGGCTCGCCGAGGGCTATGCAATGAACGGCCGCAAACTAGTCCAGAAGGTTTTTGATGAGCAGGATGAACACCTTGCACAGGCTGCTACTGCATATAACAAGTACTGTCAGAAGGTTGCAAACATGCTTGGTGACAGTGCCAAGAGATTGGAAGCCATGTCTCAGCGAGCGTCGGAGGGACAGAAGATGGACGAGATTTATGCTAAGAGGATCGCTGATGACGAGGAGAATATCAAAAGGGCAAAGGAAATCTTGGCTGCCCTTGATTGAGGCAAGCCCCAATGGTCGGGGTGAGAGGGTGCCGCGGGCTTTAGTTGCTATATGCCTTGCTGCCTTTTCTTGAGTCCAATTTATTTCAAAGATCAGCAATATGTCAGACAGCGAGTGTTGAGGTTTGTGGGCCGTCACAGTTCCTCGCTTGCAAGTATGTATCAAGTTAGACCATCCGGCCGAATGATATTTAAATGATTATCAAAACCTCTATTATAAGTCCTGCAACTCCTTGTTTACCATCAAACTCCTCTCTGATGCACATTAACAAAGGTAGAACGCCGACCCATGCTAAATGAAATCATGCTATGTCCGCCATTTCCTTGGTCAAGTACTGTTTCAGACTATACCTGCCTGCGCGAGATTGAAATCAGACGTGGGATTATATGCGCAGAGGCTGACATTAGCTTTCAGGAGTCTGTGGAAAGAGAAACCTCGACAACTGTCTTGGTCATCAAGTATCACATTAGTGCCTATTGCGGCGGAAAGTGTTGCTGGGAGTTGAACTGCTGCATGAGCTGCATAGCTTGCTCAACAGGGTAGCCGATAAAGACGGGGCCAGTAAAGACCATTTGCGGCGCGCTGCCTTGGTTGGGTCGTGCTGACTGGGCCGTGTTGAGAAAAGCCGGTTGAGCTGGGCGGCTGGTGGAAGCTTGTGCGGGAGTATAAGAATGGTTGATAGGAGGAATGTCGGCCAGTCTCACAGAGGCTTTCTCATGTTTGGGAGGTGTGAACTGTTCTCTTGCGTACGATGTAAATTTGGTGTGATCGAAAGGACATTTGCCAGGGGTCTTCTTCAGTGGCGTCTCCGCGTCTGGTTGAAGAGATGGCATGTGAACTGGAGCTGGTGGAGGAGACTCCGGTCGCACTGGATTGCTCTGACTGGAGTGTGTGTCTGAGAACACAGGAACGGATATGCCCCACTGCAATAGCTGAAGTCAGTAATTACTTTTTTTGGTAGTTCTGAAGCTCCCATAATTGGGAGTACACTCCCCGAGACATGCATGTTCGGAGCTGATTTTTACTAGACAGGGAAGAAAATGACAGCAACAATCACTTACCGGCCGGGAAGGGGACTCTCCTACACGGACTTCCTTCAGTGGACGGTCAAAGTGGCTTTGTCTTTCTTGATCCTTGCCATCGTCAAAAGCAGTACGCTCTGGGTCATCGGCAGCTGTGGCGCTGACTGTGTGGGCCCAATTCTGGACTCTGTCGTCGGCTATCTGCTCGACCTCACTCTGAGGTCGAGTGTCTTGCTCGGGAAGCATTGGCTGATGGATCTTACTGAGACCCTCGACCATGCTGACGAGATTTCCATACTTAGCATCGAGCTTTCTTATCTGCTCTTCGTTCTTCTGGTACCGTCTGACGCACACTTCATGACTTCTCGGTAATTCATGCTTGTGCTTCTCCAGGTACTCTGCGAGCTCCTCCGGGGAGCGCTTATCGAGATAGCGTATGGGGCATTTTGAGGCAGAGGGAAGATTTGTCTCATCTAGCATCACAGCACACGAGGGATCGGTAGGATCCGGTGGAGCGGGTTGCTGGTTGTCTTGTCCGTCCTGGGTGCCCTGTTGAAAGGGACAGTCCAGAGAACTGGGCTTCCCCTCGACGGTGAAGTCTTGCTCGAGGATGGTGGACATGGAGGTAAGGGTGGTAGGGTTGTCTAGACTATGTCTACTCTCGGAGGGGCTGCTCTTGCTGAAGTCTGTTGTTAGGGAGGAGGCAACTCGTCTACCTTCGCGGATGATCACGGCAATTTGATGTTTAGAATCGGATGGTTTGCGTCTTCTGGGAAGAGGAACAAAATTTGTATTTGCTAAGGACGGGTTGTGTAGCTCAGGAGGGATCTGCAGATTCAATAGTGTCTCCGAGACCTCGGGCGCGGCAGGTGCATATCTGTCGGCCAAGTATTGGAACTATGACGTGGTCACTGTGGTCAGCCCAGTGCTCATTCGACTCAATTATAGACAAGAGATGTGATTGTTGTTTAGCCCTTGAATCAGAGAAATTTGTGGTTGTTGTCGGTCAGCACTACCCATGTAGGATAGCTATCGATCTAGAGCTAAGGTTGTCTCATCATATTGGGAAGGGGTTGAATGAATCTGTGTGCATGTGCAAGGTGTCTCATGGTAATAAGGTAGAAATAGCAAATGGAAAATCAACATACCTGTTCATGAGCATACCTCAGCTTGTGCTCAAGGATCGTCTGTCGGTCACTCAAGTTCTGGACCTCATCGGCCAGAGCATTGAACGACTCAACCAGAGTCTGCGTCAGGAGCTGTGTGTTCATGCCTGTCAATCTATATACCCAGCCCTCTATGAAAACCTGACAGAGAAGTGGGAGAAGAAAAGAGCACGGGACCCATTCTTGCGGTGGATTTTGTCTTCCGATAAGGATCTGCTCCGAGTATCCCCATATTATGTAATCAACTAATCCCCAGCTAATGATGTTACCTTAACACGAACCACCCAAGTGAGCAGCACAGTTATCCGGCCCTCGGATTCTGATATTTTGGCTCAACTCTAGCCTTCTATAGTTAAAAACGGTGTATCTGGCATATCCTAATATAAATTACTACAGAAAAGTCCGAATATAGCCTCTTTATCTTAATTATGTTACTTTTTTTGGCCTATTGCGCAAGGTATATAGATAAAGTGTGGGTTTAGTGAGGTCGTAGAGGGTAGAAAGGAATTAAAAGATACAGCGCTTTTACTAGTTAACATAGGGTTGTAAAAGGCATGATAAGTGCTATTTTCAGCGTGGTTACAGCTTGGTAATACCGGTGTTTATGCAAAAGTGATTCAAAGTATATGCTTCGGACTTTCGCTCTTGTTACTAAGTACATGTATGGTTGCAATAGGTTTTCTATTTTAGTTGCTATGAACAAGGCTAATTACCTACATGTAAGTAGGGCGGGATAATCCTTGCACGTATATATTGAACCATGCGGCTGGGTTATTACAGATGACAGCAATAAGCTGCAACGTCGCCGGTACAGAGCATCAAGACCCCCGTAGGTTCAAAGGCAATCTTGAATTTCTTAGGATAGAATTAGGATCATTTTGTATAGGAGGTGAAATGAAGAAAGAATACCTCCGCAGATTTGCCCAAACTCTACCTCTTCCTGATAATTCGCGGGGGATTTGCAGCTGAGACTCTTGAACTTCAACAGCAAGCTGGATACGCTAGGCAGGTAGGTTAGGTGCTTAGCCAAGAAGTACTGACACGACTCAGCCTCCAATCCTACGACGACTCTAGGCCACGCCTTTACTTAGGCAGTGTTCTCAACATCAAATGTAAAGTTTCAATGTCAGCACCGACCTCTCTTATACAAAGAAACATGGAGAGATGAATCTCTCTTCGGTTTGACACAACTACATTGCCCTGAGAGCCCCAGATCCGGACTGAGAATCTCTTATCACGAATTGGAAACAGCAATTCCCGTTCGTGCCGGAGCTGCGTCATCCAACCCATTGCGCTGCCCGATCCCAAGAAAAAGCAGCGAAACACCTATCTATCGCACATCATTGTCACATAGACTATCGTCTGTTTCTTCTGGAATATTACCATACACACCTATCTAAGAGCCGGATCTGCCACTTGCACAGCTCAGATCTGCCGAGCGAATACCAATCATGCCAGCCGACTATTCATCCGCAGCGCAGGCGCTGTCCCTCCCACTATCGCCCTCGCCCTCACCCGAGCCCAATGACAATGATCACCATGACAACGGCCGAGCTCCGCGGCGACCTAACACCCGCCGCCTCTCGACGCCCTACGCCCGCAGCAGCGCCCTCCCACAATCCCGCAGCTCCATCGTTGAGCGCATAACCAAGACGAGCCTCTCCATCCTGCAAAAGCTCATTAAGCTCGGCAACAGCATGACCCCCGCGCAGCAGATCCTCGCCGTCGTCGGCGGTCTAGCGGCCCTAGCAGTTGGCATTGTGTTCCTCGTCTTCTCACACCGCATCTTCGCCGCCTTGGAACCTATCGCCGAGGGGTGGCGGAACTTACCCGGCGGTTGGGTACTGCTCTTCCTGCTCACCTGCGTGACGAGCTTCCCGCCTATGATTGGGTATAGTACAGCCGTCACGGTGGCGGGCTTTGTCTTCGGGTTTCCTGGCGGCTGGCCGATTGTGGCGGCTGCTAGCGTCGTCGGGTCTACGGGCGCCTTCGTCGCAAGTCGCACCGTACTGAGCGCCTACGTCCAGCGCCTGGTCGGGTCCGATAGGCGGTTTGTTGCGTTCGGTCAAGTCTTACGACATGATGGGTTGCCGATGCTCGCGGCGATTCGCGCGGCGCCGCTGCCCTTTAGCTTGAGTAATGGATTCTTGGCCACCATTCCGAGTATCTCACCGTTACGGTTTGCACTTGCGACGGCGATTGCGAGCCCCAAGCTGCTGGTCCACGTGTTCATTGGCTCGCGGCTGGCTAAGTTTGGAGAGGATATGTCGTCTGGTGACCGCGTCGTCAACTCTATCAGTATTGCTATCAGCGCCATCATTGGTCTTGTCGTTGGGCTTGTTGTCTTTCGGCGGACGATGCAGCGTGCCAAGGAGCTTGCGCTTGAAGAGGGGGGCGACGCGGCTGATGTCTTTTTAGCTGATGACGGGGATCATGATGCAGGGTATGAGGATCTCGAAGAGGGTGTGTTATCTGGCGAGACAGACGCTGCGGCGCTTATGAGTGACGATGACATATCGTTATGGGATACGACTGAGGAATTGCACGGCGTTTATCGGGACGTCAGCAGTGACGAGGACAACACGACTATTTCGAAGAGAGGTGCAGACGCCGAGAACACAAATACTACAAAATAGAGTTATTACTGTATAAGTAGACAATCAACTCACATGGGCATTAGGGGAACTTGGTTTGCACTTTATGAGACGGCTTTCTACGGTCTGGCGTTACGGTTCTGGGTTGCTAGGTGGCAGGGCGTTTGGTCATTGCATGAGAATTCCCCATAAACTGTCTTGACATCGTATGAAGACATACAACATGAGAGTATCATGATGGTACTGGGAGACACTGAACACATTACATAACAAAACATGTGTCTTATACTAGTTGTACGGTATCTTCTTAAGAATAGTTGTGGCTATTATCAGCCTGGGAGGCTATTTGAGTGTATCATCATCTGCATCTCGGATGTCGTGCACAGCACCAGACGAATGTGACTACCCAACACAATCAATGGCAGGATAAGGGGAGGTATAAGGACAATCGATATATCCAGTTATCGCCTAGTAGGATTGATAGCAACAGTTATGGTTTGGCTTGTCTCATAAGTCGACATTATATTCGTCGATGACACTCTGGGGTTTTACGAATGTTCCTAATGGTTTGTATGCCAAGTGATCCATCCCAAAAGCCTTTGGACCACCGAGCTCTATTCCTCTATCGGTCGTCCAGTGCGGGCTGGCGGTAATGCCCAGCACAATGACGAGCAGGCCGTATCGATACTCTGGTGTGCCTATTGCCTCGCCGTTTTGTGCGTCAAGGATCGTAATTAGATCAGGGGCAACTCCCAAAACCTCTTCATCCTGCCCGTAAGAGTCAAGGTCTCCAGCTCTACTAGAGACCTTGATCGCGGCAATATTCTCGTTTTTGAAAGAGATCTTGACAAGCCCTGTGAACAAATCATGCGATCTCAGGGCAGAAGCACTGTTATCATTATCGAAATCAAAAGCGGTGATGTCAGCACCTTCGATGAGAACCTCTCCGAAGTCATATCCATTTCGTAGAACTCGCTGGACACCTACGATCTTGCCCTTCCATAATACCCGGCCGGCTGTCGAACCGCCACACTCTTTTAAAATCTCCTCCGCAACGCAATGTACCCGACTCTCCGCACGAGCCCTCGAAACGGCGCGACCGATACGCCACGATTGGGAGATTGTGTTCTCGACCGCCCAGCGTTTGCACTCGCTGCCGGTAACGGTGGCGTCTGCTGTCGCGACACCTGATCCCATTTGGCTCAAAGCAGCACGGCAGATACGCTCAACGGCGACGTCGGACTTCGCTTTGGGAATGATGACAATATTGCCATTGCCGTCTGCCATGGCAACTGGAGCAAAGATGCATGACCGCTCTCCGTAGACCACGGGTGTCGTCTGCCACTTTGTCGGGTAGGCTCGGCCCATCCAATCTCCATCCTTTTTAGGGGTAAACATCAGTAAATAGCACTATTAGACGATGTGGCAGTATGTGTGTCAGAACTCACTACAGCTGGTATGTTCATCAAGGAGCTGGCGCCGAGCAGCATGCTCTGCAATCCGTTCATACCACCAATTTCGACCGAGATCATGTGGCTGGGCCGCACTCCAAACACTTTTGCGAGTTCCTCTTGTGCCTCTACCATCTCGTTACCTGAAAGCTTCTCCATTGACACCGTTGGTGATCCAGCACCACCTCCACACCCGACAGCAGCGTCGTCGGGTAGATCTGAGGGGCTCACGACACGGATCACAACGCCACGGCGTAACATCTCGCGAATACGTACCATCGTTGCGTATGGGCTACCACCTCCACCGCAGCCCAAGATGTAACATCCTATAGAAATCCATTTCAAGTCTGTTTCGCTGATATACCAGACCCGGTTGGAGACATTCGGTTCATAGCCCTCGATATTGATATCTTGGTCGTCTACTCCGGGCGGGTTGGATTTCTCTGTTACAGTACTTCTTTCACTGATAGCGATCCCATGTCCAGCTGTATTCGGTTCGTCTTCCCCATCAAGCTCATTAGTGATGTCAGTTGAGAGGCCTGTTCTTGTGTAATCAAAATCGCCCGCGGTACGCACGGTAAAACGATACTGATTAGCGATATACTGGGAAGCAAATGAAGTCAGATGCCTAGTGCGAATAAAAGATAGGGAAGACTTGCAGGTAAAGCCAAGGTATCTACTTCCACGATCGAGACGGTGGCTTTCACAGCCCCGAGGCTTGCGGTCTTTTCGATCGCTTCCTCACAAATCTGTTTCAAGATTTGTTCTGTAGTCTCAAACTCTGTTGACCTGACCGTATCGATCACTGCGCTAACCCGCGCAGTCGCGGCTCCGATGGCGTTCGCGACGGCTGCCCACCTGGGCTTGAAAACCCGACTTGCCCCTTTCAGCTGATCAGGAGCAATTATCGCGCCACCACCGACAAGAAGAACGGGGATATCCCCCGGGAAAGTCTTCATTTGGTCAATAGTCCTCTCGAGTTTGTGTTTCACCAACGCCCGGAACCTAGAGACGTTCTCGTCGCTGAGAGCTCCTTCAACAAGCTTGCTATCGCCGATAATTAGGCTAGGATCTGATAGTATAGTGCAGTCAGTAGCAGTCAGTATGGATCCCCCGAAAACTCTAGAGTCTTTCGTAATGTTATAGCCAACACTATCAGGACCAACGGTCAGGTTTCCATTGTTCTCACGCACTATACTCCCGCCGCCCGAGCCAATGCTCTTGATATCAGGAGTCGGAAAGTTCATTCTAACCCCTCCTAAGTCGCTGTAGGCAGCTTGTTGTCGTGGAAAGCCATTGGCAAGTAGTAACCCAACGTCAGTGGTAGTACCACCGATATCGACAACCATGATGTCCTCACTAAGTTTGCTCTGCAAAAGGAAAGCCGCGCCGCGCATGCTATTTGTTGGTCCGCTTGAAAATCCACGTATGGGTAATTTAGACGCCATCGTAGCCGGCATGATGGAGCCGTCATTCTGGGTGATAAAGACGGGGCATTTGAGACCCAGGCGCTTGATAGGAGCCTGGAAGGAGCGCAGAGTTTTCCTCGCAAAAGCTAGAATGGATGCATTTAGGATGGCTGCATTCTCGCGCTCGAGAAAGCCGAGGCTGGCAACATCTTTTGAACTAACCACATCACAACCGGGAATTTCGGCGCGAACGATCTCAGCGGCCCGCTCCTCCTGTCGTTCCACCGTGTCGATGGGGCTGAATACGCCGTTCACGACGATACTGTTGATGCCCTTCTCTCGGATCGTGGCGCATTCCTTTCTGATCTGAGCCTCATTAATGTCTGATATCAGGAACCCGTCGACTTCAAGCCCGCCTTCTAACAGCGCTGCATGACCGAGAATGAGCTCACGCAAGTCTTGAGGCCAGTCGACGCACGGCAAAGCGTGCTGGGAGAAAGGCCCGCAGAGTCGCAGGACAGCGACACGGGAAAGCCGTGCAGCGTCGCGCTCGACGACCGCATTCACAAAGTGCGTGGTGCCAATTGTCACGCTCGCAATACTGTCCCGGTCCACAGCGGCGCTCTTGAACATGCTCGTGATGGCGTCATTGATGCCATCGCTTGGGTCTGCTGTTGTCGGGGCCTTGTGCCAGGCCACGATGCCTCTATCTTCCTCGGATGCCCTCGAGGGATCAAGGAGCACGCCGTCGGTATTAGTGCCGCCAACGTCAACGCCGATACGCAGCATCTTAGAAGCGGTAGTCATCTCTGGATTATAAACTTATGAGTTTTAATTTTATGAAAAAGGGAGTAGGATACCATTGAAGGGAATCCTGCGAAATCCAGTCAGAAATTTAAATATGGAATGTGCGTGGCTTGCATGCATCCTCTCATGCAGAAGAAATCACTTCTATCTACCCGCCGGCGCCGGAACCGGGTGTGATGGATACTCGGTGGACGGATCTGATAAGCAGTCTTAGTCGACTGGAGCCACTCACGTCCGGACGGCCAAAGATAGATTAGTATAGTTATGACAACATGCTACAGCAATGAAACAATAGGGAACTAGCCTTGACATTCTCCCATTAGCGCTTGAGTGCCTGCATAAACCATCATCCTTGTGAGTCGACCTGGATCATAGTTGTAGATTTTGTCATAGTAATATGATGCTTATAGTTAATATATACATATCAGAGTTACAATCCATAAGTTAGGTACCTAACAAAGTCTTGTAAAATAACAGATGCCTAGATGGAAACTCGCCCGTGCCTTCTCCGATTGACCAACAGACAAAAACCCTACGTTATCCAGGTAATATACCATGACTTACACATAATTATTACAAGACAATATATCAATAATGAGAGATAAATTCTAAAAATTAAAGTAGTGGCTTACTTGAAGTGTAAGCTAGATGGGGTTACCAGCTAAACGGGACATTTAGGCACCTTCATAGCTCTTTCATCTGGTGGGGATTGTTTTTTCTTTTTGAATATGTCTATTATCGAACCGTCTTTGAATCAACAGAGAGGGCTATCAGATCTTGATCTATCTAGTCAATGGTATCGTCTCTCAATGCGAGAAGCTCTCGGAATACCTGCTCGGATTTGGAACGCAAGGCACTATGGTAAAGCACATTTGTCTCAAAGACCTTGATGCCCTTGATTCTTGACGCCGTGACTCGTGCCATCCCAGCATCAACGTACATGTCGTTGTAGCTGGCTGCGTATACCGGCACCTCGTTTTTCTCAAGTTGTTTGATATCATATAGTGATGACCATTCATCATAGTGTGCGAGAATGTCTGCGACTTCTTTCATCTTGGTAAGTTCATCACATGTCTCGAACTGGAAAGGGTAGGTCATCTCGCCAGAGAAAAAGAGAGGTTGATCGCCTAGGCTGTCTGGACCAGCCCAGTCCTTTCGGAGCCACTGATATTCCAGCAGTCCCTGACCGACCCGTAGTGCTGCCCACTTGCCAGCGACTCCGGGGCCGTAACACCAACATGGCTCGTGGAGTAGGGTATATATCGGAGCGACATCCCACGATCCATCTTGTTCGATAGCGTTAAGAGTGGCGCGCGAGAATTCCCCAAAGTTGTCGAGATCGGTCTTCATCCTGATGACGAGATCGTGGACGGTGTCAATGCCTCCGTGTCCCCCAAAGTGGATTCCCAAGGTAAGGAACAGTTGGACTGTTAATCTACCTCCCGCGGGCAGTGGGATCCCCTTTTCACCGCCCAGCTCACGGATCTTGCTCGCTATGGCCTTTACTTCGACAACATCTTGTGGGAATTTCTTATAATAGGCTTGGTTGCGCTCAATGCACCGCTGATAGGTGGTCTCGTACACTTCTTGTGGCCCCTTGTCGAGAGCAGCAAGTCCTCCGGTGATGAAGCACTGTAAATCGTTAAGTAAAATGGACATACAAGCTGT